>JAVBJF010000483.1:0-92294 GCA_033439095.1 Pseudococcus viburni | reverse complement strand
CAGAAAACTGACATGTAATTTATGAAAGAGGGGTAGAATTTCGCCAAAAATTCAGAAATGTCATCCAAAATTTTTTTGAGTAACTTTTGAGGATTTTAATCCTTTTTTTTATCTAAGAAAATATTTTGTGCTGAATAAGTCAAATGCCAATTTTTTGAAAATACTAACAAATTTTCTCAATTTGAGGCTCAAAATTCTCAATAGTTGCTCAAAAATGGGTTTGAATAGAATTTTTGAATTTTTAACAAAATTCTATCCCGCTTTCATAGGTCACGTCAATTTTTTGAAAATACTCAGATATTGATCCATCCTATTTGGGGCTCAAAATTTTCGAAAGTTCCTCAAAAACGGTGTTGAATGGCATTTTTGAATCTGATGAATTTACATCTAGTTAACTGATAATTCAGAGATTTTTTAGAAAAATTAATTGGGAACGATTTTTTAGAGTAGCCTTAATCTGTACTTCTGTAGGTAGGTAGCCTAGGTACTTACTTAGGTACTTCTACAGTATGACACAGAAGTCTTGGTCACTTAAAACACTTCTCAATATCTCAGAACTGAAAAGCGATACCAAAACGGTTCAAACGGTAATGTGTTCCTGGCGTCGAAAACATTGAAAATCGATAATCAAGCTTTCAGTCCGACGTATAGGGTGTCCACAAATTGAGAAACCGGTTTGGGTCAAAAAATGAGGGTCCGGTTTTTTTATTGAAATGAAGTCTACACACTGACGCAATTAAAATGTGATATGGTTTTTTGAAACCGGTTCAGCAGTTTCGAACCAGTTGACAAAAATATCCAAAAAAATGGAGATATGAAAAAAAGTTTGAAACAAAAGTTGTAGAGAATAAAAAGACAATTATTTTTTGTTTCATAACTTTTCTTTCATCTTACAATGGAAAGAAATTGTACAAAAGGTTTGAAGTAATGTTTTCTTATTCAAACCATAACTCTTTTCCATTGCTGGATGAGGAAAAAATTACAGAACAAAAAATGTTCTATTTTTAATTCTCTACAACTTTTATTTCAAAAAATTTTTGTTATCTCCACGTTTTGATAACTGTTTATGGACTTGGAATAAAAAACCACTTAAAAAACTTGAAAAAATTGGATAAATTTTGTGCCATTTTAAAAAAGTGAAGATATCAAAAAAAGTTTTGAAATAAAAGTTGTACAGAATTAAAAACTGAATATTTTATGTTCTGTAATTTTTTTCTCATCCATCTATAGAGAAGGGTTATGGCTTAAAAAAGAAAAAATTAGACTCGAGTTCTTTGTACCATAACTTCTTTTCATTACAAGATGGAAAAAAACATTATGGAACACAAAATGTTTCATTTTCAATTTTCTACAACTTTTGTCTCAAACTTTTATTCATATCTCCACTTTTTTGGATATTATTGACAACTGGTTCGAAACTGCTGAACCGGTTTCAAAAAAACATATCACATTTTAATTGTGTCAGTGTGTAGACTTCATTTCAATGAAAAAACCGGACCCCCCCATTTTTTGACCAAACCGGTTTCTCAGTTTGTGGACACCCTATACGTTGGGCTGAAAGTATGATTACCGATTTTCAATGTTCTCGATGCCAGGAACGCATTACCGTTTGAACCGTTTTGGTATCTCTTTTCAGTTCTCAGATATTGAGAAGTGTTTCAAGTGACCAAGACTTCTGTGTCATACTGTACTTACATAGGTAATTTTTCATTTTCGAAATTTGAAATCGATCATCAGCACATCAGCTGATGTAAAAAATTTGACTATTGCATGGGGCATGGCAGTGATATGAGGTTAATTCGGGCGACGCTACACAACCTCCACTAGTGGAACTTTTTTGGCTAAAACACAAAATGTGAGCAACCTCCACAACCTACTGCGTGAAAAACTTGCAGTAGGCAGTGGAGGATCTTGTTGATTTCACGCCACTAACCTACACATGTTCCACTAGTGGAGGTTGTGTAGCGTCACCCGAATTAACCTATGAATTGATTCGAGATCGCTTATTTTGAATGAAATGCATCAATGTATTTGTAATTGAAATTGAAAAATCCAGATTCTCTGATCCCGACGAACGTAATTTATTGGATTTTTTGAATGACTCGGAATAAAAATTTCCAATTTTACTTCTTCCGCCCCTTTCTCCTCGTTCATTTCCCCTTCTTCCTGCATGGAATTTCCTTTGCGAATGTAAAACGACGATAAAAATAACACACATGCATTACATTTAATCTTATCAGTACTCGTATTGACGTGATTCATCTGTTCGGATAATTCTGACTAATAATGATAGAAATTGTGTAACGTTGTAACGATAACGTTGCGTTGATACGTTCGTGTAGCAAATGGAATGGCTGTAGCGGGGCGATGGTGATGGTTAATGGTAATTGATAGATATACATTATGTATAACGATGAGCATGCTCAGCTGATAGTTTACCCAATAATGGTATTGGCGCGCGGTGATGGTGCTAAAAAACAGCAAAAAAATTAGCAAAAAATACGTAAAATTTGAGAGAAAATGTTCTCGAATTGAAAATATCGCTTATGAAATTTCGGTGTGGTACTCTTATGTACGTCTAGATTCTTCGGTACGCCAACGAAACGTGTTTTTGGTACCGAGCGGTGGCGTTCAGCAATCGACGGCGACCGCCACCGCTGCGGCCGCTTGCTCGTCCACCAATCATCATCAACAAACGCAACAGTCATTTTTTATCTCGCAACAACAATCTCCGTCGCCTTCATATTCGATCGTTTTGGATCATCTAGTCGCCGCTACCTCGGCTCTGCCTGCCGGTATCGTTAAACAAAAGCCCACCGGTATACCTTCCGTTGTTAAATTGGATAATGGACTTTTGACCACAGGTAAAGTGATAGAAAAGATCGCCATCGAGGTTATCAAAGATTTCATTGTACTATTCGATCCCCTTTCGTCAGTTTTCTATTTCTATTTAGAATATGATCAATTTGGATCAGTTCGTTTTTGGTATCTGTTGTTGCCAATTTCTAGTTTACAAATGATTTATTTTCGATTCGAATCGAAAAATGTGTATTTTGAGGGTTAATTTTCTTTTACAAATTGATTTCTCAGGTGTGATGATGCCCTGTGGCTTGGCCAAGTCGTCTCCGTTGCAGCATAATAGCGCATCGGCAGCCATCGGACAGCAACTCATATCAGCCAATAATTCCAGCTTCTCGTTGGTGCAGCAGCTAACCTCGTCCAATGTGCATAATTCCAACGTTAATATACCGCATCATTTTTCCACTATTTCCAGCAGTGGTAAGTGTCGAGTGGCTTTGGTCGAAGAACTCAAACGATCAAAATTGGACCGAAATGATTCGAAGCTGTGATTTGTTTCAAAAGTTGAAGTATGAACCATAATTTTAAAATCACCAGTTTGTCAATTCGCAGTAGCTGCTTTTGAGTACAGCGAAAGCTCGAAAGTTCACAATTTTCATGAACTTTCGGTCGAAATCATTGGTGGTCGAGATTGGTGTCAAATTACAAGATTTTTTGTGCTGAATTTGAGTATGTAGGTCTGCCGACCCCTAAAAGCTGCCAAAGAATTGGCCAACAGGGTAAAAGGGGGAGAAAATTCGAAAAATTGGCTGATTTTTGGTAAAATTTTCATGAAAGTTGCATAATTGGACTTGAAAGGGTTTTTAAATGGTTCTAAGCATTAATCAAGAATAGAGATAATTTTTCAACTTGAAATTTTTCGAAATTTTCATATCAAGGGGGGGGGGCAGTGTAGTGGAGCATCAACAAACTCATGCAAATGAACTTGTGATACGTCAAAAAATATGCTTTCTAGATCGTAGGACTCATTTTCGATATTTTTTTCATTGACAGTGAGGAGGTGGTATCTGTTTTCATGAATAATTATAAAATACGAGTTTTCTTTAAGAAATAATCAAAACTAGCTCATAAATAATTTTGATGCAAATGCAAGGGGGGTATGGGGTATGGGGTATAATACACCCCCCCAGGCGATTTCCAGTCGGCAAGTCGGCAAAATTTCGGAAATTTCAAGTAATTCGGCAAAATCTTAGAAATTTTGGCGAATTAAAAAAACGCTTGGAAATTTTGCAGCATAAGTAATGAAAAACTGAGCCTCTTAAAATTTCAAGTTTACTGTCCTTTTTCAGAAATTGCAATCCAACTCTAAAATTAACTTACTCCCAAAGCAAAAATTTTCAAAAATTTCGGCCTCGCTACGCTCGGCCTTATTGAATTTTTTCTTCTACTATAATTTCAAAACAATCCAAATCCTACAAAAATGATTTTTTTTTCGTATTTTTCCTCAAAATTATTCCAACTAATTTTATCAAATTATTTCTCATTAAAACTCATTTTCGATGTTTGGAAATCAAATTTTTCAGAAGCTTCGGCCTCGCTACGCTCGGCCCTGTTTATTTCTTCTTGAATAATTTTTGAGGAAAGTTGGCCGATTTTTTATTCAAGTTAATTAATTTAAAATATTGTTTTATGGCATTTTGAATTCAAGGTCTTCAAAAATTTTCGCCCTCGCTTCGCTCGGGCCAAATTTATTTCTCTTATATCCATATTGAAACTATAATCTTCTAAATCAAGTAGGCTTAGGAAATTCCATCGGTTTTTTCATCTATACGTACAATGAAATTACCTAGGGAAAAATTCAGGCATGAGCAGGAATGAGTCGTTTATTTTTTCATGCAAGAAATTTCGTTGTTCATGAGCAGGGATGAGCAAGAATGGCTTTTAACAATGGAAATATATTCGAAAACCCAAGGAATAATTTCCAGGCGTGAGGAAGATTAAAAATTGACCTGAACATGATGTTACTTTTCAAGTTTTTGTGACGTTGATCTCTAAAAATAGTGTTTTTCCCTATCCATGATGTTGCTTCGCATTGTTTTTGCAAAAAATTCTCGAATTTTTGAATTCTTATTCGGCAATTTTGAATTTTTTAGTCGGCATTTCTGAACCTCATACCCCCAAAGATTTGTGTTCGAACCGCCTCTGTGCAAATGGGCTCATTCCTTGTCAACTCGAGTATGTTTTGACCTTGGATTTTCCGATTTCGCTCAAAATTTTCTTACGGGTTCTCCTTTATGGTCTAAAGGAATGGCCGTCATTTCGATCCTAATCTTTCAGGGGGCGGGGATGGCCCTTGTAATTTTTGTTCAATTGGGATTTCTCGCGAAATAACTTAACTTTGAAGGCTCATATCTCGAGATTGATTTGGTCCAAGATGAATTTGCTTGTGCGGTTTTGTAGAGAATTGAAAGAAGATGCAAAGCTGATAATCACATTTTGAAAAGTTCAAAGTTGAACTTTTATAATAAAAGCTCAACTTTCATGATAAGTACAAAATTTAAAAACCTAAAAAAATTACAGCGAGGAGAAATTTTTGTGTTTTTCAACCAATCAAGATGGAATCTCAACCTCCCTAGGAGGCACAGAGAGATCCTAAATTTTGGTCAAAATTCAAAAAATGGAAAAAGTAAAGTAACACATCGATTTCTACTGATTTGAAGGCATTGTGTTCGAATATGTGCTCAGTTTTTCATCCAATCCTTCTGACAATCCCCCCCCCCCTATCAGCCCTCTTGATGAGATAATCATTCAAAACAATGATGAAAAACATGTGACCAGTCGTTTGTTAGGTTTTTGAGGCTTTAAGTTCGAATATTTGCTTATTTTTTGGATTTGACCCTTCAGTATCGTTTTTGAATCTCTTATCAATTCTCTTTCAAACTGCGCAAACAGTTTTTCCTCAAGTAAAACTGATTTCGAGGTATGAGCCTTCTAAGTTGGGTAATTTGGCAAAAAATCTCAATTGCATAAAAATTACGAGGCCCCCCTCCCCAGCTCCCTTGAGGGTTTGAAGGGAAACACGGGGGCATACTGCACTTTTTGAACGCGGGTTGAAATGTGGTTTTTACTCGTATTTGAGTATGACCCAAAAGAAAATTTTCGAAAAGTGGGGACGTCAAAAATTTCCCTTATGAGTGGAAGAAGGAGAAGTTTTAGGGGAATTTTACCCCGATTTTTTCACATGTAGGGGTTGGGGTAAATTTGGTGTCATTTTCATATAATTCGAGCCTCCTGAACTCGAATCTGCGATTAGTTTTCCGATCTGAAGCGTAGAATTTGCACAATCGTATGACTTGTGTCACGAAAAGAGGCCAATTTTGAGGAAAAAGAGGTAAAATTGCGATTTTTTTCATCTTGAGATAAGTGATGTGGTTCAAGTAAGGTTTGAAACCAGTTTTTGTTTAATTCGAACCTTCTGAATTCGAATTTGTTATTGGTTTCCTCATAGGAAGTGGAATAGCTTCTTGATCGTCGCTTTTTGGCAGTGGAAAACCGCCAATTTTCGCTAAAATCGATTCGAATTCGCTATTTCTCATCTTCTCAACCCAATACCTCGAACCAATCCTGGTATGAAACCATTTTTAGACATAATTCGAACCTCCTGAACACGATTTTTTGATTAGTTTCCCGAATTCTTAGAAAAAATTAAAACTGACCACTCCTGGTATTAAACCCGTGCAGTTGCGTCAAATTTTCCACGGTGCACTCGTGGAAAGTACAGCGTTCACGGGATAATGCATTTTACACATAGAAAATACGAAAAAAAGCTCTACTTTCGTTAAAAGTAAAGAAAGTTGTAACTGATTAGTTGAAAATGTTCCCAACATTTTTTTAGCTCCATGCGACTTAAAAGGGCTGAATCAATTTTTTTTAAAAAAGTCCCTACTTTGAGAAGCCACGGCTCAGCCCCTTGGAGTCCCAAGAAACTAAAAATTTTGTTGTTGTTTTCTGTGGGTCCGAGGTTCGAATTCGCTGAAGTCGCGAAAAAGTCGCGAAATTGACCCAAAATTCATCAAAAGTCGCGACTGTTTCCGAAATTACTTCAATTTTTTTCGCCTTTTACAAAACAGAAAAAGTAAAGAAATTTCACCTTTTTGATTATTTTTTATTAAAATTTTCGCCCTCGCTTCGCTCGGGCTCATAAATTTTAAAACCCCATTCTTAAATTATTAACCTTCTTCCCATCTCAGACAATTGAATATTTTGAAGCGGAAAAATAATGTTCTTGTGGGAGACTAAGTAGCGATCACGATTGGGGATTTCAAAGGAAATATTGTGTCCATTCCATTCTCAGCAAATCTAAAAAAATTGGAGAATTTTGGAATTTTCTAATGGATGTCTTAAAGGAGAAAATCATTTGGAAATATGTAGTTTTTTGCTCTTTTTTAAATAAATTCTTCGAAAAAATTTCGCATCGTTATATTGGTAATCTGCTAATACTTCAGACCTCCCATGAATTTATTTCTCAATAATCATTTAACAATTTAATCCATTCTAACATGATTTTTCGTAAAAATTTTCACCCTCGCTTAGCTCGGGCAGTAGCTACTTCTCTTCTTTACCATAAAATAACTCACTTTTGGAAAATTTTTGTGAAAAATTGTCTTTTTTCAAAATTAAAGACGTATTATTTTCTTCCGCGTATGAAATTTTTTCTGTCTGTAATAAATTTAATCTCGTTGATTTTTTGGAGGGGGGGGGGTTTAAAATTGAGAGGTAGATACTACATATCTTGGAAAACGGACGCGAAAAAGTCGCGAAAATAAATTTTGAGAAATCGGTAGACACCCTGATTTTAGCGAAAATTGGTGATTTTTCACTGCCAAAAAGCGACGATCAAGAAGCTATTTCACCTCCTATGGGGAAACCAATAACAAATTCGAATTCAGAAGGTTCGAATTATATAAAAAACTAGTTTCAAACCTTACTTGAACCGCATCACTCGTCTCAAGATGAAAAAAATCGCAATTTTACCTCTTTTCCTCAAAATTAGCCTCTTTTTGCGACACAAATTATACGAGATGGTGCGAATTCTACGCTTCAGATCGGAAAACTAATCGCAGATTCGAGTTCAGGAAGCTCGAATTATATGAAAATGACACCAAATTTACCCCAACCCCTACATGTAAAAAAATCGGGGTAAACCCCTCCCTAAAACTCCTCCTCCCTCCATTCCTAAGGGAAATTTTTGACGTCTCTCGAAAATTTTCTTTTGGGTCATACTAAAATAAAAACCACATTTCAACCAGTGTTCAAAAAGTGCAGTATGCCCGAGCTAACCGCAGGGACTATGTTTACATATATGTTGTTATGTCATAATCGAGTTCTACGACCCAAAAATCGTGTATTTTGATGTATCACATGTCCATGTGTTAAATTTTGTTGATGCCTCCCTACACCCCCTCGCCACCAAATATGAAAATTTTGCGAAATTTTGGAGTTGGAAAGTCGTCCTTGTTCTCGAGTAATGCTTAGAATTATTTGTAAACCCCTTTCAACCCAATTACGTGATTTTTATAAGAATTTTACCAAAGATCTATGAATTTTTCGAATTTCTCCCCCTTTTACTCTTTCTACCAACCATTTGGCCGACTGTAGGGGTCGACAGACAAACATATTTGGATACAGCCCAAAAAATGAAAATTGTTGACTTTCGAGCTTTCGCCGTGCTTAAAAGCAATAGCTGCGGATCGGCAGACTGGTGGTTTCCGAAATAGGGATTCATGCTTCAACTTTTGTGACAGGTCGAAGATTTCATTTATTTCGGCACATTTTCGATAGATTCGGCTCTTGGACAACTTATTCCAGATTAAAACAAATTCTTTATCCGATCTTGGTTGTAAAATTAACCCTTCCGTTTGCAGGTTCCCTGGTCATCCAGCAGATCTCCGGTAACACAGTGCCATCGCCTCTACTTAACCACGTCAACAATTCACTACTTATCAGCGCCGAAGCCGCGGCAACGCAATCGATTCTAAACGCCCAAGCCCCGCAATACGTTCCGAACAACGCTTCTTTCTTGTTCAACGCGCAGCAGCTGACTTCCAGTACATCTTCATCGTCGACCTTGTCTTCGGTACCGGATAACGTGGTGTCTTCGTACGCGGACGGTTCCACTCCGTCGTCCACTTCGTTCATAATATCCACTTCTTGCGCCAATCGAAACGATCTCGGTACCGGAATCTCGCTAGCCACCTCCGGCCCGAGCATCATACCCATCGATAGTTCGAATACGTCCTCGGCTCCGTTCAAAATCGCCAACAGCGTTGCGCCAACGTCCGTTATCGCGACAACGGCCGCTATCAGTTGCGCGTCCTCCTCCGCCAGTAGCCCTGCCATGAATGACGACGACGACGTTACCGAAAAATGCCATATATACGCCAAGTCTTCAACAACTCTGATGACAGACGACCCGCAACAGCAACAAATTACTCTTTTTAAAGCCACCGAAGAGCCATGGTCCGTCCAAGATGCCGGCAATCAAACCGAGACCAATGAAGTGGATCCGGACGGTTGCTCTTACGATTCGGATAAGAAATCTGTCGAAAGCGACTCGTCCGAAGAGTCGACTCGTTTGAAGATCGACGCCGATCACGAAGTGTCCTCTTCCGATGACGACGTAGAAGATCCAAAAGAGACGTCTCGGTCGCTCGATTGCCCTCCTGTTTTAAAACCCGCCGAAACTCCCGATTTCAGCGGACTCCAGTTGCTGCTGAACGGTATCGAACAAGTCGAACATGTCAGAGAGGCCGGGTCCGAAGCTTCGCCAGCGATCGGTGCTCCTTTGTCGGTTACCGGCTCCGAAGAAGATGGCGCAATTGAGACTAAACCGATTACTCAGCCGGCCAATGGACTGGAGATTTTGTGCGCTTTGGCCGATCAACGGTTCTACGAAGAGGCTGAAGATGATAAAGAAGGATGTTTCAAAGGTGCCGGCGGTGCTGCGAAAAAGAGAAGTTCCAAGCAGAGCATGCGTGAGTAGATAATTTATTGTAATAATACTGATAATGGGGGAGTAAGGGAAATAGTATTAGCTGATTTGAGGTCAGACTGATGAAGAGGGAGTGATTTTGTTGAGTGGTTTGATTCGTTGATATCCCAATTTTATTGCTGATTTGAAGGACTCTAAGAAATAATTCGTGGTTCTGCGAAGTTACCAAAAAAAAGGAATAGAATGACAGATTTCATTTGAATAAGCTTCCTTAAAAATGATGAGATGAGAGCGTTTTTTGATTTTCTGAGGTATAAAAAATCAGGGATCCAGAGGGAGTGGGTTTAGTGCCTCCGGCTTCAAGATTTTTGATTTAAATGCCTCCGGCTCCAGCTTCAAGATTTTTGATTAAAGTGCCTCCGGCTTCGGCTCCGGTGAAATTACCCGGAGGGTGGGGCTCCTTCCTCCGTATTACGTATTAACAACGCGTCACACCACCTACAATAATTGACACAGAAAAATTCAAAGGAGGGACCTCAGGAGCAGGGAGCCGGAGGGGAGGGTCTGATTAGGTACCTCCGGCTCCAGGAATTTAAAAAAAAGTGCCTCCGACTCCAGCTCCCAGATTTTTAATCAAAGTGCCTCCGACTCCGGAAAAATCATCCGAAGGGAGGGCCTCCTCCCTCCTCCCTTCGCCTCTACCTCCGGATCCCTGTAAAACATGACTAAATCAACGAGAATCTTGATAAATTACAAACTTCTCGATGCTATCTCACTTTGGTTATAATCTCAAAATATGTAATAACGATAACGAAACGTCTTCAAAAGACTATAGTACGTGAATAAAAATCGAAAATTGGCTAAAAACAAAGCAGAATTAATGAGGATGAACTCGATATTGAATGTACTTATTTAGTGCATAGAATATGATGGCATTTTCAGATTTTTCTTCCTTTTCTCTATCCTTGTCTTTTATCCACAACTAAAGGGTATGGCCGGATAAGGGATAAATTTGGCCCTTGCCGCTTTTGGGCTCCTAAACATCTCAAGTCGGGTATATTGACTAGAAAAAAATTTTCACAAGATTTTGGACCCTCTTTCCCTCCTTCTCGGAATCATAGATGCACCCAGAAATTGTGTAAGGGAGCGGTTCAGATTTTGGGGGGGGGAGTCGAAATTCAATGAAAAAATGAAGTAACCTGTTATTTCAGTGGGGCTGAAGTAGTTAGGGTATTTTCAGTAGGCAAATAATATATACCTGCAGATTTGAGCGAAGAAAAATAGAAAAATAACGAGATTTGATGATTTTTTTTTAGTCAAAATTACTGATTTTTCGTGATAATAGGACATTGACTGAGAAATTAGTAATTTTTGACCGCCAATGAAAAGCGATTTTGCGGGATACACTAACGATGCGCCACTTGAGTACCGAATCATGGATAATGCTGCGCAAATACGTTCTATTTATGAATTATGATTATCATGATTACGACTTTAAAAATTAAAATCATCCTCAAAAACTTATTCTTTTTCCTTTTCCTACTCTAAAATTTTGTTTAAAAAAATTTTTAGTTTAAACTTCAAGTCAACATTCGTTCTCAACTTTTTTTCTAACCCTGATAATATGTTTTTGTTTTCTACACTTTAATTTTTTCAATTCAAACTCGCGAATTTTTCCAATTTTTTTTATTCATCTTCTGCTATAGTTAATCCTAAATTTTTTCTCCTACTTTTCTGAAACGACGTAGTGAATAACAAATCTGTAGACTTTTTTGCTCAACTCTACAATTTTTCTCCAACTTTTGAGAATTTAATTTTTATTTTAAAAATCGAGTTGAATTCCGAAAAAATTTCAACGCCTGGGATGAATGTTTTTTTTTTTTTTTAAATTTAATTTCATTCAACGAAGACTCTGCGTACTATAGAAGAACAAGAAAAAATTTTGAAGTTGAAAAAAATTTGAGAAAAATTTCGGGGTTGGAAAAAATAGAGAAAAATTGTAGAGCTGAAAAAGAAATAGTTTTAAAAATTTCAAGATTAAAAAAATTGAAAAAATTTAGAGTGGGGAAAATTTTAGAAAAAGATTTCAAATTGGATGAAATTTCGAGAAAAAATTTCAAATTTCAAAGTCGATGAAATTTATGGTTGAATTGAAAGAGAACAAAAAATTTAAAAAAATTGAAGGATTGGAAAAAATTAAGAAAAAATTAGTTTGGATGAAATCGCGAAAAAAATTCATAATTCAAAGTCGAAAAACTTTAGATTGGGAACAAATTTAGAAGATATTTCAATTTCAAATTCAAACTACGTGTATATTGTGAAATTGTGATTGTGAATGTGAATTTACGAACGACCGTGATGAAAATTTTTGATTGACGATGGATGTGATCATCGGATCTCCGCGAACGGCGTTTCTGATTGGCAGATTACCATAAAGTGGCGCATCGTTAGTGTATCCCGCAAAATCGCCAATGAAAATTATTTTACTGATTAAAAAATACAGAATTTTTGCAAATTCAACTGATTCAAATTTAAAGAGTGGTATGTTGATTTCAGGAATATTTAAGTACTAAAATAACGCCCGAGCGAAACGAGGACGAAATTTTTAAAAAATTTTTACTGTTTTTTGACATTTTTATGATGAAAAAACCTTGCCAAACTTAAGCCGCCGCCACCCCCCCCCCGTGCACGAGTTATGAAAGTTCAACTTGAGGCCAAATGACCCCCTTACTGCATTAGAGCCTTTTTATATTTACTGGCATTTTTTCTCAACTGTTAGCACTGAAATTCAATTCTTCAATCTTACCATTTTTATAAACTTTAAATTCTCTTTAAATTTTTAATCCTAAAAATTCAAGAGTTGGAAAATATTTTGAGAAAAAATTTTAGAGCCAAAAAAAATACCAATGTCGAAAAAAATTGAAAAGAAATTTTAGAGTTCAGAAAAAATTTCATCAAAGCTCAAAAAACTTAAGAGTTGAAAAATATCTTGAGAAAAAATTGAGAAAAATTTCAACCTGAGAAAAAATGTTCAGTTAGAAATTTCTGAGTTGAGAAAAAATTTTGGGAAAGTTGAAAAAATTCTGAGAAATGAGAAAAACTTTTATTTGAGTTGAAAAAAATTTGAAAATAATATGAACTTGAAAAAATCGAGTTGAATGGTATAATTGAAAACTCGCATGAGTCAAACAGGAAGGATTAAGTTTGTTGTTCGCATCATTTTTTATTTTCGTGCCTGGTGCTTATTCTCCTCATGAATTTAGTCGTGGGTTTCTCATCATGACAATGTTTTAAACAGGGGACCAAAAACAAAAGAAAACCGAAGGGAATGAACTCGAAATTGATTGTATTTAATAAATAGAATACAATGATATTGCACAAGTTTTGCTTTAGGGTAAAAACTGTCAAATCATGGATACCTTTTAAGGATAGCGTTTTATTGAAATTTCGAATAATATTTTAACATTTCGTATGACTTTAAGAAATGAAAACTACTTTTATTAAAATGCAAGAGATTTAAGCCTTTTGATGGTTCTAATTTTCAAAATTGCTTAACGATTTCATTGTCTTTTTTGTAACTTTTTGATATTTTGTCGTACATTTAAAAATGTATAATATAAAATCATTTTTGAAGTACCAGTTTTACATCAAATTTGACTTTTTGTTAAAATGATATAGCTATTTCAAATTTTTTTATGCTTGACAAATAGATAGAAATTTCGCGTTTTTTCAGATGGATTTTAGAGGGTCTGAAGAAGAAAACCAAAATAGGAATTTTTTTGGGCAATTTTTCGCCGAGTTGTGGCGTTTTGAAAACTTTGAGGCGCCATTTTGAAAAAATGGTCAAACCTACAATGGAATTTTTTTTTCAAAAAAAGTGTAATTTATCCATAAATATACCATATAAATTTCAAAAAATTTAGAGTGGTGGAACATTATGAAAAAAAAATTAAAACTGGACCCTCGCGTTGTAAAATACTCGAAATTCGTATATCTACTTACCTTACAAGTTATGGGAAATTTCGCAAAAACGATTATTTTTATAAAATTATTTCATCCCAAGGTCAACAGTAAATTGTATCGAAGAACCCCTAATTCCTTGACCCCCTTCCCTCCCCCTTGCGGTCATTTTTGTAAAAAATTCGAATAACCGATGTTGGTATCGATTTCATATGAATCAAACCTCCTGAAAACGAATCTTCAGTCGAATTTCCATTTGAGCCATTTCCCTGCTCCCTTCCATCGTCAAATCAATAATAGTATTTTACAACGCGAGGGGCCAGTTTTAATTTTTTTTCACAATGTTCCACCACTCCAAATTTTTTGAAATTTATATGGTATATTTATGGATAAATGACACTTTTTTGAGAAAAAAATTCCATTGTAGGTTTGACCATTTTTTCAAAATGGCGGCTCAAAATTTTCAAAACGCCATAACTCGGCGAAAAATTCCCCCAAAAAAATTTCTTATTTTGGTTTTCTTCTTCAGACCCTCTAAAATCCATCTGAAAAACGCGAAATTTCTATCTAAATTTGACGAATAATGACGAAAAAATGACGAAAAAAAAACACATTTTGGCCCCTCCTCCCCAAAATAATTGCGCCAGGGGTCCAAAATTTTTGTCGCGATAGTTTCTCATCATGGGTGACCTTTTGGGATAGGAGCGGTCCAGATCGGTTTCAAAGGCCAAACCACCATACTTAACCGGCTATACCCTTTAAAGTAGAAACAAATTGGGAAAAAAATTAGAATTGGAAAAAATTCAAGAAAAATTTCGAAATTGAAAACAATTTTGGGGAAAAATTTGGAAAAAGTATAAACATGAAAAAATCTGAAAAAATTCTTGGTTGAAAAAAGTTCTGGTGTTGAAAATTTTTGAGAAAAAAATTAACGAGTTGGAAATAATTCGAAAAAAATTGGAGTCGAAATTTGAAAAAAAAACTTTGGAAACAAATAACTTATCTACAGCACATTTTTCACGTGCTGCAATCTGTTTAATTTCAGTTGCATTTTTTTGAACATGTTGACATTTAAAATTGTCCCGACCTGAAAATTTTTATCCGAGTTTCGTATGTATAGGTAGGTCTTGGGGCTCTTTCAGTCTTAATACACTTAATAGTTGTCGGAAAAAATTCAGGTTTCAGGTTGAATGGTCACATACTCCATTGTATTTCTTTTCCTATGAATTCTATGGCCGATTGTTTAACAATGAAATTTCGAAAAAAATTCCGGTTGAATGGTCACGTCTTCCTATTGTATTCTTTTTCCTTTGACTAAGTTTTATTATCTCGATAATCATAAAGGGTATAGCAGGATAAGTATGGTGTTTTGGGCCTGGAAAGGGATTTTGATGAAACCTACCCCAAAAGTTGAGTCATGATGAGAAAAAATTCTGACAAAAATGTTGGACCCCCAAAGCGAGTATTTTCGGGGGGAGGGGCCAAAATGTGTTTTTTAAATTTTATTTTTTCGTTTTTTTCCAAATGTAGATACAAATTTCGTGTTTTTTTAAATTGAATCTGGAGGGTCAGAGAAAATTTTTTAGGGTTCCTCTGACCCTCCAGATTCAATTTAAAAAAACACAAAATTTGTATCTACATTTGGAAAAAAACGAAAAAATAAAATTTAAAAAACACATTTTGGCCCCTCCCCCCGAAAATACTCGTTCTGGGGGTCCAAAATTTTTGTCAGAATTTTTTTCTCATCATGATTCAACTTTTGGGGTATATTTCATCAAAATCCCTTTCCAGGCCCAAAACACCAAACTTATCCTGCTATACCCTTTTAACCCTATTGTATGTAGAATCTTATTGTCCAAAAAACTTTATCAGTTGAATGCACGTCATCCTATTGTGTTTCTTTTCCATCCAGTTTTATGTATTTTCTATAAGGGGTTTTATTTTATTACCCGGACTGTCGTAAATTTTAAATCTCTTTGTATTCTTTTTACTTAGCTCAGTTGTATGGTCACGTACTCCCATTGTGTTATTTTTCCTTTGATCCTCAGCCGACTGTTTGACAATGAAATTTCGAAATTTCCGGTTGAATGGTCTCGTCATATTATGTTCTTTTTCCTTTGACAGAGTTTTATTATCTCCATAACATAAATTATAACCCTCTATTGTATTCTTTTTCTTTTGTTGGAATTTTATTGCCCCAAAAAACTTA
Source organism: Pseudococcus viburni (assembly GCA_033439095.1). Classification (NCBI taxonomy): domain Eukaryota; kingdom Metazoa; phylum Arthropoda; class Insecta; order Hemiptera; family Pseudococcidae; genus Pseudococcus; species Pseudococcus viburni. The sequence continues at coordinate 76,335 of JAVBJF010000483.1, read as the reverse complement.
ATCAGTTGAATGATGACGTCATCCTATTGTGTTTCTTTTCAATCGAGTTTTATGATTTTTTTTCCATTTGTTTGGATTTTATTACCCTTATAATCATGCTCAAAAAATAGTTTTATTGCCCCTTTGAGGCCTTTAGGTATATCCTGTTATTTTTCACCTGCCGGTGAGTTTAGACTCTAGTAGGCCACGCCCCTCTGGAAGATTTTAGAGGGAAACAGGTTATGGGCGTGGCCCCGCCCACTTTTAACGTTAACTTCGGAGGTTGCGGAGCTACTCAGGCTCAGTCTAGTTTCGGTTCTCGTACTGAGAGGTTGCCTGGACCCGTTTCACCTCACTTTCGCGAATGTCACAAATCCAAAAGCTTTATTTTTTTTCAAAGCTCTGATGCAATTTTAAAGTTCAAGTAGTACTATGAATAGCCCACCCTTTATCAATTAACATTTTTTTGAGCTATTTTTTTTCAATTTGGTTTTCAATTTTGACAATTTATTTTTACAAACGTAATTGAAATTTTTAGACGACACGTCCGATGACGATAAAATTACGTCGTACCGGTACAAAGTGGACGATTCGCCGTTGCTGAAAAGCAGCCGATTATTCGACTCGAAGCACGACCGATCGGTGAGCCCTTACGAAGGCAATCAATTGAAAATGCGTCTGGAGTTGGCCCGGCTGCAGAAAAAATACCGCGAAACTCGTAAAGTTCTCGATCGTCTGACGCACGGAAAATACGCCGCGACGGTATCTTCATCGTCGACCAGGTATTTTGAAATTTCACTCATTTAGTTGCGTTTATGGCTTTTTCTTCTGGTTGGCCAAAACCGATGAAATTTTATTTCGTGTTAGATCGCCAACGCCTTTGAAAGATGTCGCTCTCACGACCGGTAGCTCGGAACCGGATTGCGACTTCAAAGCGATCGTTACGCCGGTCAAGCGCAGACCGGGGCGTCCTCGTAAATACAGCGATCCTTCGCTAGCCCAAGATAAGAGTAATTTGAGCTCGAGTTCGACGTGTTTGCCACGTTCGACAGCTGCGCCTTCGTTCAAATCGTCGTTAAGGCCTAAACCGAAGATGAAATTTGAATCGGTCCAAGATTCGTCGCCCGAGAAGACCACCGGTAGTGGCGACCTGAGTCCGCCTGTACTCGAGCCGATGTGTTCGTCTTCTCCGAAAGTCACCAAGCCTTTCAAAAGCGTCGTGTTGAGCCCTCCTACTCTGCTGCCGAGTAAAAAATCCCAACGGTTGCAGTCTCCGTTTTACTTAAGGGCCAAAAGGTCTTACGCGTCTCGTGACGGATTGGTTAGTATGATTGAGATTGGAAACAGGCTGTAATGACTGAGTGGAGGACTAATTGGAATTTTATGTTTGATATAGGATGGGTTTTCTTCGTCGGACCCCGAAGAAAATTATGAAGACGAGATCGACTCCGAAGAAGAAGATTACGAACGTTCGAAACGCGGCGGTATTTATGGAAGCGACGCGTTCAAGGTGAGAAAGAATTTTTACAAGAGTGGATATCTGGAGAACATCAGTAAAGAGATGATTGCCAAGTTGAAGAGGCCTTTGCCAGAGAAACGGAAGGTCGGCCGGCCCAGAAAGTATCCGAAAGTTGAGCCACAGAATCAAACCAATGCCGAAACAATCAGCTGTAAAAATCAAAAGTAAGTAAAAACCGTAGATTTTGTCCATGATTATCGGAGTGGATTGAAAAAAAATTATTTTGAGCATAATTGACGTGGTAGTTTTCTTTTTCAGTGGAGATCTATGAAAAAAATTTTACCTAATGACATTTTTTGATTTTCACCAAATTTAAATCGTTCAAACACCTCAAAATTGAGCGAAAATTTTTTAGGCGTCCAGAATAATTTTTGATGAAATTTTTTCAAAAATTCATGGTGCCACTGGACCCACCAACGATTTTGAACCCTAGCTCAAGTATGGGGGAGGGGGGGCAAAATGTGTGTTTTCTTTCATTATTTTCTCGTTTTTCGCCTAATGCAGATAAAAATTTCGCGGTTCTTTAGATAATTTCTAGAAGATTGAAGGAACCACCGAAAAAATGTTTCAACATTTTTAGGCAATTTTTTGCCAAGCTACGCCCTTCTTAAAATTTTGACACCACCCCCTCCCCTCCCTTTGTAATGAATGGATGCGTCAGACAAGAAAGTTGAAAATTGTGAGAACGGCTGGTATCTATTTTATTTTACTCATGAGATCGATTTTTTCTCAAGTCCATTTTATGTAAGTATTTTCAAAATTTTTTCAAATTTAATAACTTTTTTTTCTGTTTTCTCAAAATTTTTTAACTAAAAACTAATCTTTTTCTCAAATTATTTTGTATCTTCACTGAAATTTTTTCTCAACTCTGAAATTTTTTTGGGTCTAAATTTTTTCAACATCCATATTTTTCCCAAGATATAATTGAAGACTGACATTCCAAAACGCAGCAAGTCCAAAAACTGTATATGAGAAAAGGGACTTGAGTATACTGAAAAAAGATACATTTAAGTCCTTTTTCTCATATACAGTTTTTGGACTTACTGCGTTTTGGAATGTAAGTCTTCATTATAATATTGTTTAGCACGAAAAAAATTTCTCGATACATTTTTCAACACGTGACTTTTTCCTAAATTTTTTCCGAATCTCAAGTTTGTTTCTCTCTAAATTTTAATTTTTCAACTCCAATAATTTTTTTCTTCACTCTTAAATTTTTCCCTCCGATTGTTTTTCTCCTCAAAGATTTTTTCGAGATCTAAAATTTTTACATTTCTCTACATTATTTATTGAATTTTTTTCCCAAGTGCCAACTCTAAGATTCCATTTCTTGATCTTAAAATTTTTTCAACTTTTTGTCCAAATTTTTTCATCTTAAATTTGTCCAAACTTTTTCATCTTAAATTTGTCCAAACTTTTTCATCTTAAATTTGTCCAAATTTTTTCATCTTGAATTTGTATACATTTTTTTCAAAATTTTTCATCCTAAAAATTTTTAAGCTAGAAAGTATGAATTTAGAAAATAATTTCATAGCCGAAAGAAACAAAAAACTGATGTAAAACAAATTTTTAGAAAAATTTTTATCAAAATTAAAGTTGAAATTAGCTAAATTCTTTTTAAAATATTCAATTGAAACCCATTCCAGGGATCATAGCGGGTCACTTTTCTAGGATGTTTATCACTTTTTTCGATTACAGTCACTTTTGGTTACTTTCACGTCTAAAAGGTCACTTTTGTTACTTTTTTCCCCTCAAAAGTCACGTTTTCTTCGCACTTCCAGGCAAAAATTCAAATTTTCACGTAGAAATTGCTATTTTTCAAAATTCTTTGAGAAAAAAATTTGTTTGTTGTTTTGACGAAGGAATTTAATGAATGAAATTATTCACGTCTTTTCAGTTGATTTCTCTCTGAACTGTTTGCAGAAAACTACATAAAAAAAATTGTTCCCACCCCAGAAAACTGTATAAAAATTTTCCCCCTCCTCCCCGAAAAAAATATAATTTTTGGTTACTTTTGCATGATTACTTTTTGGTCACTTTTTGGTCACTTTTTGCTCTAAAAAAGTAACCAAGTTACTGAAAGTTACTTTTTTCTTCAAAAATTTTGCTAGATGCCTGCCATTCGAAAATATTTGAGAAAAGTTGTAGGCTTTAGATGTTTTTAGGAAAAATTTATAAGAGTTGAAAACAACTTTGAGATAAAATTTTGCAATAGAATAGGAACAGTGGCGCACGGGGGGGGGGCTACGGATGCTGTAACCCCCCCCCCCCCGGCCACAGGCTCATTTCGCCCTCGCTTCACTCGGACTGTATTTTAGTCCTTCTATTTCTTGAACAGACAAAGGTCAATGAAAAATCACAGATTATCAGTTCAATTCGTTTCACTGATTCAAACAGGTAAATTTTATTAATTCAGATTTAGGGAGTGTATTGAATGTTTCTTCCAAAAGTCCGCAATTTTCCAATTTTTCTTTACTCAAATCTGCTTAAACTACGCCAGTGCCACTGAAATACCAGGTTACTCAATTTTTTCATTTAAAGACCTCCCCCCCCCCCTATTTTTTCTTGAATTTTCAACCTTTCTCTTGAAGAATTCCTGGGAGCACTTATAAATAGGAGAATATTTACTTTGAGAAAAAAATTTTAATGTCGAAAAAGTTCGATAAAAATTTTAGAAGTGAGAAAAGTTTGTGAAGGAGAAATTTTAGAGTTGAAAAAAAATTTAATCAGAAAAGAAAAAATTTTGAGAAAAATGTTAGACCTGAAAAAACATCTTTGAGAAACAATTTTCAGAATTGGAAAAATTGGACAACTTTAATTTAAAACAAATTTAAATTAAAATTCTATAAAAATTGCCTGAATCAAAATTTTTTCAGAACCCCCTCTCTCGAATTAGAATTTTTATAATTTTTGTCAAAATCCAGGATAGTTTATTTTCGATCAACTCTAGTGATTATTTTACTTCGTGCTTATTTACATCTGTTCTTTTCTCTTTTTTTTGCAGCAAAGGAACTTCACGTTTTCTAACAGGCGTATCAAAATTCTCGAAATATATTTCGTCAGCCATGTTGGAATCTCAACGTAAACCGATACACTCGAGTCCGTATTACGATAAAGAATCCAAACCTAAAATAACGCCGAAACTGAAAGCCGAAGCCAAGGTGAATTTCACTTTACCTTCTGAAAATTACCTCTTTTGAGTTCATTAATTGATCGTATTTTAATAATCATTCCTTTGGATCTTCCAGCTAAAAACGTGGAGACAATCACCTTCGCCCGAAGCTAACTCGCCTAATGACAGTATCGATTGCCCTTTTATTTTCACCTCCAGCACCGTTCCCAAAAATAGCAATAATACCGTAAGTGTGAACTCTCCCTTTCTCATGTTTTTTTCGTTCATTTGCCCAAAAAATATGCAAGGTATTTATTCGATTTATCTAATTGAAATATTTTCTCCATCATTTTTAGGGGAAAACATCCAAAACATTATCTGGTTCGGATGACGACGACGAAGCCGACTACCACGTATCTGAAACTGCCACCCGCCGCCCTTCTTTCACGTCGATTTCGTCAAAAAGCTTTTCAAGTACAAATTCGAAATTTGTATCGAATTCGACCTCAATGACGGGACCAGCTGTTAGTAGTACCACTAAAGCTGTCACTGCTGCGGTCAGCACGACGACGACGATCAACGGAGGAACTCGCGATTCCAGTAATGACGGTAAGATTGAATATTTTTCATAGATAGAAGAATTTATCGATCGATTGGTTGTTTTTCAACATTTTATCCTTCGCAGATTTCCGAATCACCGCCAAATTATTGGAAGATGTCGAAGCGAATCCGTTACGAGTTTTGATTGCGGTTGGCGGGTTGTTCAGAGCTGGGCAATTGTCGGCTGTTCGGGCTCCGGATTTGTATGGTATTAAATTGGATGGAGAACGAGGTCATCGGACGCATATATATACGAAAGAGGAGGTTTTGAGAGATGTGGTAAGTTTTCAATATTGATTTGGGTTTGGGTGGAATTTTCAAAATTTGGAATAGGGATTGTCCAGTTGATGAATTTTTTACTAAAATCTCGACCATTTTATTGAAAAAAAGTGGACAACTCGTCATAATTTTTAGAAATCGGTTGGTTCTTTTCCTGGCATGAATTCTAAATTGCATTTTGTTTAGTACCAAGATTTTGAGGAATAAGAGTCGACTCCGGAGGTTTGAGTCAAACTGACTCCAAATTGACTCCCGAATCTGGATTCAAAATGAAGTTGGATTTTTCGATTTCGCTCAATTTTTTTTACGAGTTTTCCTTGATGGTCTATTCACAAAACCACGATCATTTTCCTTCTTCCCCTCGAGGTGGCTAGGGGGGAGGTGGGTCTCGTAATTTTTATGCAATTGCGATTTTTTGCCAAATTACCCAACTGTGAAGGTTCATACTTCGAGGTAGATTGTGAAATCAGGCATCATACCGGGTCACTTTTTTAGGGTGTTAGTCACTTTTTTCGACTTCAGTCACTTTTGGTTACTTTTTCCCCCTCAAAAGTCACGTTTTCTTCGCACTTCCTGGCAAAAATTCAAATTTTCACGTAAAAATTTATATTTTTCAAAATTCTTTAATAAAAAAAATTAAAAAATTGATTTTTGCTAATTGGTTGGTGGTTTTGACGAAGAAATTTAATAAATGCAATTATTGTCGTCTTTTCAATTGATTTATCTGTGAAATGTTCGCAGAACGCTACAAAAAAATCCTCCCTCTCCAGAACACTGTAAAAAATTGCCCCTCCCCCCCCACCGAAAAAATGGAATTTTCGGTTACTTTGGTTTTTTTTGGTCACTTTTTGGTCAAAAAAAGTTACTGAAAATTACTTTTTTCTTCAACTGGTTGTACTTGAAGGAAAACTGTTCACGGGATCTGATAGAGAATTGATAGGAAATTCAAAAACAATAATCACATTTTGAAAAGCTCTAAGTTGAACTTGGGTGGTGAAAGCTCAGCTTTCATGATAAATACAAAAGATGAAAGCTACCGTCAAAAAATCACAGTGGGTGGCCCTTTTCACCCTTTTTTCAACCAACAACAAATTTTCAAGATGGGATCTCCACCGGGGGGGAGGGGGTTCAGGGGTCCACAATTTTGACCAAAATTCAAAAAAATCGAAATAGTAAAGTAACACTTTGATTTGTACTAATTCGAAGGCGCTGAGTTCGAATATGTACTCAGTTTTCTCATCCGACCCTTCTGAACCCCCTGATTAGCCCCCTTGATAAGGTCAAAATTCATAAAAATTAAATATGACGTGTGACCTGTCGTTTGTTTGGTTTTTGAGGCCACTGAGTTCGAATATTTGCTTATTTTTAGGATTTAACCCTTCCAGGGTTGGAAAGCCGAAAAAAAATTCGGCTGCTGGCTTTAGCTTAAAAAAAGTATGTACCTACAGTTTCAGCGTTCAGCTTTCGACTTTCATCACAATGATTAGCTTGTGACGTTCGGTTGTTTTTGGCTTTCGGCTTTTAGCTTTCAGCTTTCAGCTTTAACTTTCAACTATTTTTCCAAAAATTTAATTTTTTTAAAAATTTTCTTCAATTTCAAAATTTTTTTCAACTTGAATTTTGTCAAAATTTATTAAAATTTTTAGTTTTTTATAATTGAAGTAGCAAATGCTAAACGGGGTATAAGTCCATTTTTTGAGTTTTTCAGAAAACGAAAAAAACTCTTTTATTCCAAAAGTAGAGGTTGGTGGAAAACGTGTTTCAGGCCTCCGAAGGGGACTACTAGAGACGATTTTTAAGTCTATTCTGAAAAAAAATTTTAACGTAACGGAGATATAGTCGAAAAACGCGTTTGGACTTATACCCCGTTTAGCATTTGCCGGTGACAAAAAGTGCGTTTCAAGGGTCGACATCTAGTGGGACTTTTTCATACATCCCAACTCATCATTTTAACGATGACCCCATATCAAAAGATGAAAATTTGTTCGAACTACGTCCAAAAATGTAAAACAACTCCAAAAAAACGATTTTTTTTGAAAATCGTCATTTTTCGAGTTAAAATTGGGCTATGAAGAGGAAAAATTTCTTCCAATTTATAACATTTTGACCCAAAAATAGGTGATTTTCAAAAAAAATATTTTTTTTTCGTTTTAAATTTTTCCCTTTTGATTATCAATGCGATAATGCGACGTTGCCAAATAATATGTTCCCGGGACCTTCGCGAAAATCTGACAACACTGGTCGATCCGCCGTATTTAAATACCCCAATTTCTGTCATAAACTCAAAAATGGACTTATACCCAGTTTAGCATTTGCTACTTCAATTTTTATATTTTATTTTTAAAATTTTTTCCAATTATTTAGTAGAAAGAAATTTTCAAAAACATTCAGGAGAAATTTTTTATGGGTCACAAAATTGGGAAATAAAAGTAAAACTTGAAAGCCAAAAAAATAGAGCTTTAAGCTGAGCTTAGCTTTGCTAATAATATAGCTTAAGCTTTCGGCTGGCTTTCCATCCATGGACCCTTCAGTGCTTCCTAGCTCCTCCCCCTTCAATTTTGGGGAAAAGAATGATAAAAAATCAAAATATCGTGAAGCATATCGATTCTCACTAATTTGAGAGTGTAGAAGTCGAATATCGATTTATTTTTTGATCCGACTCCCTCCCCCCCTCCCCCTCCCCGAAAAATCGTAATCGGACGGGGTCAGTTGTCGATTGATTTTGGCTCCCCTTTCTCAGTTTGTACACAAAATTAGAAACAATTTTTTTATGGTTCAAATATATAAATCCCGGAATTAGAGTCGAAAAAATGACTCAGGAGAAAAGTTGAAGTCAGGAATCAAGGTGTAAGATTGAATCCAGAGTCGAGGTGGAGTCAAAAGTCAACTTTCCTCATTGACTTACCGAGTCTGGTCGGAATCAGAAGTCAAGTTTCGGCTAAGTCCCATTCCTTGCAAGATTTCTCTAAATGAAAAAAATTCAATAAACATATTCTTGATTTACCAGCTTTTAAAAAAAATGTTTGTTTTTTCCAGGTTTTGGAAGTCGAAGGCAAATACCCGCTGAAAAATGGTACCAGAGTTTGCGCCTTCTGGTCGTCGCAGTATTTATCGCTGTATCCGGGTTATGTGACATCGGACGAATCGGAAGACGAATATTTCACTTCGGTGGAATTTGACGACGGAGACAGCGGACGTATCAATATCAAAGATATCAGATTGCTTCCCAAGAATTTCTCGATTAGTCGACGTGAGTTTGGCATCGAATACTCTTCATATCCCGAGCCCTTGCCCCAAATTCTAAACCAACAATTTTCAAATTTCAGGAATGTCGTCGGATGATTTGAAGACTCGAACGCAGTTTCATAATCACGAGCATCATAAACGGAAACGTCGAATATCGGGAGTTAGTTTCGAAGAAATTCCAGTCGACAAGCAATTGGTACGGCAGAAAAATGGCGTATTTTCAACCCCGAACAAATTCCTCTGATTTTTTTCCAAATTTAATGCATTTTTTGGTGAAATTTTCTCCGCAGCATTCTCCCAAGAGTCCTTCGTTATCGCCCGAAGATGCTGCTCGTGACGACGAATCGTCGGAATCGCGTCGTATTTCGGTCGGTTCTTCTGTCCGGAAATCGTTCACCGAATACGAAGATACGGGCTCGAGATCGTCGTCTTTTGATCAAAACGAGCCCGAATTCAGATCGAATTTCGAGCCCAGCACAACGTCGGGAGATGAAGTTAATCGTCGCGTTGAAGATGGTCAAGATGGGCAATGTCGCGTCGACAGCAAGGTACCAATAATTCAAAAAAAAAAAAAAAAAAAAAAAAAAAAAGGAAGCACTGGATATGTATTTTTCTAACTCGTTTCGTTATCGTTTTTACAGAATACACCTCAGAAGAAACATTTGAAGAAAAAAAGGAAAGATAAATTGCGATCTAAAGATTCGGCGAGTTCGTCGTTCAAACGTAAAAGTCACAAGTGCAACGATAACGATCACGATCCGGACTCGAGGAAGTTGCATAAACGCCATAAACACAAGCATAAGCATCGCAAGCATCATAAAAGGAAACGTTCTTCGTCGTCGGAGCGAAAATACACTTCGGAGGATTTCTCTAGTAGATTATCGAAACAGAGTAGCGATGATCGTGAAACGAACGTGCCAGATAATTCGGAAGTTTCTTGTTCCAGAGATGGTAAGTTTTTATGGAATTTTTCTAGAATTTTTCGAATTATCGATAATAATATTAGAACCCTTGTAATATAATAATCGATTTTGTTTCACAGATTGTTCGAAAGAATTATGTTGCAGTAAGAATAATAACAATAATAGCAGTAAAAATGGAACTTGCGTTTGTAAAACGACACGTAATTTCAACGAAAAACAACCAGAAAAGTCATCGGAGCCGATTAAAGATCGGTTAGAGAAAGCTGACGAGAGTGATAATACAGATCGAGTCACTTCGACGATGAAAAAAGAAGAAAACCAGCAAAAAATTGAACCACCTTCGAAGCATGGTGCTTCTAATTCAGGTATGTTGAATTTATTCGTGACGTGATTTAAAAACATAACCTTTTATTTACGATGAAAAAAGAATTAGAATTGAATTTATTTTGTTTAGTTAATCAAAAGCAATCAAAACCTCAAGACGAGGATGACAATAAAGCTTTGAGCGCAGCTAAAAAACAACTCAGTGGCGCAGAAAGTAAACCTCCCTGTCGAAAGGTGAGTTGAAACTCGGATTTTTTACTAAATTTATGTTATTTTTAAAATTTTATTTTTTCCCAGAATTTTTTTCAGTTTTGAAATTTTTTTCTTAGTACATTTTTCTACTCCAATGAAATTAAATCAACTCTGAAATTTCTTATTGAAAATGTTTTCTCAGGTTTAACATTTTTCTCAGCATTTTTTCAACTCTGGCATTCTTTCTCAAGATATTTTTCAAATCCTAAAATTTTTTCAACTCCAATGAAATTTTTTCTCAACTTCACCAATAAAATTGTTCTCAAATTTTTTTCAACACTCAAATTTTTTCTTAAAATTATTTCAAAATTCTACACATCTCAAAGTTGTTTTCAACTGATGAAGTTTTTTCTAAAAATTTTATTAAATTTAGGTTTCAATTCTAATGGAATTTTTTCCAACCTCTAAAATTGTTTTCAAATCTTTTTCATCATTCGCATGTCAGACGTCGAACCAGTCAGGCTGAAGGTGAATTGATACCCATTTTTCGGGGTATACCCGAGTTGGGTCTGCGTAATTCTCACACGGAATGCTCAACAAAATGACCGAACTATGCGCAATCTCGTTCATTTTTTTCGTAATTCTTTTATCACCTTTACCGCTACATTGATTATCTCTCAGCTGTTAACTGTACCTACCTTTTTCTCAAAAATTTATTTTTTTCAGCTTTCGAAATTTTTTCTCATAATAGGTATCAATTTTCTCGATTCCAATAAATTTTTTCCCCCACTGAACTTTCTTCCTCAGAATTTTTTTTAGCTATCAAGATTTTTTTCAATTTCTTCGATTTTCATTTTTGCTAAATTTTTTTCATTTAAGTACTAATATTTATATAAATTATCAACTGTAAAATCCTATTCTTTGATCTTAAATTTTTAAAAACTTGACATTCTTTCTTTCTCACATTTTTGTTAAAAGTTCTTTTTGAACCCAAATTTTTTTATTCTAAAAATTTCAGAGCTGGAAAATGATTTGAGAAAAATATATGAGCTAAAAAATAGAATTTTGAGGAAAAAATTCAAAAGCTGTAAAAATTGAACTTCTGAAAAAAATTTCGAGAGCAAAGAAATTTGAGAAAAGATTTAATTCTGAGAAAAAATTTCTAGAGTTGAAAAATGAAAATTATGTATTTTTAGAAAAAATACCAGAGTTGAAAAATTTTTATACCTGAAAAAAAATTGAGGGAAAAAATTTCAGAGTTGGTAAAATTTTATTCTAGATGAAGAAATTTTAGAGTTGAAAAATATCTGGAAAAGATGAAATTAATATTAAAAATTAAAACTATTCTGAAAATCGAAAAAAAAATGTTGGTTGAAAAATTGTTGATTTTGGTTTGAAATTTTCAAGTCACAAGCTAAAAAATTAATCTGCAAGAAAAAGCTTTCGATTAGCTTTTAGCTTGTTATTTTTGAACTTTCGATTTTCGGTTTGTTGCCTAAATTTGATCGACTTCAGCTTTTCGCACGAATTCCCACTTTTTTCAAAAATTTCTTTAACTCTGAATTTTTGGCTCAAAATTTTTTCCACGATTTTTTTTTTAATTTCGACTTATGTTTTTTTGAATTATTTTCAGCTCTTAATTTTTTTCTCGAGTATTTTCAACCTAAAATTTTCTCAGATTTTTTCATATTCATACTTTTCTCAAAATTGTTTACAATCTAGAAAGTTTTCTTGTATTTTGATTCACTCCAAAAAATTTTCTCTAGTTTTTTCTACTTTGAATTTCTTGGGGTAGTATAGGTTCGTGGGGGGGGGCTTGGCTCACTGCTCAGGCTTTCCTCGGGTCTTCGGTGGGGCTTGTCCTAGCAATACCTGAGGAGCATGTGTCATATCGGTTTTCTTTCCATTAAAATACATATAAGGGATATAAGGAATTGAAAATATGTAGTTGAAAAAAATTTGCAGTCAACTTTTAGGTAATAAATTCAGAGTTGAAAAAAAATTCGATATAAAATCTTGGAATTGAAAAAAATTGGAATTTGAAAAGAAATATTGAATACCTCTTCGTGGTATCTCCTACGCAAAGTTAATTAGGCTGAAAGAGGTTCGGAATCAACTCGTACATATCCCGAAAAAAAATGGGAATCAATTTACATTATTTCTGAATTCAGGGAATCAATTCACCAACTCCCACCAATAACATTGAAACAGCATCCCAACGTGTTGAAATTGAAAGTTTAAAAATGCTTAGCAAATTTCAATTTGTATTTTGATATAACATTTTTCAAATCTAAAATTTCTTCTCAAAATTTTTTTTCAACTTTGATTTTTTGTTTTTTGGGGGCTTAAATTTTTTCTCCAAATATATCTATTTTTCAATTTTTAAAATTTTTCGGATAAGTAAATAAATTTTGAAAAAATTGGACTATTTCGTATTTTTGTACCTGACGCATGTAATTTTAGTCGTGAGTAATGAAATGATTGATGGATCCAGACGACTTGATTAACTGTGCCAATTTTTTTCAAGGGTAGATTATTTGATTTAAGCCCCTAAAGTTACTTCTTTTATTTTTATTTTTTTGAAAAAATGTGGGCAGATGGCTAGATCCGCTTATGATTTGAATCAATTATTTAAAAAAAAGTGGAATTAAACTCGAATAATATTTCAATTCGTTATTCCAGACTGTTCGACCTCAAAGCACCGCCACAGTCCAGCCAGCTCCTGCTGCTTCGGTCAATCTCAAACATTCGTTCAAACAGACTACTGTAGAAGAGGCGAAAAAAGAAGAAAAACAGAAAGATGAACCAGTAGCAGAATGTGTAAATGACGACGATAAAGAAGAAGCATCCAGCGAAGATTCGCAAGACAATCAAGACGAAGCAAATTCCGGTGATAATTTTTGGGAATGGTGTGGCAAAGGATTCAAGAGGAATGGCAAAGGACGAGCGAAAAAGGAGTTTTTCCAAGCCATCAAAAGAGGAGATGTGGAGATTAGAGTAAGTAACGATGTAAATTCCAGCGGAAATGTTTCAACTCGACTCGATTCAAATTTTAACCGTATTTGTGGTTCGCAGGTTGGAGATTGCGCTGTGTTTTTGACAGCTGATAACTCACCGAAGCCATTCATAGGACGAATCAAATCGATGTGGGAGTCCTATGGAAATATGATGGTTTTAGTGAAATGGTTCTATCACCCGGAAGAGACGAGCGGCCTCAAAGAAAAATTACCTTTTCTGGTGAATATCTCTTTTTTTTACCAACCTAGATATCAGAGGCGATTTTTCAAGGGAAGTTGGGGAAGTCAGACTTCCATTGTTTTTTTTTTCAAAGTTTGAGATATTATCAAATATTAATTTTTTGTTCAAATGAGCCCAGAAAATATGTACTTAAATTGAATTAAATTTCATCCTAAAACAAGGATTTTTTTCCAGCACCATTCTTTTGACTGTGAACCTCAAAATTTTTCCTTTTTCAATAGCTCCTAAATTTATTCTAATTTCCGAGTTCCAATTTTTTCTACTGTAAATTTCTTTAATTACTTTGATTATGGTTTTTTTCAAAATTGGAACCTTATTCAATTTCAAATTTTAAAATTTTTCCAGCAGTAAAATTATTTCAAACTTAAATTTTCTCAAAATTTTTCAATTTTTTTAATTTTCTGTTCTTTAAAAATCCTTTCAATTAGGTAAAAAAAAATTGAGGAAAATTTTAAAATTATTGGAAAATGTTTTCAAATCAAAAGAAATTCCAAAAAATATAAATAAAACATTTTTTAAAGAAAATTTGAATTAAAAAAAATTTTACAGTTAGAAAACATTTTCGTATTAAAATTTTTCCAACTTCAACTTCTTCAATTTTTTTCAAATCCATATTTTCGAAATTTATTCCCAACTCAATGAGTAATTACACAGGGCGACACGAATTTTGTTTTTGGGTTCTCATTACCAAATTTGGGTTGCTTTATGTAACTAATAAAGGAAAAAATATTTTTTTTGACCAAAGTTTGCTTTGGGGTGGGGGGGGCCAAAAACTGATTTTTCGAGGTCAATAAGCCTGAGCATTACGAAAAAAAATGGGAAATTTTTTTTTGACTAATCTTGCAGGAAATTTTACGGCGAATCCAATGCCGCAAACCGCAGACCTCCGTCTCTTTTTTAAAAAACGTTACAGCTCATTCTTTCCAAAATTTTGTGAAAAAATCACATTTTTTTGTGTTTTTTTTCGCAAAGAAGTGAAATTTGAGAGAAAAGTAAGGGTTTAAGGCCATAATGACCATCGATGATGTGCCACGACCCAATACCAATTTTACCCCCCCCCCCCCCCCAACAATTCTTTCCCGTTGTTTCTTTAGGGTCTTGTTGTACTGTAAAAGTTGTTTACTACTTTTTTGTTTTACTTTAATTTTTTGCAATTCTTTTCTGAAAAAAAAAGTTTTCCTGTGTAAATTCATTACCTTGAGAGTTACGAGTCAGAAAACTGCTAAGGATGGTTAGATTTCTTCCAAGAGTCAGATGTGTCTATTACGTTTTCGAGTAGTGAATTCTCGAATTTATTAGGTACCAACTAGAGAAATTTTTTAAATGTGGAAATGTGGAAATGTGTGTCTGTTACTCAATTTTATTAAAACTTACAAACAGCAAAACTCATATTCGAAAATATCTTGAAAACTATGCCTCCTAGAGAAATCATCCAGGGCTTATTCGATAGGAAATTTAATTCTCTACAACTTTCACCGTGGTCATAATGGCCTTAAAACCCGTAGTTTTCTCTCAAATTTCACTTATTCGCGAAAAAGGCACAAAAAATGTGATTTTTTCCACAGAATTTTGTATAGAATGAGCTGTAACTTTTTTTCAATAAGAGATAGAGGTCCGCGGTTTACGGCATTCGATTCGCCGTGAAATTTCCTACAACTCTCACCATGGTCATTATGGCCTTAAAACCCTTACTTTTCTCTCAAATTTCACTTCTTTGCGAAAAAAAAACAAAAAAATGTGATTTTTTCACAAAATTTTGGAAAGAATGAGCTGTAACGTTTTTTAAAAAAGAGACGGAGGTCTGCGGTTTGCGGCATTGGATTCGCCGTAAAATTTTCTACAAGATTAGTCAAAAAAAAAATTTTTTCAATTTTTTTTTGTAATGCTTAGGCTTATTGACTTCGAAAAATCAGTTTTTGCCCCCCCCCCCCCCCTCAAGCAAACTTTGGAAGCCAGCATTGAGCAAGGTGATGTATTTTGATGTCTAGAAACAGAATTTCGGCATGAGAACCCGGACACAGAGCAAAAAATTTTTTTTGTCGCCCTGTGTTATAGAAGAAATTTTCAAAAGTAGGGAGGGAAGGCTAGATACCTAATAAAAATGCAACAGACGTGAACCTATTCTTATTTGGTGTGGTTTTTTGATGAATTCGTATTAGAAAGATTTTTCTAAATGTTTATACTTTCTTCAAAGTTTCCGACCTCCTCAGTTTTCCCCTTCCAAAATCGCCACTGCTAAATATTGTCATAATGAAGAATTTATCGGTAAAATTTATAAAATATCTCGTATGATTTCAGGGCGGCCTATTTGAGTCACCGCACGACGACAAAAACGACGTGCAAACTATATCGCATAAATGCGAAGTAGTTTCGATCAAAGAATACAGAGAACGTTTGAAAAAGCAACCAGAACGTCTGCACAACGTTTACGAATCAAACGACGTGTATTATTTGGCCGGCCATTACGATCCCACCAACAAACGACTGACTTTGGAAAAAGACGTCGTTTCGTAGTTTATTTTTATATTTGTTTCGAATATCGTTTTTTCTCGCTCGATTTTCGTTTTTTTTTTTTGTTTTTTTTAATACGAATTCGACGCGATAATTAGTTACCAATTTTAAAAGATAATCAACGTTTGTATTAATTTTTTTCGTAAATTCGTGTTTTCGATATTGGTGTTTTTAGATTTCTCTTTTTTGTCGATAGATTTCAAATTAACGATCTTTATTTTTACCTATTTAATTGTTAAATGTTGAGAAAATATTTAGGGCCTAAAGAAGAATCCCATTTGTCGGCTTTTAGTGTTTTTTTTGTGTTTTTGTTATTGATTCGAAGGAATTTTTGAAAGTTTTGCCATTTTTCGATATTGTTGTTTCGAGATATGACCTTTTTTTTACGTCTAGCTCTATTTATCGCCGTATTAGGGCTTAAATAGTCTGCCGCCTTTATACCTAAAGGTAGCGGATTTTTTTTTCGAAATGACAAATTGGATTTTTTTTGTTTTTCGTTTGATAGTTATTTTCTCTCTCGAATTCATCGTGATTGATTTTATTTACTTACCAATTTACATTTATTATTACTAACTTAAGTAGTGTTGTAGTTTTAATATTTTTGTTAATACGTGCTTATTCTTATTTTGAGGCAAAAAAATACTATGCGATCATCTAAGATTCTCTAGTCTTTCATTGTAACTGTAATAATTTTTTATAGATAAACGAATCAATTATCGTGTTTCTTATTTTGTAAATAACTTCTTTTACTTTTTTCTTTCTTCTTTATTTTCTCGATTATATACGTATTTATTGATTAATCTGTAATTTCGTTCGTGTATATATATTTATAATTACCTACGTATTACGCTACCTATTGTATCGTACTTGTTAATCATTGTACCCAAGTACGTACTTCATTATTTGATGAAAATGACGATAAAATTGATTATTTTAATTTTAATATAATATCGAATTATCATATCGATCGAGTTGTGTTTTTCTTTTGCGTTTGTAGTGTAATTTTTGTAGTATCGCGATAGGAATTGAATTTTTTTTGGATATTTTGAAAATGTTTTTAATTTATTTGAAATTTTTATTATTGAAATTATTGTAAAAAGCAGTTTTTCAGTTTTCGAAAAGGAATATTTGTGATGACCGTGAATTGTAGAATTAATCCATGGGAAATTTATTTTTTATTCTAGGCTAATACCTCCAAGACCACAGGAGCTCAGTCTCTTGCTGGCTCTTGAATGATGAACATGTCTTATCTTCCGTGAAAAAATACTATCTTAATTTGGGTTTCAAATCAATTTTTTTAACAGTATGTGAGACGATCTGTAGAAACCAGGTTACCGTGTAAATTTTTTAAAAAGTTTTTGGTACTAAAATCGTGAAAATAAAAAATGAAATTTACACGATAACCAACCTTGGTTTCTCCAGATCGTCTCTCAGTTTAATTTTTTCATTGTGATTTGAATTGCTTTGTTTATTTTTCGTGTAATTTCATTAATATCCAAATCAACATTTTTCGGGAGTTGGTGAATTGATTCTCTAAATTCAGAAATGTATGAATTGTTCCTACTTTTTTCCAAGTTCAAATTTCTTTCAATCCCAAGATCTTTTATCAATTTTTTTTCAACCTGAAATTTTCTCAGAATTATTTTACTTTTAAATTTTCTTCCAAATTATTTGTTTTGACTTTAATTTTTTCTCAAAACATTTTCCAATTTCAACACTTAACGATTTTCCAACTAAAACAATCTTAGATTTTTCCCAATTTCATACCTTTTTTTCCAATTTAAATTTTTTCTAACTCTTTAAGTGCCGACTTTAAATTCTAAAAAGCTGTTTTTAAGTTCCATGTAAATAATTTTAGAGCTGAAAAAATCAAGAAAAAACGTTGAGAGTGCAAAAAAAATACGAAGAAATTTAAAGTAGAAACAAATTGAAAAAAAACTTTTAGAGTTGAAAAAAATTCAAGAAAAATTGAAAAATTGAAGAAAATTTGAGAAAAAACTTGGAAAAAGTATAAACATACAAAAATTTGAGAATTTAATTTTTTCTCAAAACATTTTCCAATTTCAACACATAACATTTTTCTAACTAAAAACAATCTTAGATTTTTCCCAATTTCATACCTTTTTTTTCCAATTTAAAACTTTTTCAAACTTTAAGTGCTGACTTTAAATTCTAAAAAGCTGTTTTTAAGTTCCATGTAAATAATTTTAGAGCTGAAAAAATCAAGAAAAAAAACGTTGAGAGTGCCAAAAAATACGAAGAAATTTAAAGTAGAAACAAATTGAAAAAAACTTTTAAAGTTGAAAAAAATTCAAGAAAAATTGAAAAATTGAAAAAAATGAGAAAAAACTTAGAAAAAGTATAAACATAAAAAATTTTGAGAAAATTCTAGGCTGAAAAAAATTTTGGTGTTGAAAATTTTTGAGAAAAAAAAATTAAACAGTTGAAAATAGTTCAAAAAAAAATTGGAGTCGAAATTTGAAAAAAAAAACTTGGGAACATTTTGAGCCAAGAATTCAAAGTTGAAAGAAATTTTTGATAAAAAGTGGGAATCAACTCGTACATTACTTTACTACCACGAATAAAAAAATAGGAATCACTTCGCTTATCTGTTCGAATGAATATTTTCGTTGAGAATCAACTCACGTACAGCTCATTTTTCACGTGCTGCATTCAGCTTAATTTCAGTGGCATTTTTTTGAACATGAAGACATTTTTTGGTAGGTAGTTATTGTTTTGCTGTTGTTTATTATTTAGTGTTTTTTATGTGAGTAGTCTGATTATTTTGGCTAATCTGTTTTATTTGGTGCTCTTTTGTTTTTTTCCTCTTCAGTGACTGAAATGAAGAGGGGGGAGGGGGGCAATCAGAAAATTTTCTCTATAAATGAGCAAATTCCTATTTTTCGCGATCTGCAGATTTTTATCTGAGTTTCGTCAGTATAGGTAGATGTTGGAGCTCTTTCAGGTTTATTATACCTATTAGTTGTCGGAAAAATTTCAGGTTGAATGGTCACATACTCCATTGTATTTCTTTTCCTATGAATTTGATGGGGTTTTATTGTCCCTATTTGATCACGTACTCTTCTGGATTCCTTTTCCCAGGAGAGTACGTGACCAAGAGTTTTATTTTATACCCACACTGCCGTAAATTTTAAATTTCTTTTGTGTTATCCTCTTTCGTTAGCCCAGTTGAATGGTCACGTACTCACATTGTGTTGTTTTTTCCTTTGAGTAAAATTCTAAACCCCTCGGCCGATCGATTAACAATGAAATTTCGAAAAAATTTCCGGTTGAATGGTCTCGTCTTCTTATTATGTTTTTTTTTCCTGTGATCAAGTTTCATTATCTCGATAATAATAAATTTTAACCCTCTATTGTATTTTTTTTTCTTTTGTTGGAAGAATTTTATTGTCCATACTGAGGCTAAATTCCAAATCCCGTTTGAACTTATTGATAATTTGGTCACGTACTCTTCTGGATTCCTTTTCCTGATAAGGAGGTTTATTTTATTACACAGACTGTCGCAAATTTTCAATCTCTTTGTATTCTTTTTCTTTAGCCCAGTTGAATGGTCACGTACTCCCATTATCTCGATAATCATAAATTTTAACCCTATTGTATTTTTTTTCTTTTGTTGGAATTTTATTGCCCAAAAAACTTTATCAGTTGAATGGTTACGTCATCCTATTGTGTTTCTTTTCCATCGAGTTTTATGTATTTTTTTTTCTTTGTCTGGGTTTTATTGCCCTTATAATCATCTACCCCTATTGTATTATTTTTATTATCTTGACAGAGGGGATTGAGGAGGGGAACAGGTTGTGCACCTGCTCTTCCTACTAGTAGCGCTCTCTCTCGAGTTTTTCAGCTCAGTATAGTCCCAGCTGCCTTGGAGGAAGGAGGGTGCGTTATGTTGCTGAGGTTTTTTATTTTTTTTTTCGTGTAACGTTTTTAAATTAATTTTTTCTTGAATAATGAAACTGAAACGAACTTCGCGTACTCTGTAATGTTTTATTTTCATTTCACGTTTTAGATTTTATTGGTGAAATTGATTGTCTGCTGATACCCCAGCTGTGTTGACTGCCGGAGTGTTTTGATGAGTGATTTTTCGTTTAAGTAGGTGTAGTACAGTACATATATGTTTTTTTGAGTTCATTGACTGGGTTGTTTCATTCGATTAAGGCAAAATTTTTAAATTTTTTTACTAGTTATGTTTTATTATTTGAAGTTTTGGATTCATTGAATTGAGTGGGGCTTAAAAAAAAATGCTTTACGAAATTTAATTTTTGGGAGGAAGAGCCAAGCTGTTTTTTTTTCAAAGATTTGTGCATGTTGAATTAATTTTGAATTTTTACGTTTACAAAATGGTGCTTGTTCGATTTGATTTTTTACTTTCTATGATAGGTACTACAAGGTTTTTTGGAAGACTTAAATGGATTTTGAGTGTTGGAATTGATTTTTAATTCACATCTTTTCGTGATTTATTTATTTTTCTCATTCAAACTTGGATTTTATGAAACTATAGGTCGAAAGAAAATCTCAGTAGCTTGAATTTTTCAAAATTTCTCTATGCTTACATTAAGATTGAACCAATTTTGAATTTTTGTTTTAGCAAATGAGTTTTTTGTGTTGATTCATTAGGTACCTATTTTTTTAAAATTTCAATTCGATTTTATAAAACTTGACTTTGACTACTGGGAGAAAGAAAATTTGAAAAAAATCTTAAAACTTTTTGCTTTAGCGAATTATGTGTTTTGGGGTTCCGATTTTTCAAGTTTTGATTCCGCTCTTATTGCTCTTTCGGGTACTTACTGTTTTTTTAAAAGAGTTTTTGTTAGATTTGCCATTGAAAAAATCGTGCAAATTCGAAATTAAAATTAGGTAAATTAAAATGAGAAAACATTTAAAATTGAAAAAAATCGAAATGAGGAAAAATGTTGATAAAATTCGAAATGTGAGATCCCTAAAAATTAGTTCTGAAAACAATTCACTCATTACTCACCTCACAGTCGCAATCTCGCATCAGTCTTTTCTCCGGCAGTCAAGTGGGAAGGTCGTAATCGAAGTTTGTCTATTTGAAAAGCTATATAGGTAATTGAATCGATCTTAACGTTTTATAGGAGTACGAAATTGGTGAGTAGTGTGCCCGAAGTTTTATTTGAATTTCGTGAGTGTTTAGTGCAATTTTGGAATTTTTGTTTCGTGTAATCATCGAAGATTAAGTAATTACCTTACACGGAGTAGCAGATTAATTGATGGGTAAGTCGACTTCGTCGTTTCAATTATTTTGAATTATTTTACAATATTTACAGCGCCTACCCAAGCCCTACAAGCTCGGCAAGGAGATTTTGTTATCATAATGTCAAAAATAAGTTTGATTTTCGCTCAGGAAGTATTTTAATAACTAGTTCTTGGATAAACATACCAGTACCACTCTCTAAATTTGAATCAGTTGAATTTGCAAAAATTCTTTCTTTTTTTAATTAGTAAAATAGTGATTTTCACCGATTTTTCGGTCAAAAATTACTAATTTTCAGTCAATGTCCCATTTATCAGAAGAAATCGGTAATTTTGACTAAAAAAATCGGGAAATCTCGTCATTTTTCAATTTTCCTTCGCTTATCTGCCCATTGAAAATACCCTAACTACTCCAATCCCACTGAAATAACAGGTTACTTCATGTTTTCATTGAATTTACCCCTGCCCCTTCATTCTTTCTCAATAGCCAGTCTATTTTTGTATTTCGGACGTGCGAAATTTATAACCCTTTTCTAGATGAGAAATTTATAAGGTCACGTCCGACATTCAAGGTCAAATGCCTTTTGTTATTTTTTTCTTTTGATAGCGATGTTGAGTCACCTGTTCATCCATTTCCTCCACTTTTTTCATTCTGTAGAGTCTACTTTCTCTAGTTGGTCTGCAGTTGTTGAGCACTGGGTATCTTTACCTCGATGATTACTTGATTAGCATGATTTTAAATATGAATTAATGTTTCATCTTTTTATTTACAGCGTGCTTGAAGCAGTTATTTTTGAATGTGAATTTGATTCCGAATCATAATCACTTGAAGAAATGCAGGCTGGTTACCAATGTTTGAATTCTGAACACTGATACTTTGGTAAGTTATTTGATTATTAATTTTTTTTTACGTAATGATAATTCATAATTCTAATATTCATTTTTTGTTTACCAAGTAATTTCATTGATATTTATTTTTATGATCGGTTCAGATGGAGAATATCTGTGGTGTTTGACTGTTTAGTGATGGACGGACAGTAATCGATTATTCCGAAAATATTTGAAAATCGAATCAATTATTTTCAGCTTTTTTATCGTTAAGTACTTTGGGAACAACTGAGTTGACTTTTCTGATAGGAAATTTAGCGTAGAAGACTTTCCTCTCTCAGACCCTTTATTTTGGCGGTAGAGCTAAAAAATCTCAACTTTTTCGTAATTTTTTTCGAAGTTCGAGTTTTTCAGCATAAAAAAATTGAAAATCAATTTTTTTTCAAACACAAGGCAATCGATTAATTCAAGCCTACAAAAATAATAACTCATCACTTCACTGAGAAAAATTTGTGGTAATATTGACTACAAATTGTGGAAAAACTCAGACTGTTGCAGTTCTGGGACATTTTGTGGTCAATATCACCACACTTTTTTGCTTGTTTTTCATTTTTTTTATTTAATTAAATTTCGTTATTTTGTTCTTGTATCTCTATTTTTTTGGTTATTTTTTTCAATGGGTAATAATATTTCCAATGTTTATTTTCCGTTTAGAAAGTTCGTCCATATATTTATGTTTGGTTCAGTTGGATTATGATATTCTGATGTTTGTAAATAACAGAGTTCGTTGGTAGGTATTTTTCTTTGGAGAGTTTCTCTGGTGAGTGTGTAATATTTTTCGTAATTTTCCCCTTTTTTCGGGTGGTTTTCATTTTTATTTTTACGATTTAATTAATTTTTTTGTTTTTTTTGTTTTTGATTTATTTGGGTTCGAACAGGATATTTTATTTTTGTCTTTTTTTTGGGGGGGGGGGATTATATTTCTAATAAGTACTTATTAATTTTCTGTTTACACGAAATTTCTAATAAGTATTAATTTTCTGTTTACAGATTTCGTGAAGATTTGATTCAGATGGAGAATATCTCTGCGTCAGAGTTCGTTGGAATTTTTCTTTGGAGAGTGAGTGTGTATTATTTCGTAATTTTCTCCCCTTTTTCTGGTGTTTTTTAATTTTGCTTTTTATGATTTGATTAATTTTGATATTTTATTTTTGTGGTGTTTTTGTTTTTTTTTTTTAGGTGTGGTGATATTTTTAATATACGTATAATTTTCTGTTCATAGATTTGGTAAAGATTTTTCTTATTTTTATGACAAATTTATATGGGCGAGGTGCATTGAATGTAACTTGGATGCAGAATGAATTACCTACTTCGCTGTCAAAAGGTGTTCAAAATGTGCAGGTGAGTGATTATATTTTTAAATTTCTTAGATGTACTCGAATGCTAATTTTTTACCTTTACGTTTGGCCTAATTTACTCACTCGTAGCTATTCTTTTGTATGTTATTCGTTTATTCTTCTATTTGCATTATAGAATTCTATTTTTATTTGGATTGATTCGTCACTTTTTCTTTGGTGATTTTTTCTGATTACATTTTCAAATAGGTACCATTCTATTTTTACAATTGGATTAATTTGAATGTGAATTGGATACTAAATGGAGTCACTTTACGGTCTGCAAGCTGCTGGTAACGGAAGATATATAAATATAATTGAATATTTGTACCTATATTTTGGTAAGTTATTTGAAGAACCAATCAAATTTTTTCAAAATCTGTATTTATATTTTTAATGTTCATTTTCTTTTTCACAGGTTTCGTGGATGATTTCTTGTTCGATACAGATGGATATTATCACTGGTAAGTGTTTGATATTTTTTAAACATCTGCATAAAAGCAAAATTTAGAAAGTGTTTTGTATTTTTTAATCGTCAGCATAAAAGCTAAATTTTGAAGAAAACAATTTGAGCTTTTTGCGATTTTATTGCAGTTTTTTAAATACCTAGTGCCTAGATTTTGGCGGATGTCTCTTTTTGGTTTGAATTGAGATTTTCAGGGGAAAGTGTTGAATATTTCTCAATTACTTACATGTACGCTAATTTTTCACCTTTGTGTTTTTTAATTTTGTTTTTTTTTAGTTTAATTGAATTTCGATGCATGTTTTTGTGACGCTGGTTTTTTATTATCTTTTTTTGAATTTATTCAATCGTGATTCTTTTATTTTTTGTATTTTTTTCGTTCTTTTCTTCTTATGCTGCTCTATTTTCAGTGTTGATTACCTAGCTACCTACTTACCTGTCTGATTGATTTCAGTTTTCGGATTTTCAGTCCAGTTTTCAAATTCGATTCTTTGATCAAGACAACCCCGAGTAAGTAGTGGAGTACTTTTTCATTTCAAACAATTTACAGATGAGTATTTATTTGTACTTACCTGAAATTATTTTTTGAATTTGGTCTAACGTGTGCGTGCTTTTTTCTGGCGTCGATCAAGACCTTTGGCGTGTTATTTTTGCATGTTTTGTGTGTTTATTTAGATGTTTTATTTCATTCCAACAGGTATCGACATCGACTCTTAATGCGAATGCTTAATGTTAATGAATATTTATTTTTACGGCAAACTGGGTATGCAATTTTATTAACGCCGATGAAAAATGAATATTCATTTTTACGGCAAACTGGGTATGCAATTTTATTAACGCCAATGAAAAAAATCGTCAAGCGTTGCGTCGGGGTTGAACAATTCCATTGTGGAACTGAAACCAACTTTGCGAATGGATTTGATGACATTTTTCGTTCAGTTTTGATAAATTTACCCAAAATTTAAAACTTTATCAAATTGATTTTTTTTGTGCATTTATTTTTGATATATGTGGCGTTCTATAGGAAAAGGTACAACATTGCCGCAAATGTCAAAATTGAGTTATTGCCATATTCTGAAACTAGATAAAATTACCTTTCGAATGAGCTATTAGCGAGCCTTTTTCGTGAAAAATTCGCGGAGTTATGACGTTTTGAAAAGTGAAGTTGAAAAAACATAGTTTCGAGAAAAACGCGTTTAAAGTTTTTGAACGATTTTTTTCGTGAAAAAACGTATTTATGGTCGAAAAATGTTAATTTTTTTTTAAACTGGTAGGAAATTTTGTGTAGAATCCGAAAAAGTGGGTTTCAGAACCCTACGAGGCCACCAGTGTTGCCAAAACAGCGATAAAAATGACCTAAGTGAACACAAATATGAAAAAATTTACACTTTATTCAACTCACTCCACCACTTCAACGGTCATTTTACACTACTTAAAAGTTGTTTCACGTGTTGTGGGGTATCTCATATGAAAGTAGAAGGATGAAAGTACCAAAATCCATCAAAAACAAAAAATCGATATTTTTGACCCTAATTCACATTTTTGCGTTTTTCTCGAAATCAACTTTGCGGCAATGTTGTACCTTTTCCTATAGAACGCCACATATTTACTAGGCTACCTAGTTTGAATCTTTTTTTTTTCGTTTTTCAGAATTTGGTTCAATTTCTTTTGTTTTTAGAATTCAGTCTAGGGCATAATTTTTTTGTCCAACTTTGGTGCTTTTTTTAAAATCTATTAATTTTTTGTTTTCAGAATTCATTCTTCTGATAAAAATTGTTACTGCAGAGTTTTTCGAGTTTCGTCCAACGTGCGAATCCAGAAATTTTCTCGGTATTTATTAAAATTTAAATGTATTTTTGTTTCATTTTTGCATTTTAAGATCGTATCAATTTGTTCTGGGTTCCATTTTCAACGTCCAAGTGACAAGAAAAATTGAATTTTGAAGTATACCTAATTCAACGTATTGAACATCAATATTTTTTATTGGTAATTTTTTTTAAGTCGTTTATTTTTAACCTGTACATTTTTTATGCCCAGTGTTGAGAAATTTTTAGTAGCTAATTACAGGGTGTTTACTCGATTCGGGCACACCAGCGAAAAAATTATTACTCCCTTGTTTCCCTTCTCGTTATTCAATTAATCTAATGACGTGAACTCAACTTTATTTAATGTTAAAAAATTGGTTACTCTCAGAAGTTATTTTTGAAATGAATTACAACTCATCATTTTCATATTTTTACCTATTTTTTATTGGTAATTTTTTTTAAGTCGTTTATTTTTAACCTGTATATTTTTTATGCCCAGTGTTGAGAAATTTTTAGTAGCTAATTACAGGGTGTTTACTCGATTCGGGCACACCAGCGAAAAAATTATTACTCCCTTGTTTCCCTTCTCGTTATTCAATTAATCTAATGACGTGAACTCAACTTTAATTAATGTTAAAAAATTTTTTGCTCTCAGAAGTTATTTTTGAAATGAATTACAACTCATATCATTTTCATATTTATTTTTACCTATTTTTTATTGGTAATTTTTTTTAAGTCGTTTATTTTTAACCTGTACATTTTTTATGCCCAGTGTTGAGAAATTTTTAGTAGCTAATTACAGGGTGTTTACTCGATTCGGGCACACCAGCGAAAAAATTATTACTCCCTTGTTTCCCTTCTCGTTATTCAATTAATCTAATAACGTGAACTCAACTTTATTTAATGTTAAAAAATTGGTTACTCTCGGAAGTTATTTTTGAAATGAATTACAACTCATATCATTTTCATATTTATTTTTACCTATTTTTTATTGGTAATTTTTTTTAAGTCGTTTATTTTTAACCTGTACATTTTTTATGCCCAGTGTTGAGAAATTTTTAGTAGCTAATTACAGGGTGTTTACTCGATTCGGACACACCAGCGAAAAAATTATTACTCCCTTGTTTCCCTTCTCGTTATTCAATTAATCTAATAACGTGAACTCAACTTTATTTAATGTTAAAAAATTGGTTACTCTCGGAAGTTATTTTTGAAATGAATTACAACTCATATCATTTTCATATTTATTTTTACCATCATATTTTTTGCTATTGAGAGAATTTTTTCGCTGGTGTGCCCGAATCGAGTAAACACCCTGTACGTTACATACTTTTTTTTTAAATGATTGTAAATATTTGTTTTTAATTTATTATTTTTTTTACTCCATCAATTTTCATGGTTTAATTTTCAATAAGTACTTGTTTTACTTTCGTATTTTGGAATTTTTAATATTCACACCTTGATGATACGTTCACTGCGATTTTTTTATTTTTTTTACGAATTTCCTTGTTACTTTCTGCATTATGTTTAGTCTATGCTGTTGGAGAACAAAATAAGAAGTTTTAAGGTATTTTCGTAGGTTCAAGTTATTCGATTTTACGTAATTCCAACGTGTTTTATGTGTTTTTCTAATTTAGGATATTTTCCATAAATTTATAAAACGTCGATTTTATAATTCGCTCAATCGATGTTTTTGATAAATAATCTGCCCTCAACTTTATTTTTCTCATTCGTCTGCCAAACCGAATATATCCCGTTGAAAGTGGAATTTTTGTAATATAATGCGAATATTTTTATTGTTGCAGGTCCAAAGATCCCTACATCGTATGAAAATTCACTTTTGAACCATTGATTAGACTCAAGAATGTATGCAGGACAAGATTACTACCTGTCAGTTGAGTTATCTTCAAAGCTGGAAATCTAGAAAATCACACATTTTCATAAAAAACGAGTATATTTCAATTATTTTACATGATTTAAAAAAGGCCCCTAAACGGGAGTAGGCTCAGTGGCCTACTTCAACTCCTAGTCGCACGTCCACGTCGTAGGGGCTGGGACCTCGCCGTAGTCCGGCGTGCTAACGCGACAGGGGGGCGTGCCTTGCACGCTGCTTTGGCAACAAAAAATTACGTCAATTTCGGCTTTCGGGAGGGTCAAAATTCTATATTTTTTGGATTTGGGCGAAATTGTGTTAGGTGTCGCTGCATGCAGGATCACCCTAATACTTGGTATCGGGTTACCCTGCATGAATCGGTTCGGCGAGTGAATTGTGCAACGTCATAGGTGCCCACCGCGGTCGTGGTCGAAGAGCGGCTCGCCGATGTGGGGCCTTTGCCGGTGCATTTTTCTCTTGCCGGATCAGGGCATAGTCTCGTAGTCGTAGGAATTTCTTATGACCTGCGTAATGCGCGAAATCTTGTGGCTTTGCTGAGGGTAATTGATCTCCATATCTACCTCTGCAAATCCGGGGTGGAGAGCATTACGTGGCTCGTTGGGCATTCAGGTGTCTGGTCTTTTTAACAGCGTAAAACCTGAATATGGTCTGACCCGGACGGTCTTTTTAGTACCATAAGAAAATCACTTTTAACCGAAAAAATGGAAGAAATGAAAGAAAGCGAAAGTTAAAATTTTTGTGTAAAATGAAAGTGAAAGTTGTTTTTTTAAGATACTAAAAAGACCGTCCGGGTCCGACCATCTTCAGGTTTTGCTCAACGCTGTTAAAAAGACCAGACACCTGATTGCCCAACGAGCCACGTAATGCCCTCCACCCCGGATTTGCAGAGGTAGATATGGGGATCAATTACCCTCAGCAAAGCCACAAGATTTCGCGCATTACGCAGGTCACAAGAAATTCCTACGACTACAGACTATGCCCTGATCCGACAGGAGAAAAATGCACCGGCAAAGGCCCCACATTGGTGAGCCGCTCTTCGACTAGAACCGCGGTGGGCACCGATGACGTTGCACAATTCACTCGCCGGACCGATTCATGCAGGGTAACCCGATACTAAGTATTAGGGTGACCCTGCATGAAGCGACACCTAACACAATTTCGCCCAAATCCAAAAAATATAGAATTTTGATCCTCCCGAAAGCCGAGATTGACGTAATTTTTTGTTGCCAAAGCAGCGTGCGAGGCACGCCCCCCTGTCGCGTTAGCACGCCGGACTTCGGCGAGGTCCCAGCCCCTACGACGTGGACGTGCGACTAGGAGTTGAAGTAGGCTACTCAGCCTACTCCCATTTAGGGGCCATATTTATATAATACCTATCACATAAGAAAATAATGAAATATGCGATTTAATCAAATACAAATGAACAAAGCCAACCAAAAATTCGCTGCAGTTCGAAATTTAAAATTAAAAAAATACACTATGATCATTTTATAAATCCGTGAAAATTTTCCAAGATTTTTAAAAACGGATAAAATATCAATACGTTGTTTCAAATTCAAAAAAAATACTCTTTATAATTATTGTAAACATTAAATTTTATAATAAAAATATAGGCGATAAATCATAAAAATTATGGTTTCATGTAGGTAGGTATTTAAGATCCTCCCTCTATCGATAAACCTTTAGATGCGAAGAGGGGGGGTGTGGGTAATTGTATTAGGTTATAAAAAATAAACTCGCTTCATCCCCTCGTGGGAATTGGAGTCCCTAAAAACAAAAAAATCGTTATAATGGAAATCAAAGAAAAAAATCAAAAAGTAACACCGAAAGAAACCAATATAGCAGAGACCGGAAGCCAGCCGAAAGCTGAAAGCCAAAAAAGCCGAAATCCAATCATTTTGAGGCAAAATTTCCTCGAGATAAAATCCAAAAAACATTAATTTTTATAATGAGAATTTCCTTGAAAAATTGAATTCAAGGAAAATTGAAACTTACATTGAAATTCAAAGCAATAAAAGCCAAAAGCTGAAAGCTAAAAGCCGAAAAAGCCGTAAAAAGTCGTATTTTTGCCAGCTGAAAGCTAGCCAAAAGCTATTCAGAAGCTAAAAGCTGCAGCTTTCTAATTTTTATTACAAGCTAAAAGCCAAAAGCCTCAGCTTTTTCTTTTGGCTTCCAGTCTCCGCAAATCCGCAATATAGTTGTTGAATTGAAAAACAAGAATCAAAATTTGATTACTGTTTCAATTCAGAATAATTTCGAAATTGAGATTTAAGACAGTAGGTATGTATTAAAAAAGCAAGAATAGACTCGCAGTAAAGAAAATCAATGCATTAGATACAAGTAAGTACTGAATTTAAACTCGTCAATTTTGTAGATCATTTGATTTTTCTTCACAATCTTGGGAAAACTGATACTGAACAGGTGATCTGCGATCTGCAATTTTAAAACATGAATTTTCCGTGAGAAAAATTCTAAATGAGATAATATCGATGAGCCTAATTGAGAATAATGGGATTGAGACTTATCGAACGAGAGATTTTCACAAAAACAAACTGCGGGAAATTAGTTAAAAAGTCGTGTATTTACTCGTAAATTTAAATTTTAAATTTAAAAAAAAAGTAGATTCAAAAATTATTTCAATTACCCACAAATTCATGGATGAGACAAGTCATAGCTTTTTCATTTCTGACCAAAAAATCCAATTATCGCTCTTTTCAGTGTAGTGTTCTCAATTAAGCTCATTACGAGTTATTAAAAAGTAATATTAGGTACCTAATTAAATAAAAAGAAAAAACAGGTAAAATAGGTAATTTCTCACCAAAACTGATATGTGATACATTGTTCCGCCGATAGAAAAAACATTGTATCAGTTATCCATGTTCTTCTTGTACTTGAAACCATTTTTGCAAAATCAGCAACTCCTGCGAGTAGAAAGAGGGTTAATGCATAAGCTGCAATAAACAATCCTGCAAGAAAACAAATGTTGAGGAACAAAATATCTACCTACAAATTGAACTGAAAAAAAAGAAAAATAATTTTAGCATGCATTTGAAATAAAATTACAATAAAATTTTAAAATACCTACCGTAACCTGGGGTTACTTTGGCCCACATTTTTGGATTTTTTTTTAACTTTTTCAAAAATGATTTTTTGGGCATTTTTTAAAAAAAAAGTTATAAACAACCTTTGAGAAGTGAATTTTTTTAGATTTTTTGCCCACTCCCTTCCCCCCTTGGTAAGCTGTCAAAATAGTGGGCCAAAGTTACACGGGCGTGGGGTAACTTTGGTCCACTTTTTTTTTTCTCGTAAACGACTTTCTATGAGCACTGAGCCTATTTAAAAAAAATGCTGTTTCGAATTTTGATATACAACACGAAATCATTGATGAATTTCCATTTCAGCATCCCCCTATCCCTCCTCCTACCTTGAAAAAAATGTTATCGTCAGATTCGTAATCTACGACCTTAAAAAACTAAATTTTGATATACAACACGAAATCTTGGATGAATTTCGATTCCAGCCCCCCACCCCTCATCCTACCTTGAAAAAAAATGTATCGTCAGATTCGTAATCTACGACCTCGAAAACCTAGATTTTGATGTACAACACGATATTTTTTATGAATTTTGATTTCAGCACCTCTTCCCTTCACCCCCCCCCCACCTCGAAAAACATTTTTATCGTCAGATTTGTAATCTACGACCTCACCAACCTAGATTTTGACATACAACACGATATTTTTGATGAATTTCGATTTCAGCAACGCCCCACCCCCTCCCTTTTACTTTCAAAATTTTTTTCATTATTAGATTCGTAAAATATTACGATAATTCAGTATAAAGTATTCCTCTTGATGAAACTAATAAAAAGAACACGATTCTTACCTAGATTATGGTGGGCCAAAGTTACCCCAAAATTTACGAAAATGTGACTTCGTCACGTAAATTTGATTTTTCTCCAAAACCACTCAACAAAAATCGCAATTTTAAACACAAATTCCAATTCTACATCGAATTTCACATTAGAATTCATTTTTAAAAATATTCTGGGCACATTTATTTTGTCTCCCTTGCATAGATTTTCTGAGCTCAGAAAAACAAGTGAAAAAAGTGGTGAGAAAAAATTCAGTTCTGCCAAAGGTGCCACACAAAAATGGCGACAACGGATGAAGAGTGAAGTTGGAAGCTCCCTCTATCGAATACCCCCTTCACCAACCCGCCCACAAATATTTTAAGTGTTGCTACAAAGTGGGCCAAAGTTACCCCATGTTACGGTACTCACTTTTTCAGAACAGATCACTTCAAAATCAATAGGCAAGTATACAGGTATCAAGTTTACCTCAAATTTCAATGAAAAAAAAAAGTTTCAGAATCAAATCATTTTGTCCAAGAAAAATGAAATAAATTTTAAAGCAGGTAGGTATTACTACTACTTACGTATCCATAGACGAGTACTCAATCTGTATTGTAAAACATACTGGAATCGATGGCAAACGTAGATCTAGGTAGATACATAAATCGCTGGAGTCTGAATTCAACTTTCACAAATGGAAACCATTGCTTCGAGGCTTTCCTGTATCTGAAAAAAAAAAATACCTTGTAATGTCCATAAAAATACAGCCACATTTAAACGTAAGTAGGTAAACCGATGTAAAAATACTTTTTTTTTATATATGAATAAATTCTTACCCTTAAAATGCGTTACAATTTCTCATTTCTCATCTAGTGCTATTTGTAAATTAGGGCATCGATTTTCATGCAAAGAAAAAACACCTGAAGGAAAAAAAAAAGTCGAATTAAATAATTGACAAAATTAGGTAAGTAGTAAGTACCCAAGTCATAAATAATAATACCTAGGTACTTTACTTACAACGCCTCTAGAAAATTCAACAAATTGAAAAATATTATATTCAAATTTTTACTTTTGAAATCTGCTACATTTTGTAATGCTCTGCTTATTTCCATTTATTCCACGATTGCCTATACCTCTGGTCCACTCCTCTTCATCAGTTGTCATTTATGAGAAGAATGAAGAATTGAAGCTGGAACAAAAAGCAAATTAAAATTTTAGAACGGTGAACAAAGAAAAACTTTATAATCGAATAAAGAGTTCAAAAATAATGCCTACCAATATAAAAGGTAGGTATCACAAGCGAGACCTTTTAAAATTTAAATAATTCTTATTTAGTTATTTACCCATTTAGGTACTCACAAATAATCATTTTGATTTATTTAAAAAAAAAAAAAAATCAAGCAAGAAGAGTACCTACCTACTGGCATCAAAAACAGTTGAGAAAAAATTAACGAAAACTGACAAAATCACATATTCAAGTGAAGACAATAAATTTTTCTGCAGCATTTACAAATACCCATCAAATTTTTAAGGTATGGGGTAATTGTAAACATGTGTTATTTAAATGGGATTCACAAATTTAAACACAAAATATCATTTTTTTTGGTTTTGATTTTTTTTTGATTTTTTTTTACAAGTTAGTTTTTCCACGCGTTTAAGTATTTAATTTCTATAATTTTTTTTCAAATTATGCAAAAAAACCCGAGGGATACGTTTTTTATGAGGCACAATGTATGCATTTACATTTACCCCACTACTGTGGGGTAAATGTAAATATTCTTGTCCAATTGTAAACGAAGTCCATAATTTCGGAATGAATAATCTAATCGATGAAAACAAACCGCCATATTACTCCTTATACATTCATTGATACATGGTAAAAATTTTAATCACTTTGCTTTCTTACTTACAGAGTAAAACGAAAAAGGGTATCACAAAATCGGTTCAATTTTCCGAAAAATTTACAATTACCCCAATTGACCTTACTCACCATGGTGATGAAAAACTCCCTCGTTCTCAGCCTTGGATCCATTTTTTTTGATAACTCGGCTGAAATTCCCAAATAAAAATCGTTCATTATGCCTTTCCATTTATCTGAAATATAAAATTCGCATACAATTGCGCAACATATTTCAAGATTGATGTAGGTACCTATAGGTATGTCAACTCGAAGTAAAATAATAATTGTTTTTAGGAATTTTAAAAATATTCCACGCCAATTTTCATCGAGCAAGTAGTTATCTATTTAGAAAACAATAATTTTTTTCCTATAATTTTACGTTGAATTTTTTTCAAATTTTTAAAAATATTTTAAGAAATTTTCTGATAATTTTATAATTTAATCACTAGATTACGTAGGTAATTAGATCATTTTTATATTTACTGTTCTCTCAATTTAAATCATGTAAGTGTGTTTAAGATTCCAAACAATTGAAAAACGATAGTAAAATTACATTAAAAATTGTAACAAATAAATTTACAATAAGAAAGATGTTTTCTGTTCCAACAGTCGAACAAAGACTGAGCAAATTGATTATACAAAAAAATTTCAACTGATGAAAAAAAAAATACAGGCTGAAATACTAAAAATACGCTACGAAAAATTCAGACCAATTAAAAAAAATTGTCAAAAAAGTCGAAGTTTTTTCAAAAATGCAAAAATTGTCAAAAAAAACACTGAATTAAAAGCTATTTCAATGAGGAAAAATACTTACACAATGTTTCTGAGACCTTGATTCTCTTTGACCTTTGACACAATTACCAGAAGAAATTCCAGGAGCTGTCACATAAAAACAAATCAACATTTGAAACAATTTCTCTCAAATTCAAACAAAAAATTTGTTTAATGTAGTCTAATTAAAAGTTATAAAAAACCAGAGAGAAGAGAGATGTTTGCTCCATGAGAGCTGTACAGAGACTGAGATCAACTTGATCACTCGTTGGTTCAAATTTCCAAAATAAATAATTACAATTAGGTAAGAATTTACGTTGACGTTGTACGTTACACCCAAAATCTTAAAAACTAAGTGAAGAAAACGTTTTTAACATTTCCCAAATTCTTTTAGAAATTCTGAGAAAATAATTTAAACGAGAAACTGACCAAATCATCCTTTTTGGGATTAATCATTTCACTTCCTACAGAAATTTGAAAAATCCTCTGAGAATAATCAATCAAACACTGATGTATGGTTTCACTTTACCGGAATCTGAAGGAATATTTTCCAAGTAGGTAACTTTCTTTTCCACTACATAGAAAAAAGGTACTGAAAAAAACAATTCCATTAGAAAGTTGTAAGAGGGAAAAAAATTCAAACAATTCATACCTACGTCACTAAAAAGTAAAAATAAAATCCTTACCACAGATTTAAACCTCTCTCAATGACTACCGACGACTGATGAATGGGTTCTTTGACTAGCTTCATCTCAATAAAATTTGATATTATTGCTTCCGACGCTTTTGATGCTGTAAATTCACCTAAAACATTGATCAAAATTCAAATTAAAAAATTCACAGTAACATAAAATGGTAGGGTAATATAAAAAATTACGTGGTAAGCAAAACCTGAAAAAGAAACTAGAAGAATCTAGTAAACTAATTAGGTAAAAACGCCCCCCCCCCCACAAAATCAGGATGATTGCCCTCCTTCATAAGAAAAAAAGACGACCCATAAGCAATGGGACCCCCCTTCCTATACACACACAAACAGGATTAATTTATTCAAATACCTACTACCACGTAAGTTTAGAAAGTCATTAAGTTTTTTCATATTGTGAAAAAGCAAAGCATACCTACAATTATTAAAAAAAGAGAAGAGCTTACCTCAAAGTACCAATGTTATCACATATCCAGTTGAGCTCCTCCCAAGTCATTGAACCAGCATCAAAAAATTATTGCGAACAAATTGACCACACTAAATAAAAACTATGATAAGTGTTCAAATTAAATTTTCAGCTCTTTCAGTTATATCATTTTCATGGACCTGAAAAAAAAACAGAAAAGTTTCGAAAAAAAAAAACAATTATACGAAATTCACTTCAAAGCAAATTGCACAACGAAAAAGAGTAGGTAATAAGTAATTCACTCATGAAGAGCATATGATCACTCCAGAATTTCAGGAACATCTTCAGCTTTCCTGATTAGCTGAATCAGAAAAAATGATAAAATTTTATCGCCTATGAAAGAAATTGCACAATGGGCATAATTTTTACTGAAAATTGATTAGGTACCAAACAGAGAAACATTCAAATGAAATTTTCGAAAAATTTTAATTACTTAGTGATGAGAGATTTTGAAAATTGTAAAAACTCAAAAAAAAAACCACTTTGTCACTAATGAAATTTCAACAACACCAAATATTTTAGAAACAATTTCATTAAATTATCAAAATTGATATAAATTTTGAAATTGAAAATATCTGCAGCTTACGTCACTTGGAAACGCATTCAGCGTCGCACAAAAGTATATAAATTCCCCTTTTTGAAAAATTTAAAATAAATTCCTTTGGAAAAAAATTTCAATTTTTTAATGAAAAATATTTTGAAAAGATCAAATCTGAAAAAAAACTCATTAGAAAAAAGCAAAGCTGATGGGTAAGTACTCCAAAGAGCAGTGAGAGCAAAATCAAAACTGAACTACGAGTAGTAAAAGTCTCTTTAAAAGCGAAAAATCAAAACCCAAAATACACAATTCTCTAAAGCAAAGTTTCGAGAAATATTGAAAAAATAATAATTGGGGTCTTATTTCACCCAAGTCAAAAGACAAAAGGCAAGTTTCATAAAATTTGAAATAAAAAGAAAGAAAATATTTAAATTAAAAGTCAAATCCAACACTCAAAATTCATGTTAGCCTTTTAAAAAACCTTTCCGATATCATAAAAAGCAAAATATCAACCCGATTGCTAAAGGAAAAATTCAAAATTGGTTCTGTAAGCATCGAGAAATTTCGAAAAAATTCGTAGGTAACGGAGATTTTCTTTCTACCAAAAGTCAAGTTTGATGAAATTAAGTTGCAATAAAAAGAAAATAAATCACAAAAATATTAAATTAAAAATCAACACTCAAAATCCATTTAGACTTTCTAAAAAACCTTATTGGTACCTATCATAAAAAAGCAAAAACTCAAACCGAAAAAAATACCATTTAGTAAAAATAAAAATTCAAACTCAATTCAACAACCTACTAATTTTTAAAAATAGAAGGAACTAGGCTCTTCCTGTTCGAAAATTAAATTTAATAAATTTCAAAAAATTCATTTAGAATGAAAAGAATTAGAGAAAATTTTCGAAAAAATTCAAAATCAAAACCCAACAAATACCATTAAAAGGCATTTTGTTAAAATTAGGCAGGTACCAGGTACCCGAAAAAGCGAGAGCAATAAAAGAAAAACTGTAAATTTAAATAGCATCCAAGTTCGATTGAAAAATTTTCAAACCAAGCAACTATCCCGAAAAAAATCAATCTTTCAAGAGAATTCAAAAGCGAAATGAGGTAATTCAAAAAACACATCGCATCGTAACTTTTGCAAAAAAAATCAAAAACTTCCTTCATGAAATGCAATAAAAACTAAAAAAATAAGCACAGGTGAAAAATTGTTAAAGCCAGAAAATAGGAACGGTAATATAATTAAAAAAATGGTAAGAACACAGTACTTGACTACCTGCAATTTTCGAGTTTTTTTTTTAGAAATTGCTTGAAAATGGCTTAAAATGACAATATTTTTTTCTTTCCCCCTGCCCCGACAATTTTATGTGGAAAAATTGAGGTAGTCAGGTACTGTGCTCGTGACGAGTGGAATCGAACACAATACCTGACTACCTCAATTTTTTCACTTGTTTAGTGAGTAATTGTTCAGTTATCTATAAAATAAGGTACTGTAAAAGGTTTTCAACTCGTTCAGATTAAAAAAAATGAAAAAAAGTGATAATTTTGCGAAAAATATGATTTTTTTGATGGTACATACAATGAATGTTTTGAAGAAATTTTTCGCGTAATTTGCGATGTTTGGGCTGTAGACCAATGCATCGTGTTTAGATAAGTGCTAAACAGTCGGTTTTAACGTTTTTTTTCATGTTTTACAGTGAAAAATTAAGGTAGTCCGGTATTGTGTTGACAGCGAATGGTATCCAGCACAGTATCTGACTACCTCGATTTTTTCAATGTCTGAAAATTCCAAATGGTTCACCGGCCCCCCTCCACCTCACGAAGTATCCCAAAATGCCCCAATGACGCGCCGGCCCCCCTTCGCCCCGCGATGTTACCCAAAAGCCCCCAATGGCGCACCGGTACCCCTCCGCACCGCGATGAGGCCCAAAATGCCCCCAATGGCTCACCGACGACCCTCCTCCGCACCGCGATGTGTCCCAAAATGCCCCCAATGGCTCACCGACCTCCCTCCGCCCCACGATGTGACCCAAAATGCCCCCAATGGCGTAACGGCCCCCCTCCGCCCCGCGGTGTGTCCCAAAATGCCCTGCGGGCATTTCGGGACACACCGCGGGGCGGAGGGAGGCTGGTGCACCATTTGGAATTTTCAGACATTGAAAAAATCGAGGTAGTCAGATACTGTGCTGGATACCATTCGCTGTCAACACAATACCGGACTACCTTAATTTTTCACTGTAAAACATGAAAAAAAACGTTAAAACCGACTGTTTAGCACTTATCTAAACACGATGCATTGGTCTACAGCCCAAACATCGCAAATTACGCGAAAAATTTCTTCAAAACATTCATTGTATGTACCATCAAAAAAATCATATTTTTCGCAAAATTATCACCGCTTTTTTTTCATTTTTTTTAATCTGAACGAGTTGAAAACCTTTTTACAGTACCTTATTTTATAGATAACTGAACAATTACTCACTAAACAAGTGAAAAAATTGAGGTAGTCAGGTATTGTGTTCGATTCCACTCGTCACGAGCACAGTACCTGACTACCTCAATTTTTCCACATAAAATTGTCGGGGCAGGGGGAAAGAAAAAAATATCGTCATTTTAAGCCATTCTCAAGCAATTTCTAAAAAAAAAACTCGAAAATTGCAGGTAGTCAGGTATTGTGTCGCCGCCAAAAAAATCACTCACCAAAATATTCCGGTAGTTAGCAGTTCAGCACAGCAGAGGTTGATAAACAATAAACTTTACAAATGAAACCTGAAACATAAAATGAAAATAAAACATCAGGGTACGCGAAATTCCTTGAGTCAGTTTCACTAACCAAGAAGAAATTAATTCAAAAACGTTACACGAGAAAAAAATTTAAAACACCTCAGCAACATAACGCACCCTCCTTCCTCCAAGGCAGCTAGGACTATACTGAGGTGAGAAACCCGAGAGAGCGTTGCTAGTAGGAAGGGCAGGTGCACAACCTGTTCCCCTCCTCAATCCCCTCTGTACAAATATTAAAATTAATACAATAGGGGCGGATGATTACAAAAGAAAAAAATATAAAAATAATAAACTCCGTTTATAAAGAAAATAAATACAATACGATTACGTGACCATTCAACTGAGAATTTATTTGGGGGTAATAAAATTCCGACAAAAAAAAGAACAGACAAAGGAAAAAAAATACATAAAACTCGATAGAAAAGAAACACAATAGGATGACGTAATCATTCAACTGATAAAGTTTTTTGGGCAATAAAATTCCAACAAAAGAAAAAGAATACAATAGAGGGTTAAAATTTATGATTATCGAGATAATAAAATCAAAGGAAAAAAAAACATAATAAGAAGCCGAAACCATTCAACTGGAAATTTTTTCAAAATTTTATTGCTATAAAACTCCATCAAAGGAAAAACAACATAATGCGAGTACGTGACCATTCAACTGGATCAAAAAAAAGAACACAAAGAGATTTAAAATTTACCACAGTCGTCGGGACAATAAAAGAGTACGTGACCAAATTATCAAACAGTTCAAACGGGATTTGGAATTTAGCCTCAGTAGGGACAATAAAACTCTAACAAAAGGAAAAGAATACAATAGAGGGTTAAAATTTATGATTATCGAGATAATAAAACTTGGTCAAATGAAAAAGAACATAATAAGAAGACGAGACCATTCAACTGAAATTTTTTTCGAAATTTCATTGTCAAACAGTCGGACTGGAGTATTTCCTATTTATGGTCATTAAGTTTCCTCTCACTCCCCCCCCCTGAAGATCTGAAACTAAAAGTGGAAAGCAAGAAGAAAAACAAAGGAGTAGATACCGAATAAAACATTAACAAATTTGAATTGAAAATGGAAAAGGTCGTTCTTGTTTTTCCAGAAGAGAGAATTCGTTCGTCCTTTGAAAGCCAACAAGAGACCTAAGTGTCCAGTCCACTCGTAACCACTCAAAAATGAGTGGAGTTTTGGGACAAAGATTATCCAAAATAATCAAACTAATCACATAAAAAAGCACCGAACGAGAAAAAATAGCAAAAAATGACAAAAAAAGTGGTGAAAATAGGAGGGATTTTTGGGACCCCCCCCCCAGGAGCCCTTCGAAGATGAATTTTTTATTCGGAAAGTATTTGAAGGGTACAGGGAAAAAAGCAGCTAATTACAAAATTTGTGTATTAAAAAAGGGACTTATAGGCTTAAATTTAAAAAATATTACACCTAAGTCTCTTTTCTAATACACAATTTTTTGAAATTGGCTTTTTTTCCCCTGTACCTTTTATTTGTGATCTTGAAACCATATTTTTTCGACAGTAATAACGTATATTCTGCAAAAAATTTACCCTCGGATCATTTGGGCTGAGTTTGCTCCTACCCTTTTTTTTTAAATCGAGACTATTTATTAAAAAAATTCAACGTGAGTAATTTTCAGCTTTCAGGCATTTTTTTTTTTGGCTTTGCTCAGGTCCGAATATTTTTACACTTCTTTGAAAGTTGAGAATATTTCTCAAAATCAAGGTCTCATTTTACCCAAATTTCAAAGCATTTCTTACAAGAATTCTGCTTTCATAACTCGGGTTTTTAAGCAGTAATTTTTGGCTCCTCGAGTTTTTTTTGAAAATTTTTTTGCTCTTCGCTCGAATTTGTGCATACCTTGAAATAAAATTTCACGACCCACTCTCTTTTGCTTTTTTTTGTTATGTAAGTAATGAAAACTGATTATTAAACGTTGTAAAATATACCTATAATTTGTATTTTATTTTTCTCCCCCTCCCCCCCACCCCCAATGCATAGAAGGGATCAAAGGGATCAAAAGCAATACATGACCCACCGACCCCTTCCTGTGGAATTTCAAACATATACCTAACATCATCCGTGTTAATAGAATTGCCTATCCTGTTTGCCGTAAATAAAGGGATCGCGTTAATAAAATTGCCTATACTGTTTGCCGTAAATAGAATAAAAGAGTAACTGACGCTGAAGGGTCGATCATGATCAGGTATAAATAGCATGTAGTTGCTACAGTTGGTTACCTTCCACCATTTTTGGTCATTAAAATAAATTAAAACAATTTTTTGGAAATTAAATTTTTCGCAGCAGTGCTGCCAAGTGTCAAGTGAAATTTTATGAAAATTGTGTGAATCAAAATGAAACTATCAAAAGTTATTTTAGATGATCAAATGAAATTTCGAGATGTCGGAATAAGCAATTTTAATTTGATTAAAATTAAAAAATCTTCAAAGGCTCTGGTGCGGTAAGGGGGTCATTTGGCCTCTGGTGGAACTTTGTCAAAATGTTAATGTCATTCGATTTATGTTGGTAGAGGATTATTTAAGAGGGATGAGCGAATTTTTATTTTACTCTTGGGGGGCCTGGGGCCCAAAATACGTGATTTTCAAGCTATAAACTCTTATCTCCGCGAGTTTTCAACCGATTTTTCTCAAACTTGGCACGTAGGTAGAATTGCTAGAGGGGAGTACCCTGAAATTTTTTCAGATTTTTCTGGCAACTTGAATGGGCTAAATGATCTTGAATTCGAATTTTAAGATAGACAGAAATTTTTTTTTTCATACTTTTTTCAATGTATTTTACACCTTTCAAAATATTTTCAGGTTTTTTCGAAAGGTGGAAGTTGGTCAAATATTCAAAAAAACCTGTGTGATTTCGTCATTTAGCACAGGAGAAATAAAAGTGCTTTGAAAAGACATAATTATGTTAATCACAATTTGATCGGTTAAAAAGCATCTATGTGATGTTCAGAATCGATGATAAAGTCCCACCTTCCCAGCTCTTATTGCTTTTTGCAGGGGATAGGAAAAATCGCAAAGGCGACATGCAATATTTTTTGCAAATACTAATGTTATTTAATTGTTCAATGAGGTTGAAGTTATTTAGACCGGCCTGGACCGAAAAATCGATTGGGAGAAATTGAGTATTAAAGTGTGTGGAAAAATTGAAAGAAAATGAAAAATCCAAGTTCAAAAAATTTGATTGAAAAAATGCAGTGTTGAAAATTTTTCAACTTGGATTTCTTCATTTTTTTCAAATCTATAATTTTGAAAATTTCTGTCA
Organism: Pseudococcus viburni; assembly: GCA_033439095.1. Classification (NCBI taxonomy): domain Eukaryota; kingdom Metazoa; phylum Arthropoda; class Insecta; order Hemiptera; family Pseudococcidae; genus Pseudococcus; species Pseudococcus viburni. The sequence goes on along the minus strand of JAVBJF010000483.1, from coordinate 34,468 downwards.
ACTTAAAAATGGCCAAGAGGGTCAACAGAAAAAATAACCCCAAATTTGAAATCCTCGACCTAAAAAAACTAGAATTTCATACCATGTCGATTTTTTCCGATTTTTCCAAAATTTGGTGTTGGTATTGCCCCGCCTTGAGGGTCTAGAGAAAAAATAACCTCAAATTTGAAATCCTCGACCTAAAAAACCTACAATTTCACACCCATGTCGATTTTTTTCAATTTTTCTCAAAATTGTGTCCACACTACCGCCCCTTTTGAGGTTTGAGAGAATTTTTTTTTAAATTTGAATTCAGCGTGAAAAAATGATATAGAACATGAACTTTTTTTCTATTCTTGGGATCTTTCTGTGAGAATAAAACTTGATGAACAGGTATTTTGCCAATTCGGTCCACTGTGGGGCGGTGTGTTTTCCTCATACACTATGGATAATGGATATGGACATCATATGGAACATTTTATAGTAAAAAATTTTCACTTTCTGGCGAAATTTGTAATTTTTCAGAAAACTGCTCAACTTTGGGAAACAATAGCTCGGCCTCCTGATGTGTGGGGAGGACTGATTTTTTTGGGGGGAATACTACTTTACCCGAATAACCTACTTTGTAAATTTGAACAAAATTGAACCGAAAAATTATTTTTTGGAACGAGCCCCCTCAATTTTACCCCCCCCCCCCGGGGGGAGCACAAGGGGTAGGAGCGGTGCGTTCACCACTCACAACAGACGTCATATGGATTATTTTAAATTAAATCATAAAATTTTCACGAAATATCATTTTTGGGCCAGCTATTATGTAATGAGGTAATTTTTCGCTGAAAATCCCCCGATCTGTACACTTTCAATGGAGCCGTACGGGAGGTCAAACACTTCGAACGAAAAAGTTGATAGGCTAGTCGGATTCGTCATCTATAAATGTACACAGAAAATATGCAATTTTTCAAAATTAAAGTTTTGGGGCGGTTTTATAATCGAAAAACTCGGTTTTTTGTCATTTTAGTCAAAAATGTCCAATTTTGGGGAGCGATGGCTCAGCCCCCTGAGGTCGAGGGGGCTGGATTTTTTTTTAGGGAGTACTTCTACACCTAAATAACCCTCCACGTGAATTTGAGCGAAAACGGTGCAAAAAATTTTTCTCCCTCATAAGGGATTCATCCCCTCAAAAAGCAATACTCATGATTTGGGGCAGTGCGATTTTCCCCAATAAAATTGCGATTAACATTTTTTTCTTTTTTCAAAGTATATTTCTCCTGAGCTAGAAGATCAAATGAACTCGAAAATTAAAATTTTCAATTCGTCGCAATATTTTCTCGAAGTCTTCGTTTATCGTTAGGTACTTAAATACTTTTTAAAAAATGCCTACCCAAATTTATCTTTTTGATATAGATGAATAATTTTATCTAATCAATTTCTTTATCTGAAATTCCTTTTAATAACTGAAAAAAAAAATTGAATCGACACTAATCCGAACCAACACTCGTATTCGTATAATTATATTATCTTATCGAATTCGTAGTTCCAACTTCTAGAGAAGAAAAAAAATGTTTTTTACGCTATTTTCAATATTATCTATCATTTTCAGCAGTACTGCAGGTATAGGTAGTACTTACTAATACATATAAGTCTACATAATGAATAAAAAATTTTAATTACTCAATTAAATTTTTATCGATGGATGATACCAATATTATTCCATATTATGACTTAAATATATATTTTGTCACAGGCAGGGTGTTACAACAGTCGAATAATGAACTTTGGATGCGAAATGCCGAAGAAGGAAACATCAGAAATGAAGATGTGCCATACGATATCGATATGGGTGTTTTTCGTACAGCAATACGTCCCTTCCCTACACCACATATCACTTGGCCAGAGGACAGATGAAGTAAAAATTAAGTTTTATAGGTATTAATAAAATGCAATGTCAAGGCGATAAATTATAATTTTCCTTCATGTAAGTACGTCCTGATAGATTTTTTCTTTCAAAAGTATAAAAATGTGAAAAAGATCGGTAATTTTTCATTAATTTCAGGGAGAAAAATAGTAAAAATTTGTTGATTGTTCTTTTAATAATATTTGCGTGTAGGTAGTTTTTCCAAAAAATGTTCAAGGAAGATGCAAAATACAGCGCGTAAATAATACTGAAACAGTTAGAGTCTCAATCAAATCAACCAGAAGAAGCAGTTTTGAGTGAAGGAAGGAAATATAAAAAATAGGTAGCTTCAGAAATAAGTATTTCAAGCAAATGTGGCTGTTGCTCAATACGACGGCTGACATCCTTTTTTGAACTCAATCAATGCATATTAAAAATACTCTTTTAAATCATAAATCAATCGTACATTTACTGAGTAACGAGATGCCTCACTTCACTTCACAGATTACACAGGACTGAATTTTTTTCAACGTTTTCCTGCATAATCAACACTTGGGTGATTTTGACGTATTTTTTAGTACCCACTGAGTTCGAATATGATCTCAGTTTCTTCCAATTTGAATTTTTTATAAGTCGATTTTATGATTACAGGAAGGGTCCCATGATAAAAGATGTATACATACAGTATAACACTGGCGACGAGGACATTGAAGATCGATAATCAAACTTCTAGTCCTACCTATTGAGTGTCTGCAAATTAAGAAACCAGTTCATGTCAAAAATGGGGGTCCGTTTTTTTTAAATTGAAATAAAGTTCACACACTGGCGCGATCAAAATGTGCTATAGTGTTTTTGAAACCGGTTCAGCAGTTTCGAACCAGTTGTCAATAATATCCGAAAAAGTGGAAATATGAAAAAAAGTTTGAAACAAAAGTTGTAGAGAATTAAAAAACAAACATTTTTTGTTTCACGACTTTTTTTCCTTCTTGCAATGGAAAAAAATTGTCGTACAAAAGATTGAAGTATAATTTTTTCTTTTTCAATCCATAACTCTTCTACATTGCTAGATGGAAAAAAAATTACAGAACGTGAAATGCTCAGTTTTCAATTCTCTACAACTTTTATTTTGAACTTTTTTTGATATCTTTACTTTTTGATAACTGGTTATCGACTTCAAAAAAAAAACACCCATAGAAACTTCGAAAAATTGGGGTCATCTTGCACCGGTTTCAAAAAGGGGAGATATGAAAAAAAAGTTCAAAATAAAAGTAGTATAGAATTGAAAACTGAACATTTCACATTCTGTAATTTTTTCCCCATCTAGCAATGGAGAAGAGTTATGGCTTAAAAAGAGAAAATTATACTGAAGTTCTTTGTGCCATAACTTCTTTCCATTACAAGATGGGGAAAAAGTTGCAGAAAGTAGATCACCAACAACTCACTCGATCCAGCCCCAGGAAAGCAAAGCTTTAGAGTGAGAAGACAAACACCAGCGCCTATAAACTGGCAAATTCGGCTAAGGGAGAAAACCCGAGCAGAAAATCATGGTGGAAGGCAACAGGAAACCACCGCCATAAACCTTCCCTAGAATTGTATCCATGAACGCCAATATTACAACGTCCCTAGGTCTCCATCAGGCTGCTACTGATCCACCAAGATAGCTGGATAGGGTGTGGAGAATACACGGCGTTAAAACACGGCGGAATAACATCAACGTCGCTACCTGAAATATAAGATCGATGTATCAAATAGGAAAACTTGCAAATGTAATTGCAGAGACCAGGAGATAACATATCGATGTACTAGGAATCAGCGAAACCCGGTGCACAGGAAATGGAAGAATCAAAGCTGACAAAGATTATGAAGTTATATTCGCTGGAAAAGACAAACATAAGCACGGAGTGGGTATATTAATACATACTAGAATCAGTGATAAAATTAGCGCCATAATTCCGAAATCAGAGAGAGTACCTAATCTTTGTGAGATTAGAAACTAAGCCCAAGCCAATCGTAATTATACAAGAATATTATGCTCCAAAAACACAAAAAGTGGATTCGACAACCTCAAGAAAGTGCTTGGAAATCGAAGTATGGATTTGGACCTCCGAAAAAGGAAAATGAGTGCTATGTATGGACGATCCTGAAATATTCTTGCAAAACCTGGACCATGAGTGCGGAATGCGAAAAGAAGATTTCCACCTTTGAAATGTGGTGTTATCGAAGACTACTAAAAATCTCATGGAAAGACTACGTAACCAACCAAGGAGTTTTAGCAAGAATAAGAGAAGAACGGAAAGTCCTATTAGAAGATGTCAAGAACAGGAAGATAAAATACATAGCGCACAAAATTTGAGAGAATGGTATCTTCATGCTAGCTATACAGGGGAAAATACAAGGGAAAACAACGAGAGGGAGAAGGTGGTTAGAGCTACTAACAACAAACTCACCAGCCAACTCACCTTGCAAGACCCTGAGAGATACCATCAAATGCGCAACAAGCCGCCAAATATAGGTGAAGATATAGATGCACACAATCTCCTGCTAAGGAGACACAAGTAGTACGACAACGATAAACTACCGGTAATGGGGAGAAATGGGGACTAAGTTTATATTATTTTCAAAAAATTTTCATCTCTAATAAATTTTTTTCTCTATTTTCAATTCTTTCAACCTAGATATTGTATCTTCATCTTCTGATTTCCTGGATTTCCATCTGTAGAAATTGTTTCCCAAAATATTTTGCTAAGTATCTTTAAAAATCCTTCAACTCGAATAAAACTTTCTATCAACTCTGAAATTCCTTACTCCACCACAATTTTTTTTCAGTTTTTTCAATTTTCACCAACTCAATTTTTTCGTCTCTAAATTTTTTCATTTGCTGATATTTTTTTCAACCATCAACTCTAAAATTCCATTCTTTGATTTAAAAGTTTTTTAAAAGTTGAAACTTTCTTGAATTTTTTTTTACTCCAAGTACATTAAAATTCATTCCAACCCAAATGATTCAAATTTTTTTTAAATATAAAAATTTTAGAACAGGGAAATATTTTGCGAATAAATTCCAGAGTCAATAAAACAAAAATGCTTACCGAAATTGAAAAAAAAATTGAGAAAATTTTTCATTACAATTCAAGTTGAAATTTGAAAAAATTTTGAAAACAAAACTTCAAAAGTTGAAAACAATTTTGAGATGAAATCAACAGAATGCGAATATATTTTAAGAGAATTTCAAATTAAAATTCTGAGAAAAAATTTCGAGGGCAGAAAAAAAGTTGGTAAAAAATATCTCGTGTTGAAAAATATATTTAAAAATTTCAATTCACCGTAATAATTTTCACGGAGTCTTCGCTATTTTAAAAAAATTCCTAACTTATCTTTTCAATACATGAATCACTTTATCGAAACATTTTTTCTATCTGAAAATTATTTCTAATAACTGAAGAAAAATTTAATCGACATCCAAACAAACACTCCTACATATTTAGTACTTTTTAAAATTTTTATTTCCAATTTACAGGGGAAAAATGTATTTAAAGCTATTTTTAATATTATCTATTATTTTCAGCGAAACCGTAGGTAAGTACAGTACATACATAGTAGGTACTGAAATGTAACTAAATATCTTGTAAAAAGTAAACGCGTTTAATTAAGTATAGTAAATACTGATCGACGGATGATACCAATATTTCTACTCAAGTATAATTTATATTTCATCACAGGTAATGTATTAGAACAGTCGTATAATGAACTTTGGAGGCAAAATGTGGTAAAAGCAAGAATCAGAAGTGAAGAAATAACATTTCGTACCATTGAAATCCATACAGCAGATATGTTTCCTACAATACCAGTCATCACTATGCAAATGAAAAAAAAATAAAAATGGAAGGTTATATTTTAATAATATGGAAAATCAATTAATACCTATAATTTTTCTTTACAAATTTACCTCAATAGTTTTTTTTCTTTCAAAAGTAAGTAAGTTCAAAGATATGAGAAAAGGTACGAAAGCACCTGCATAAAAATAAAAACAATTTCCTGTAAGTTTTTATCAATTTATTCGGGCAGAGAAATTGTGAAAGTTCGATTTTACTTTTAAAAATACTCGTATGAACTAATTCTATGGTATTTTTTCCTTTTCATCATTCAAAACCCTACACCACATTTTTGTTCCCCGCAGCTCTATGTTCAGTTGTGTAGTTATCCAGAAATTTTCTCACCCGAGGAGAAAAAATAAAAATGAAGTTTAATTTTAATGAAATGGAATGTAAAAATTAGTAAATTATCATTTATTTTCACAAATATGTTTTAATCGATTTTTTTCTCTCAAAAAAAAATTACGTTAAAAGAAAAAATTTAAAAAAAATAGATTCCATCAGATAGCTGTAATTTTTCATTAATTTCAGGGAGTAAATCGTGAAAATTTGATGACTGTTTTTTTCAAAATAGGTACTTGTATGTAGTCTCCCAAAATTCACTCAAGAAGGATGAAAAATACGGTAACAATGACTGGAACTAAAAATGTTTGTTAATCAGAAGAAGCAGTTTTGAGTGAAGAAAGAAAATTTTTAAAAAGCTCAAGAAATACTTCAGGTACCTAAATTAAGACGACGAATGTCTGTCTTTTTTGAGCTCCATCAATATTCGTCAAAATTTGCATTGGTATATTTTGAGGGGTTCCCAAAGTAGGGGGTTTGAAATCGGCTTGCTGAGTTGAATTACAAAAAAGCTCAGTTCAAGTTTTCAATCAAGCTCGTTGATCCTCAATACAAATAAATTTGCTGGCATAAACCGTAACTTTCTAGCTTGTTAGAGGTCCTAAAATTATGAAAATGAAAAAAAAAAAATGGAAAATTGAATTTTTGAGCATACCAGTGAAAATTTTTACCAAGCTTTAAATTTTACAAGACGTAGTTATCTAAGATACTTACTAATAAATCGTAAAAAACTTTTCAATGGGGTTCAACCGGGTGCCTCAAAAATGAAAGCTTCAAAATTTTTCGAAAACTTGAGACCCCCCTTTTTCAGCTCCAAAAGGCTGACTATCGGAAAATCACCCTGTTCTAAATTAGCTTTGCTCCAACAAATATTTAAAGCTTAGAAAATCGAAAAAAATTCAGTATGGTGAATCAGGACACTATAAGGAATTTTTTGAATCACCAAATCTCATGGGAGGGGCAGGGGGGTTCATTGAGAGGTAGAGGGAGAAACCAGAGATTTCCAACTCAGTTTTTCGTATTTTTTCTCAGAAATGTTTAAAAATTGCATTTTTTTTCTGACATGGCACAACCTGACAACCATCTTTGTTACGATTTTTGATCTCCATGGGTAGATGACTACATTTATGGAGATCTTTTACAGCTTTCCATACTCCTACTCTGGAGTGAAAATAGGGGTCTAAATTTGCTAAAATTAGGCCAGTTTTTCACATTTTTCGGTAAAAATCAAGATTATTTGATTATTAACGAGATAATATTCGTTGGTCTAAATTTTTAAGATGTTCCTGATTAGTATAGGTATAGGTTCAATGGAATAAATATAGGCCAAGAGATTTCATCAAATAATCGGGAAGTAAATAACTTGATAGTTGATAATGAATATTCTGGTGTTTCTATCAGAAGGGTTTTTTGTTTTTTCAAAAACACCCACTTCCTTGACCAAAAATTAAGGAAAAAACACAAATTTTTCAATAATTTACAGCATTTTTTGAAAAAATTGAAACTTTTGCAAATATCTCGATGAACAATCATGTTTTACGTGTAATTTCCTATCAGAAGGTTTTTTTGATTTTTCAAAAACACTCACATCCTTGATCAAAAATTAAGGGTAAAAAACACCAATTTTTCAACAATTTTGAGCAATTTTTGAGAAAATCGAAACTTTTTTGAATATCTTCGCAAATAAGCCTCAAAATGGAAAAATGGTTATGAACAATCATGTTCTGTGTGTAATTTCCTATCGGACTGATTCGTTTTTTTTTTTCAAAAATACCCACTTTTTTGCCCAAAAATTAAGGGTGGAAAACACCTATTTTTCCAATATTTACAGCATTTTTGGAAATGATGGAAATACGAAGCTAAAAGTACCCAAAATTATACCAGTGAAGAATACTTTTTTTATACATGCTGGTAGAGTATTCTAAAAAAAGTCACCGTAAGAATTTCAACCCCTACCGTTGATTATAAGGGAGGTTATTGAATACTGCATTTAAAAAATCGAGGTTGTGGAAAGAATTCAAAAACGATATTTTCAACTTCATATCTCCATCATTTCCGAAAATACTGTAAATATTGGAAAAATAGGCGTTTTCCACCTCTAATTTTTGGGCAAAAAAGTGGGTATGTTCGAAAAAAAAACGAACCTGTCTGATAGGAAATTACACGTAGAAGGTAGAACATGATTGTTCATAACCATTTTTCCATTTTGAGGTTTATTTAAGATTGAGAAGATATTTACAAAAGTTTCGATTTTTTCAAAAAATGCTGTAAATAATAATTGTTGAAAAATAGGTGTTTTTACCCTTAATTTTTGGTCAAGGAAATGAGTGTTTTTTGCAAAAACAAAAAAATATTCTGATAGGAAATTACACGTAGAACAAGATTGTTCATAACTATTTTTCAATTTTGAGGCTTATTTGAGGAGATATTCACGAAAACCCGGTTTTCAGCAGACATTTACCCCTCCCCCAGGAGGTAGCGGAGGGTTATGGGCGTATTCATTTTAGTGTGTTGTGTAATGGACCATTACGAACGTAAAACGCGAAAAAAAATCAGGATTAATTTTTTTTTTTTTGGGGGGGGGGAAATTCTAAAATGACTGGACTACAACTCGAATAAAATTTTCTCTCAATTCTGAAATTTTTTTCTTCGCCGATATTTTTTTCAGTTTCTTCAATTTTCATTTACTAAAATTTTTTCACCTTTAAATTTTTTCACTTACTGATATTATTCTCAACTATCAACTCTAAAATTCCATTCTTTGATTGAAAAATTTTTAAAAACTTGAAATTCTCTTGAAATGTTTTCACTTCAAGTTCATTAAAATTCATTCCAATCCAATTTTTCAAGGGAAATATTTTGAGAATAAATTCTAGAGTCGATGAAACAAAATACTTGCCGAAATTGAAAGAAATTTTGAGAAAAAAGTTTCGAGTTTTGAAAGAAAATTTAGTTGTGAAAAAATTTCAAGAGAATTTCATATTAAAATGTTGAGAAAACATTTCGAGAGCAGAAAAAAGTTGGAAAAATATTACGAATTGAAACATTTATTTTTTAAACAATTCAACTCGCCGTAATTATTTCCTCGCAATATTCGTTATTTTAAAAAAATACCTAACCTACCATATCTTTTTAATAGATGAATCACTTTATCGAAACATTTTTTTATCTGAACATTATTTCTAATAACTTGAGAAAAATTTAATCAACATTCAAACCAACATTCGTATGTATTTCGTACCTTTTTGAATTAGTATTCCAACTACCACAGAAGAAAAATAATGTATTTAAAGCTATTTTTAATTTTTACCATCATCTTCAGCGATACCGTAGGTAAGTAACATAAATATTTACTGATATGTCACTACATATATCATATCACTAACCAATCACGTTATGAAAAATGAGCGCGTTTAATTAAATACCATAAATACTTATCGACGGATGATAACAATATTTCCATAATGATTTATAATCACAGGCCATGTTTTTGCACATTCGGAAAATGAACCTGGGAAGCCAAGTACCACAGCACGGTTCAGGAGAGGAGGATTTACCATCGATGGTGCATTTTCTCTATTCCCTACAGCTCGAACCTACACTATGGTGAAGAAAAAAAATCCGAAATGGAGTTTTTTCTTTTAATAAAATGGAAAATCAATTAAAAGGTACCTATTATTTTTCTTCACAAATTTGTCTCAATCGTTTTTTTTTTCTTTCAAAAGTACAAACATATGAAAAAAAATACGAAATTATATAACAATAGAAACAATTTTTTGTAAGTTTTTATCAATTTCAGGGAGAGAAATTGCGAATATTTGATTTTTTTTTTAAATACCTGTATGAACTAATTTTATGGGATTTTTTCCTTCTCATATAGTTTAAAACCCAACACCACATTTACTGCCCGTAGCTCTATGAACATTGTGTATGGTTACCTAAAAATTTCCTCAGAGGAAATAAAAATAAAAATGAAGTTTTTATTTTAATAAAATGTAATGTCAAATTAATAAATTTTCATTTCTCTTCACAAATATGTCTTGATAGATTTTCTCCTCTCTTACTTCAACTCGTCAATTTTTTCATTAATTTTTCCCAATCTTCTAGAAAATTGAAAAACTCTATGCCACTTATTTACCTACTTAATTACCTAAGTATTTTTTTTTGTTTTGAATATCAAAATCGAATAATTTTATTTCAAGTTTAATTTGTTTCAAACTTCCGTCATTTTTTCTTTCATTTTTTATATTACTTTTCTTAGACCTAACCTTGGCCATGGTAGTAATTTTTATATCCATTGGTTTTTACATTTGCATCAATATGATACATTACACAGATCAACATAAAAAAAGCTGTTTGAAGTTCCAATAAGTGGTTTTTATAATATTTTTCGGACTGATCACGAGAAAAGTAGAAAAAAATCCCAACGCCCGAGGATTTTTCATTATTTCAAATTTTGTTGAATTTTTTTTACACTTTTTGATAACTTTTGACACTCGAAATTAATTTTCTGAGCAAAGGGAAGGTTCAACGAAAAAAATGAATAGAACATAAATTGTAGACTGTAAACTTTCCTTTCTATACAGTCGAATTAGTTTTTTTCTAACATGGCTTAGCTTCTGAGGTATTTTTGTTGAAAGTTCGCGTCTGTTTTCATTTTAGTACTGTCGGAAATGATGCGACATCATTTTTTTTCTCAAGTTCTTATCACGAAATGACAAATGACGAACATTTTGTGTGCGAACGACTTTTCTCAATTCAAATTTTCTCTCTTAATTTTCTCAACTCAAATTTTTTTTTTTCAATTTTTCTCAACTCAAATTTTTTTCTTTCAATTTTTCTCAACTCAAAATTTTTTCTTCTAATTTTCTCAACTCAAAATTTTCTCTCTCTCAGTCAATTTTTTTTTCTTTCAATTTTTCTCAACTCAATTTTTTTCTTCCAAATTGACAATTTTTTTCATGACGAAATAGTCAGCCGTATAAAATCATCATTCATTTCCATTACTATTTTGTTCCTTATAAGTGTTCTTTTTTCTTATACACTGAGTAAAAAGTAGCAGAGTTGAAAAAAATTGTGTTGTACTGAGAAAAAAAGACACATGTGAAAAAGATATAGAGGCAAAGACACACGAATATGATGAATGTGATTGCTGGAGTCATTTTTCCACTCGTAAGTTTCGTCATCACATGATAAGAACTTGAAAAAAATTGTCAAATTGGAAGAAAAAAAATTGAGTTGAGAAAAATTGAAAGAAAAAAATTGAGCTGAGAAAATTAAAGGAAAAAAATTTGAGTTGAGAAAATTAAGAGAAAAATTTGAGTTGAGAAAAGTCGTTCGCACACAAACTGTCTGAAACGGGGCTGGTTTGGAAGATACAGTGTTGCCAACATTTAAAAATTATTAAAATTGAAAATTGTAAATTTTTATAGTCAAAAATAATTGAAAACTAATATATGCATAAGGTAGGTGGTGTGGAGAGTAAAATTTGTGGTATGCATGTTTTGCCTAACTCGACATTTGAAGGGGCAATCGACTTTTAAAAACAATTATACAGTATGACATAAAAGTCTTGTCCACGAAAAACACTTCTCGATTACTTGAAACTGAAAAGAGATATAGGGGTGATTCAAGCGGCAATGTGTTCCTGGTGACAAGGGCATTGAAAATTGATAATCAAATTTTCAGCCCTACCAACAGGGTGTCCACAAATGGAGAAACCGGTTTTGGTCAAAAAATTGGGGTCTGGGGTTTTTATGGAAATGAAGTCTACACACTGAGACGATTAAAATGTGATATTTTTTTTTGGAAACCGGTTCAATAATTTGCAACCAGTTGTCAAAAATATCTCAAAAATGAAATGGGGGTCTGCGTTTTTAATGGACATGAAGTCTACATACTGAGACGATTAAAATGTGATATTTTTTTTGGAAACCGGTTCAATTTCAGGTGATATCGATAACTGGTTGCGAATTCATTTGAAATTTTTCTCCATCTCTTTTTCTTGTTGTTGAAATTGACAGCAAGTATCAGAGGATAAACCGGTTCAAAAAATGAGTTCACTGGCAATCTTGAGTTTTTACAGCTGTACAAATTTTGTTTGAAATTTTTTTGTAATCTCGATTTTTGAGAATTTTTGACAACCGGTTGCAAATTTGCGAACCGGTTTCCAAAAAAAAATATCACATTTTAATCGTCTCAGTGTGTAGACTTCATTACCATTAAAAACACAGACCCCCATTTCATTTTTGAGATATTTTTGACAACTGGTTGCAAATTATTGAACCGGTTTCCAAAAAAAAATATCACATTTTAATCGTCTCAGTGTGTAGACTTCATTTCCATAAAAAACCCAGACCCCAATTTTTTGACCAAAAATTTCATTTTTGAGATATTTTTGACAACTGGTTGTAAATTATTGAACCGGTTTCCAAAAAAAATATCACATTTTAATCGTCTTAGTGTGTAGACTTCATTTCCATTAAAAACGCAGACCCCCATTTCATTTTTGAGATATTTTTGACAACTGGTTGCAAATTATTGAACCGGTTTCCCAAAAAAATATCACATTTTAATCGTCTCAGTGTGTAGACTTCATTTCCATAAAAAACCCAGACCCCAATTTTTTGACCAAAACCGGTTTCTCCATTTGTGGACACCCTGTTGGTAGGGCTGAAAATTTGATTATCAATTTTCAATGCCCTTGTCACCAGGAACACATTGCCGCTTGAATCACCCCTATATCTCTTTTCAGTTTCGAGTAATCGAGAAGTGTTTTTCGTGGACAAGACTTTTATGTCATACTGTATATTTTGGTAATTTATTTTTGTTCAACTTTTTAAATTCTGCCCCTCAAATGTCGAGTTGGGCAAAATATGCATACCACAAATTTTACTCTCCACACCACCCCCTACCTTATGCATATATTAGTTCTCAATTATTTTTGAATATAAAAATTTTCAATTTACAATTTTAACAATTTTTAAATTTTGGCAACACTGTATCTTCCAAAACAGCTCTGTTACAGATATGTGGCAGTGATTGTAGAAAGGGCCGTTAACTGCGATTTGTGAAATTTGTCAGGAAAGCGAAAAAACAAAACTGAAATAAATGTTATCACGTCGTATTTTTCCCCTCTAATTTCTTTATTTATGGTGAATTAATTATATTATTATTGGTTTTTCTTTTTCCTTCGCGTTTAATAACAGAATATTTATGAATATTAAAAAAATTTATTTATAAGATTGCAAGCGGCGTTACAATAACCAGTTCGGAAATATCGTATTTCTGAAGTTGGGAGGCTCACTTCAAACGAAAAATTAAGGGGTTAAAATTGATTTTTGGGCAATTTCAACTACATAGGGTTGTAGAGGAAGGTTTTTAGAACAAAAAAACAAAAAAAAAAGAAAAACGATTTATTGACATTTAACGGCTCTTTTTACAATCATTACCACATATTTCACGCACAGTTTGTGCGTTACCCCTTGAAAACCTATGCATAGGCATCCCTCAGGTGGATAGGCGTCGGGCAGTTGGTGAGGGTCCTCGTAAGCCTCTTAAGAAAAACTAATTATTGGACTCCATAGAAAGGAAATTTTACGCTCTACAATTCATGTTCTATTCATTTTTTTTCGTTTTTAACCTTTTCTTTGTTCAGAAAATCAACTTCAAGCGTCAAAAGTTTGGTGAAAAAAGTAAAACAAATTCGCAACAAAAAATTCCAATTATGAAAAATCATGACTTGATGGAGTAAACTTGAAATCATATTTCAACTCAGCACTAAAAAGTAAGTCAGAATCACCCATCAGAATCAGTTATAGTCCAGGCAAATAAGAAAAAAAATGTACCAAACCCCCCAAAAATTAAAGCCTGATTTTTTTTTCGCGTTTTACGTTCGTAATGGTCCACTACACAACATACTAAATTGGACACCCCCACAACCCTCCGCTACCCCCAGGGAAGGGGTAAACGTCCGCTGAAAACCGGTTTTTCGTGAATATCTCCTCAAATAAGCCTCAAAATTGAAAAGTAGTTATGAACAATCTTGTTCTACGCGTAATTTCCTATCGGAAGGTTTTTTTTTCTTTTTCAAAAACACTCACTTCTTTTACCGAAAATTAAGGGTAAAAAACATCTATTTTTCAACAATTTACAGCATTTTCGGAAAAAATCTAAACTTTTGAGAATATCTTCTCAAAAAAGCCTCAAAATGGAAAAATGGTTATGAACAATCATGTTCTACGTGTAATTTCCTATCAGACAGGTTCGTTTTTTTTTTCGAAAACACCCTTGTTTGCCCAAAAATTAAGGGTGAAAAAAGCCTATTTTTCCAATATTTACAGTATTTTTGGAAATGATGGAAATACGAAGCTAAATGTACCCAAAACGAGTATTTTTTTTATACATGCTGGTAGGGTATTTCAAAAAAAGTCACCGCAAAAATTTCAACCCCTACCGTTAATTATAAGGGAGGTTATTGAAATTGAATACTGCATTTAAAAAATCGAAGTTGTGGAAAGAAAAAAGTACTATAAACGCGATGGTATTGCTGATTATTGGTGATACGAAACATTTCTTTGCGTCGTAAAGATTCAAAAAGGATATTTTCAGCTTCGTATTTCCATCATTTCCAAAAATACTGTAAATATTGGAAAAATAGGCTTTTTTTACCCTTAATTTTTGGGCAAACAAGGGTGTTTTCGAAAAAAAACACGAACCTGTCAGATAGGAAATTACACGTAGAACATGATTGTTCATAACCATTTTTCCATTTTGAGGCTTTTTTGAGGAGATATTCTCAAAAGTTTCGATTTTTTCCAAAAATGCTGTAAATTGTTGAAAAATAGGTGTTTTTTACCCTTAATTTTTGGCCAAGGAAGTGAGTGTTTTTGAAAAAGAAAAAAACCCTTCCGATAGGAAATTACGCGTAGAACAAGATTGTTCATAACTACTTTTCAATTTTGAGGCTTATTTGAGGAGGTATTCACGAAAACCCGGTTTTTAGCGGACGTTTACCCCTCCCCTGGCTGGAAGCGGAGGGTTGTGGGGGTGTCCATTTTAGTATGTTGTGTAGTGGACCATTACGAACGTAAAACGCGAAAAAAAAATCAGGCTTTAATTTTTGGGGGGTCAACTCCTAAAATGCCTGGACTATTATGCAGGAAAAAATTGTTGAATATTTTTTATGTTACAAAAAATGGAACATGTTAAAAATTTGGTTCCCTCCAAAAAAAACATGCATAGAAGTAGAACTTGAATTGTAGAGCGTAAAAGGGCCTGGTAGGATAAGGGGGTCGAATCTGCCCTGGAAAGCTTTTCGGACGATTCCAATGCCAAAAGGTAGACCCTATCGAGGAAAAATTTTGACAAAATTTTTGGACCCCCACCCCGCCCACTTTCCGAGATATAGGCAAAAACGTGTTTTTCAGGTTTTATTTTTTTTCTAGCGTTGTTTTCAAGATAAAAAGCTGAAATTTTTTCTGTGAATTCTTACTAATAAGGGGTACGCACAGGATTTTTTTCGATTTTTTTCAGTCACTACTCTTTGAGTTACGCGGTTTTGAAATTTTCAAATCGCTATATCTCAAAAATGCGACTAGAGTCAATCACGAAATTTTTTTAAAAGATGTATTTTTGTAGTAGGAGTATACCATAAAAATTTCAGAATTTTTCAAGTGGTGGAACGTGGTCAAAAAAATTAAAAACCGCATTGATATTGTGTAATGCGCGTGAAACATCTCGGGAGCGTGAGACACTACTCCACAGTGGCGCGTGGAAAAAGCAACATACGTTTCGCGCTCAAAACTACATGCATGTACAAAATAAAATATTATTAATAAGGTCATTTCAGGTTTTGACCACCAGGAAAATAGTAGAAAGGGAAAGTTTTTTCTATAAGCCCAGTAGGGTATGTATTTTAATATGTCGGAATTTCCCTAAAATCAGTGAGTGTTTTGTACCCTCTTTTGGGAGGATAGGGGTTCAAATTCTGGGTTTTTGGCTATAACTTACAAAATTGTGCATTTACAAAGAAAAGGGTTGAAACAAGAATTGTAGAGCATTAGAAAAATGAACAATGTTGTTATTTACAATTCTTCCTTAGGATGTCAAGGTGGGGACCTTTTATAATAATTTACCCCTGCCCCGGTCTTTTCAACCAGATCACTAGATCCGTTTCCTCATAATTCTTACAGGCACCAGTGTGAAATTCGGAAAAAAAATAGTACCTAACTCAAATGACCTTTTTCGAGTCAAAAGGTAACCAAAAAATTCATTTTGAATTCAGTGACACCGGAAGTTTTTTTTGGGAGGGTACAAAATGAGTACCAATACTTGGAATACCAGAAGGATTTTCGGGGGAGGGGGCAAAAAGAAGCATTTTTTCACTATACTGCGTTAAATAATTTATATAATTGTGATTTTATTTATGCTCGAGCGAAGCTTTGAAAAAATTGAGTTTTCAATGCCCCAAAAACCATTTTTTCCATGTTTTAATGCTTTAAAATGTCTATCTGATGTGATTGGGAGAAGGGGGGTATAATGTACCCCTTGTCGCCCACTTTTCGACACCACTGATTGAATGTTTGACTACCTTAAGAAATTAATTTTTTGTTCTGTTCAGATTTTTTTAGTCTAAAATTCTACATTTATGTAGGTATTTTTACAATGCATTAAATATTTACCTCCTTTCTCTCCTACAAGAAATCAAAACTATTCCTTCGATATGGATTAATTCTAAGAGAGTTCATTCACTTTTGGAATTTCGAACCCCCGCATCTAATTGGATTGTAGGGGGTCAAAAAAATTATTATAAAAAACGAGTTCAGTACCCACAAAAACCCTAGAAACCCACTTGTTCGACACTCGGTTTCCCACGAGTAGATTCTATACCTGGCTTATGCATACATGCATTATCCATTATTAAATTATTGAAATTTTTTTGAATAGGTACCACTTGTTATTCTATTTGCAATAGCTCACCTCCAAATCCAAGGACCATGTAAATAGAAGTTGGAAAAGGAAAATGCTAATCTTTTGATGCTCTCAACGACGTTAGTCTGCGCAAATGTTTTCTAATTGTTTAGCTAACCTGTTTTGAGGAAAAATGAGTCTTTTCTACAGAGAGTCCACCCTTTTCCCACTTTAAGATGAATGGTCGGTTGTAGATTTGCCTTGTTTTACATGGTAACAGAATATACCTACTACACAAAACAACCACTCCTAAAAGTCGATTAACTCAAATTTTTGGTAATTATTTGCATTAATGGAAAAATTTTCAATGTTAATTTTTTCTGAAGTCTCCAGCCACCCCCTACCCTAAACTCCACGATGTCCTAAAAAAAGATTTGTAAATAACAACATTGTTCATTTTTCTAATGCTCTACAATTCTTGTTTCAACCCTTTCTTTGTAAATGCACAATTTTGTAAGTTATAGCCAAAAACCCAGAATTTGAACCCCTATCCTCCCAAAAGAGGGTACAAAACACTCACTGATTTTAGGGAAATTCCGACATATTAAAATACATACCCTACTGGGCTTATAGAAAAAACTTTCCCTTTCTACTATTTTCCTGGTGGTCAAAACCTGAAATGACCTTATTAATAATATTTTATTTTGTACATGCATGTAGTTTTGAGCGCGAAACGTATGTTGCTTTTTCCACGCGCCACTGTGGAGTAGTGTCTCACGCTCCCGAGATGTTTCACGCGCATTACACAATATCAATGCGGTTTTTAATTTTTTTGACCACGTTCCACCACTTGAAAAATTCTGAAATTTTTATGGTATACTCCTACTACAAAAATACATCTTTTAAAAAAATTTCGTGATTGACTCTAGTCGCATTTTTGAGATATAGCGATTTGAAAATTTCAAAACCGCGTAACTCAAAGAGTAGTGACTGAAAAAAATCGAAAAAAATCCTGTGCGTACCCCTTATTAGTAAGAATTCACAGAAAAAATTTCAGCTTTTTATCTTGAAAACAACGCTAGAAAAAAAATAAAACCTGAAAAACACGTTTTTGCCTATATCTCGGAAAGTGGGCGGGGTGGGGGTCCAAAAATTTTGTCAAAATTTTTCCTCGATAGGGTCTACCTTTTGGCATTGGAATCGTCCGAAAAGCTTTCCAGGGCAGATTCGACCCCCTTATCCTACCAGGCCCTTTAATTTCTGAAGAGTTCAATTAGTTTTTTTCCCGGAGGCTTAGTTTTTGTGATATTTTCAATGGAAAAATAAGTTGTACTTTGAACTTTCAATTGAAAATTTTTTTTGGATTTTGAGAATATTTTGGGAAAAATTATCTTCAGAAAAAGGTATGGGAAAAAATGAGATGTAAGTTTATATTTTATATTATTTTCAAAAAAATTTATTAGAGTTGAAGGAATTTTAAAGGTTGCTAAATTTTTTCCCGAAATATTTAGCAACCTTTGAAATTCCTTCAACTCGAATAAAATTTTCTCTTAATTCTGAAATTTTTTCTCAGCCAATATTTTTTTTCAGTCTCTTCAATTTTCATTTTCTACAATTTTTTCAGCTCTAAATTTTTTCATTCACTGATATTATTCTCAACTATCAACTCTAAAATTCCATTCTTTGATTTAAAAATTTTTAAAAACTTGAATTCTCTTGAAATGTTTTCACCTTATAAGTTCATTGAAATTCATTCCAATTCAATTTTTCAAAAAGTTTTCAATGTAAAATTTTTAGAGCAGGGAAATATTTTGAGAATAAATTCTAGAGTCGATGAAACAAAATACTTTCCGAAATTGAAAAAAAAATTGAGAAAAAAGTTCGGAGTTGAGAAATTTTTTATTAAAATTCAAGTTTAAATTTGATAAAATTTTGAAACCCAAACTTCAAAAGTTGAAAATAATTTTGAAAATCTTACAACAGTGGGAATATACTTATTTTAAGAAAAATTTAGTAGTGAAAAAATTTAAAGAGAATTTCAAATTAAAATTTTGAGAAAAAATTTCTAGAGCAGAAAAAAAGTTATAGATAAAATATCTCGTGATGAAAAATATATTTTAAAAATTTCAAATCGTCGTGATAATTTTTCTGGGTCTTGTCATTTAAAAAAAAATTCCGAACTTATCTTTTTATTAGATGAATTACTTTATCGAAATGTTTTTTTTTATACCTATCTGAAAATTATTTCTGATAACTGAAGAAAAATTCGATTGACATCCAAACCAATACTCGTATACGAGTATTGGTTTGGATGTCAATCGAATATATTACCTACATTTAATTTGTATTTCCAACTTCCACGGAAGAAAAAAAAATGTATTTAAAGCTATTTTTAATATTAGCCATCATTTTCAGCGATACCGTAGGTAAGCATTATAAGCAACATAATTATTATATTTACTGATACGTCACTAAGTACATGTATCAGCTCAAGATTTATATAAAATGCTTATTTGAATGCACTGTAACAGATACCACATATCATTGTTCCTTTTGAGAATCATGCATTTTAAAGCTGAATTTCAAAATTTTTACCGTTTATATTTTCTTATTTTGAGCATAAATGCTTATAAACGCTTATATTTAGCAAAAAAGTGCTTTATAATCGCTTATTTTAGTGCTAATTCAAGTCGTTTGCGCCTACTTATTTGAAGAAAAATGACAAAAAATCGACCAAAAATTCAAAATTTTCATTGTTTGGTTCAAAAAAAAAAAATTATTTTTTTTTTTGAAAAATCCCGAACATTGAAATTTGTGACTAGCGAGCGAATTTTTGTTTCGCATTTTCTCATTTAATTAATTCAGTTTTAACTTTACAGGCAAATTTATAGAATTTTCTTACTCAAATTGAAAATACCCTGATACCTCTTTTATAGCATAGCACTTACATTTCCGTTTTTTGCTTTTTTAGCGCCTATATTCGTTTTTTTTAGCCATTTTAACTGCTTTTTTAAGCACTAATATCTCGTTTTTTAGCGCTTTAAAATCCTTCCCCTATATATTACTAACCAATTACCTTGTGAAAATTAAACGCATTTGATTAAGTAAATATTTATCGACTAATGATACCAATATTTTCATTATGATTTATAATCACAGGCAACACATTAAGACATTCGTACAATGAACCTTGGATGCAAAATGTCGTAAAAAGAAGAATCATAAGGAAACAAATAACATTCCGTACCTTTAATTATTATACAGCAGATTTGATCCCTACAATACCAGTCATCACTATGAAAATGAAAAAAAAATAAAAATGGAAGGTTTTATTTCAATAAAATAGAAAATCAATCAACACCTTTTATTTTCCTTCATCAATGTGTCTCAATAGATTTTTTTTCTTTCAAAAGTACCAAGATACGAAATTACATAATAATAGAAACAATTTTCTGTAAATTCTTATTCATTTCAGTGAGAGAATGCTTTCCATACGTGCGTCCCTGTACTTAAAATTAAGTTCTATTTTAATAAATCGGAATGTCAAATAAATAAATTGTCATTTCTCTTCACAAATATGTTTTAATTGAGTTATCTGTTTCAAAAAAATAGAAATGTGAAAAAAGAAGAAATTGCAAAAGAAATAGATACAATTACTTATCCTGTAGTTTTTCATTATTAGTTCAGTGACAGATGGTAAGTAAACGGCAAAAGATGATAGAGTTGTGAAATTTGGTATGGTGTACAAGGACATCCTAAGAAATTTTTTGAGACCGGGAGGCAATCGCCAAACCCTATAGGAGGGGCTGGGGGGAGGTTTAAAGGGAGGTTCAGCCCCCCACTTTTTGAAATTGGGCTATCGATCCAATTTTGGTGTCATTTCCATATGATTGAATCCCGCTGAGTTCAAAAATGTCATTACTTTCAAAATCCGAGGGAGAGAAGTGCCTCAAATTTGAGATTTCTCAACTCGTGTTTTCGCATTTTCCCTCAAAACTACCTAAAAATGACATTTTTTCAATTTTGCACCCCTTGACGACCCTCCAACCGAATTTTTATTACGATTTTCGAACTCTACGGGTAGATTACCATATATATCGATCTTTTACAACTTCCCATACCCCTACTTTGAGTGAACAGACGGGTCTAAAGGTGCTGAAATAGGGTCAATTTTGCACGTTTTTGGGTAAAAATCACGATTATTCAATTCTGTACGAAATAATATTTATCCGCCGAAGTTCTTAATACGCTGTCTGAGTAGTACAGGTCCAACACAATAAATTAAGACCCAGAGGCACTCCGAATATCCCCTCCTGGAGGGGTGAGGGGGGTCATTTTTGACTGCCATTTCGCCCAATTTCTACTATTTAGAAAGTGAACTTAGTACCCAACTTTTTCCATCCCGTAATCGCGATTTAAATTGCTGGATAATATTTTCCAATGTTTCTGAATCCAGATCAGTCAAAAATTTTCATTCAGTTCAAGGGGGAGGGGGTGACTATTTTGGGGAAAGGGGAATATTTTGACAAAAAATCGATATGCGTATCAAAATCTTGGTTTTCGAAGACGCTGATTTCAAATACGTTATCAATTTTGCGATTCAAGCCAAGGGGTGAACTGGGGTGAGCCTATTTAGGGGAGGGGGAACATTTTGGCAAAAAATCCGTCATGCGTATCGATTTCTAGGTTTTCGAAGGCGCTGATTTCAAATACGTTATCGATTTTGCAATTCAAACCAAGGGGTGAGATGGGGTGAGCCTATTTAGGGGAGGGGGTACATTTTGGCAAAAAAATCGTCATGCGTATCGATATCTAGGTTTACGAAGGCACAGATTTCAAATACGTTATCGATTTTGCGAATAAAGCCAATGGGCAAACAGGGTGTGCCTATTTGGGGAGAGAGGTAAAATTTTGACTAAAAAATCAACCAACGTATCGAAATCTAAGTTTTCGTAACCGCTGATTTCAAATACGTTGTCAATTTTGCGATTAATGCCAAAGGGTAAACTAGGGAAAGGGGTAACATTTTGACCAAAAAATCGGAAGATGTATTGAAATCAGGGTTTTTGAAGACGAATTACACGATATTATTTAAATGATACAGTGCCGATTTTTTATTGACGTGGAAAAATAATTGCAATTAGGTTCTGTTATGTTCGGAATTTTGGTCAAAAATAAGTGGCTACAAAATATAACAGGTATTCTGGTGTTTAAAATTTTCAAACAATTTCGTTATCAAACACAGCGTTTTTCGTTGAAAAAGAAATTTCGGATGCAGCTTTTGTTATTCGTTATGTATTTCGGTGTTTCATAATGGAAACTGCCCCAAAAAAATTCAACCCCCTACATAGACTCACCCTGCTTGTCCATTGGCTTTAATCGCAAAATCGATAACGTATTTGAAATCAGCGCCTTCGAAAACCTAGAAATCGATACGCATGACGGATTTTTTGCCAAAATGTTCCACCTCCCCTAAATAGGCTCACCCCAGCTCACCCCTTGGCTTGAATCGCAAAATTGATAACGTATTTGAAATCAGCGTCTTCGAAAACCAAGATTTTGATACGCATATCGATTTTTTGTCAAAATATTCCCCTTTCCCCAAAATAGTCACCCCCTCCCCCTTGAACTGAATGAAAATTTTTGACTGATCTGGATTCAGAAACATTGGAAAATATTATCCAGCAATTTAAATCGCGATAACGGGATGGAAAAAGTTGTAATACTAAGGGAGTGGCTCCATATACGCGGCGCAGTGCGGTGCGGTGCGTTGCGGTGCAGTGCGGCGCGGCGCGGTGCGGCAAGACGCGATTTTTTTTTCGTCGAAAAATTTTTATCTAACAAAACATAACAAAAACATTTTACAAAATTTTCAGCAGCCAGTGATAAATGAAAATAAATAAATTTTATTGGTTGCCAAGGTTTTGCACAGTTGTTCTCATTCGCTTTCGTGGTGACAACTTTCATTTATCACTGGCTGCTGAAAATTTTGTAAAATGTTTTTGTTATGTTTTGTTAGATAAAAATTTTTTGACGAAAAAAAAATCGCGTCTTGCCGCACCGCGCCGCGCCGCACTGCACCGCAACGCACCGCACCGCACTGCGCCGCGTATATGGAGCCACTCCCTAAGTTCACTTTCTAAATAGTAGAAATTGGGCGAAATGGCAGTCAAAAATGACCCCCCTCACCCCTCCAGGAGGGGATATTCGGAGTGCCTCTGGGTCTTAATTTATTGTGTTGAACCTGTACTACTCAGACAGCGTATTAAGAACTTCTACGGATAAATATTATTTCGTACAGAATTGAATAATCGTGATTTTTACCCAAAAACGTGCAAAATTGACCCTATTTCAGCACCTTTAGACCCGTCTGTTCACTCAAAGTAGGGGTATGGGAAGTTGTAAAAGATCGATATATATGGTAATCTACCCGTAGAGTTCGAAAATCGTAATAAAAATTCGGTTGGAGGGTCGTCAAGGGGTGCAAAATTGAAAAAATGTCATTTTTAGGTAGTTTTGAGGGAAAATGCGAAAACACGAGTTGAGAAATCTCAAATTTGAGGCACTTCTCTCCCTCGGATTTTGAAAGTAATGACATTTTTGAACTCAGCGGGATTCAATCATATGGAAATGACACCAAAATTGGATCGATAGCCCAATTTCAAAAAGTGGGGGGCTGAACCTCCCTTTAAACCTCCCCCCAGCCCCTCCTATAGGGTTTGGCGATTGCCTCCCGGTCTCAAAAAATTTCTTAGGATGTCCTTGTACACCATACCAAATTTCACAACTCTATCATTATTTGCCGTTTATGTCCAAAAAAATGCAATCTGCCACTGGACTATATAGTAGGGTCTCAATTTCACGAAAAAATACATCCGCTCGACTGAGCTGTAAAAAGCAATTTTATGATTGATTCGTGTTCTAGACATTACAACAAACAAATTTAGCCCAGATGCCTTTTTTTACCCCTCCCCCTTTTCCGAGGGTCCACTCCCCTTTCTTAAAAACGCCTGTAGCGCTCCTCCTATAGGTTCTAGTGAAAAAAATTTCCCACAAAAGTTGTCCCTCAACATCTCAGCTACAAATTACTTTCTATAGAAAATCCAATTTGGAGCCACTGGTGTCCCTCAAATTTGAAAAAAGTATTTCAAAAAATCATGAAAATCACGTTTTTTTCATTTTTATCGAAAAGTTTCCAAGATGCGTAAAATTTGTAAATAACCGAAAGTATTCAGAATTAAATTTCCTATTCGGTGAGTTATATAACGACTATTTTCGTCCTGCTCCCCGTTACATACAGGCCCACCCCCCTCCCACACATCAAAATTTCGGTCTTCTAGAAAAATTTTCCAGCAAAAATTATTTTTCACTACCTAATCTACAATTTCGGTCATTATAAAAATTATTTTTTGAGCAACCCCTACTCCTCAAATTCGAAAAATATCCCTCAAAAATACATAAAAATACGCTTTTTTACGCTTCCAATGCAAAGCTTCAAAGATAATTATGTAGACAGAAATTGAGGGGAAAGTGTCTAAAAATCGTAATTTTTAATTTCCAGTTTTATATGAAGAAGCAATTAATGAATATTGTATACCTAATTTCTGTCTACTGGAACTAAAAATGTAAGTTTATCAGAGGAAGCAGTTTTGAGTGAAGGAAGGAAATTCAAAAAAAAGCTAAAGAAATATTTCAGATAAAGCTTGTTGATCGTGAGTACAATTTTTTTGCCGCAAAACGTACCTTTCTAGCTTTTTAGGGGTTTCAAAATTATAAATAATAAAAAAAAAAATAGAAAACTGAATTTTTGAACATACCTGAGAAAAAGGTTACCGAGATTAGAATTTTACAGGAGTAATTATTTTAGATATTCACCAATAAACTGTAAAATGCCTTTTAATAGGGTTCAACAAGGTGCCTCAAAAATTCAGGATATAAAATTTTTTGAAAACTTTAAGATCCTCTTTTCAATCTCAAAATGTTGTACTTTGAACTTTCAATTGAAGCGTGGAATTTGAAAAAGGCCTAAGTCCCAATTTTTTCAAAAATCGTTTTTTTTTATTTCGTGGAGAATTCTGAGGGCCATTTACTGATAAAAAAATTAAATTATGAAATTACCATTTTCCCTCTTAAAAAACTTACGAGTTATTTTTTATCTCTAGGCATTTTTTCTCAAGATATTTTGCAACCTTTGAAATTCCTTCAACTCGAACAAAATTTTCTCTCAACTCTGAAATTTCTTTCTCCACCAATTTTTCAGCTCTAAATTTTTTCATTTACTGATATTTTTCTCAACTATCAACTCTAAAATTCCATTCTTTGGTTTAAAAAATTTTAAAAACTCGAAATCCTCTTGAAATTTTTACACTTTAATTGCATTAAAATTCATTCTAACCCATTTGTATCCAAAATTTTCAACCTAAAAATTCTACAGCAGGGAAATATTTTGAGAATAAATTCTAGAGTCGATGAAACAAAATACAACGTACCGAAATTGAAATAAATTTTGAGAAAAATGTTTGAAGAAGAGAAAATTTTATTAGAATTCAAGTTGAAATTTGAAAAAATTTTGAAAACAAAACTTCAAAAGTTTAAAATAATTTTGAGATGAAATCTTACAATAGAATAGGAAATCTTAAGAAAAATCTAATAGTGAAAATTTGTTTAGAAAATTTCAAATTAAAATTTCGAGAGCAGAAAAAAAAATAGAAAAAATATCTCGCGTTAAAAAATATTTTTTAAAAATTTCAACTCGCAGTAGTAATTTAAATTCTTAACTTATCTTTTTAATAAATGAATCAGGAACTTTATCAAAACATTTTTTCGATCTGATACTTAATTATTTCTAATAGCTGAAGAAAAATTTAATCGACATTCAAACCCAACATTCGTATGTATTTAGTACCTTTTTGAATTAATATTTCAATTTTCAAACTTCCATGGAAGAAATAAAATGTATTTAAAGCTATTTTTAATATTGGCTATCATTTTCAGCCATACTGTAGGTAAGTTATAACTGTACCTATATCTACTGATATATGACTATATATATCAGCAATATCACTAGCCAATTACCTTGTAAAAAGTAAACGAATTTAATTAAGTAAATATTTATCGACGGATGATACCAATATTTCCATTATGATTTTATAATCACAGGCAACGCATTAGTACATTCGTACGAGTACAATGAACCTAGGATGCAAAATGTCATAGGAAGAAGAATGATAAGAAAAGGAATGATAAGAAAAGGAATTACATTCCGTACCTTTAGTTTCCGTACAGCAGATATGTTTCCTACAATAAAAGTCTTCACTATGCAAATGAAAAAAACATAGAAATGAAAGGTTTTATTTCAATAATATGGAAAATCAATTAATACCTTTTATTTCCCTTAGCAAATATGTTTCAATCGATTTTTTTCTTTCCAAAGTGCCAAGATACGAAATTACATAACAATAGAAACAATTTTCTGTAAATTCTTACCCATTCATTTCAAAGTGAGAATGTGGCCTTTGCTTTCCACACGTGCGCCTCTGTACTTAAAATTAAGTTATATTTTAATAAATTAGAATGTCAAATAAATAAATTGTCATTTCTCTTCACAAATATGCTTTAATAGAGGTTTATTTCAAAAAAATAAAGGTGTGGAAAAAGAAGAAATTACAAAAAAAAAATAGGTACAATTATCCGGTAGTTTTTCATTAATTTCAGGAAGTAAAATTGTGAAAAATTGATGATTGTTTTTTTTTTAGATAAACTTTGTGTGTAGTCTCCCAAAATTTACTCAAGAAGGATGAAAAATACGGTGATAATGACGGGAACTAAAAATGTAAGTTTATCAGAGGAAGCAGTTTTGAGTGAAGGAAAATAATTCAAA
The DNA here is from genome assembly GCA_033439095.1 of Pseudococcus viburni. Lineage (NCBI taxonomy): Eukaryota > Metazoa > Arthropoda > Insecta > Hemiptera > Pseudococcidae > Pseudococcus > Pseudococcus viburni. The sequence goes on along the minus strand of JAVBJF010000483.1, from coordinate 7,590 downwards.
AAAAGCTAAAGAAATATTTCAAATAAATTAAAATTATGTTCCCAAAGCAAGGGGTTTGAAATCGGTTCGCTGAGTTGAGATCACAAAAAAGCTCAGTTCAAACGTATCAATAAAGCTCATTGATCGTGAATACAATTTTCAGGCATCATAGTGAAATTTGGTGGGAAAAAAGTAACTTTAGTAACCCAATTTGGGAGAAAAAGTAACCAATGTATTACCAAAAAGTAACCAAAAACTCAATTTTTAATGGTAAAATTAATTTGTAAACTTAATGCAATTATTATAACTTATAAGCGCTCCCAGAAATTATGTAAGGGAGGGGCTGAGAATTGGAGAAAAATGGGGTGAGAAGGGGGTAAAAATTCGTAACAAACTTCAAAATCTATTTTTACAGTAGTGCTCGTAAAGTCAGGTTAATTTCAGTGGACAGATGAAAAAATGTAATACAGAAACAGATAAAAGCGAAGAAAAACTGAAAAATTGCAAGAGTTCTCTGAATCTGAATCAGTGAGATGAATATACTTAAATGAAAATCAGTGATTCGCATTGATCGTTTAGTCAAAATTACTGATTTTTTTCTGGTTAATTGAAAATCGACTAAGAAATCAACGAATTTTGACTGCAATATCAATGAAAATTATTTTATTGGTTCAAAAAGGCAGAGTTTTTATAAAACTTGATTGATGTAGATTTAGAAAGTTATATTCTAATGTAAGAAATAAGAAAAATTATTTTTGAAGAGTAATAAAATGCACTTCTCTGAACACTTTTGAGGTAAAATTTCATTTTTTTATCAAGCTTGGATTGAATCTGCTCGACTCCGGGACTTAATCAGACATTAGGCATGGGCGGGGAAGAATTTGAAAAAAATGAGGGTGTGTCAAAATTCAGTAAAAAAAAAGTGAGTATCTAGCCTACCTACCCTGTAAATTTATATGAAAATCAGTGATTTTTCATTGAAATATTAATCAAAATTACTGATTTTTATTTGACAAATTGGAAATTGATTGGAGTTTTGACTGAAATATGGGTGAAAATCTCTAGTTTTTGATGAAAATTATTTCACTATATACTTAACCAAGAGAATGAAAATACACCAATTTTGACTGATTCAAATTTAGGGAATGATAGTGTATTCAAGAAACAGAGGCATCAATGTACTGCCCGAGCAGAGCGAGGGCGAAATTTTTTGAAACAAAAAAGTCTCCAAAACTCGACTAAACCGAAACTAACAGACACTTTACGCTTGAAAAAATCAATTTTTAGAGAAAAATTGTGAAAAAAAGGTAAATTTTTTGAGAAATTTTGGAAAAAAGTAACTTTTAGAGGTAAAAAGTAACCAAAGTAACTTTTGAAGTGGAAATAGTAACCAAAAGTAACTTGTCTCGAAAAAAGTAACCAAGTTACTAAAAAGTAACCACGCTATGATGCCCGAATTTTTTTTTTGTAAAACATACCTTCCCAGCTTTTCAGGGAGTTTAAAATTATAAACGAAAAAAAATTTAGAAAACTGAATTTTTGAACATCCTTGAGAAAAAGGATACCGAATTTAGAATTTTACAAGAGTAATTATTTTAGATATTCACTAATAAACTGTAAAAAGCCTTTTAATGGGGTTCAACAGGGTGCCTCAAAAATAAGGGGTGCAACATTTTTCGAAAACTTTGAGACCCCCTTTTTCAATCTCAAAAGACCGACCATTACAAAATCACCTTGTATTACACTGACTTAGCTCCAACGAATGTTTAAGGTTCAGAAAATTGAAAAAAACCACTGGTTCCCAAAATGCGTTCAAATCTTCAAATTTGGGGAACCCTGGCGCCTCATAAATGAGCTTTTTGGGAAAACTCACGCCGGACTCTTGTTTGGGACATCAAGTACCTACTACAAATACTGGGTAATCAAGTCACCGACAGCCGAGAAGCCCAAGAACACTTTTTATGGATACTCCTCTTTTCAATACTGAACATTTCATCAATTTACAAAATTTAAACATACCATCTTCTCCAATTTTTCATCAAGTCATGCAATGCAAGATAAACTAGGTAGGTATTTGATTTCCTAAAATTTCCTTTGATTTTTCGTTTCTGAATTCTTTTACGTAGTTTATGGTTATTAATTTTTTCCATCTTACTTCAACTCGTTAATTTTTTCATTAATTTTTCCCAATCTTCTAGAAAATTGAAAAACTCTCTACCTATTTAATTAGGTACCTAAGTATTTTTTATTTTTTTTTTTTACAAACAAAATCGAATAATTTTATTTCAGGTTTAATTTGTTTCAAACTTCTATCATTTTTTCTTTCGTTTTTTATAATACTTTTCTCAAGACCTAACCATAGCCATGGAAGTGATTTTTTTTATCCATTGGTTTTTACATTTGCATTGAATGATACATTACACAGGTCGACATAAAAAGGCTGTTTGAAGTTCAATAAGTGGTTTTTTAAAAATATTTTCCGGGTTGATCACGAGAAAAATTGTAAAAAAATTTCCTCACTCCGGGATTTTTCACAATTTGGAATTTTTGATGAAATTTTTTTTACACTTTTTGATAATTTTTGACACTAGAAGTTAATTTTTTGAGCAAAGGGAAGGTTTAACGAAAAAAATGAATAGAACATAAATTGTAGACCGTAAAATTTCCTTTCTATGGAGTCTAATTAGTTTTTTTCTAATGAGGCTTAGCTTTTGAAATATTTCAGTTGAAGTTGAAAGTTCAACTTTAAAAAAGTATTGAAAATAGAAATCTCAAAAAATTGTTGATGTGCCGGCCTTTAATATGTATTTTCATTTTTACAAGTGGGAAATGTTAAAAATGGGTACTTACATGATAAAAATCGATTTTCTGGGAAAATCAAGCCTACAAAAAAATATAAATAGAACATGAATATTGTAGAGCGTAGAATTTCCTTTCTGTAGAGAAAAAACTGATTTGTTTCCAAGAGGCCTAGTTTTTGTGAAATATTCAAAATAAAAATAAGTTGTACTTCGAACTTTCAACCAAAATATCTCAAATGCTAAGCCTCTTAAGAAAAAACTAATCGGACTTTACGGAAAGCAAATTTTACGCTCTACAATTTATGTTACATTCATTTTTCTCGTTGAACCCTTCTTTTGCTCAAAAAATAGACTTCAAGAGCCAGAAGTTATCAAAAAGTGTAAAGGAAATGTTCAACAAAAAATTTAATTTGGAAAAAATCCTTGATTGGTGGAATTCTTTTACTTATTTTTTCGTGATCAGCGTGAAAAATACTATAAAAATAATCCATTAAATTTCAAAGTTCAAACAGCATTTCAAAAGTTTAAAAATTTCAATTCGTCGTAATAACTTTCTCGAAGTCTTCGATATTTAAAAAAAATGCCTACATAACGTATCTTTTTGATAGACGAATCACTAGGTACTTTATCAAAACAATTTCTTCATTTGAAAATTCTTTCCAATATCTAACTCAGTAACTCTAACTTGAGAAAAATTTAATAGACACTACATTTAAACCAACATTCGTATACAGTAGTTTTTCGAAATTGTAGTTCCAGTTTCTAGAGAAGAAAAAAATGTTTTTAATGCCATTTTTAATATTATCCATCATTTTCAGCAAAACTGGAGGTAAGTAAAAAGTATGTAGTACATACTAATATGAGGGACTTTAAACTGCAGTCATCGGAAACAAAACGCGTTTTGGTAGTGGTATTGGTAGTGGTTTTGTTTTTTCAATCGTATTGGTTTTGGTAAGAAAACGTTAGCGACCGCAAAACTACAACCAATGAGAAATCGCGTGCGTACGTACGCGTATACATGTACGCGCGCATGGGGGGGTAGTTTTCGGTAGTTAAGGTTCATGTATAGCGTTGTCAAACGCATTTCGGCAAGCAGCACCGGTAGCTGCTTGGTTAGAGCAGCGGCCTGTGAAACGGAAGGTCACGGGTTTGAATCCTGCTGGCGGAAGAATTTTTTGAAATTTTTTTCGACCAAAAATTTATTTTAAGTCATTTCTTATGTAAAATTTAAATTTTTTTCACTCCTATATTTTTTTTAACGTGTAATAAATTAGGAATTAGTACTATAATATTTTGTAGTGATACAATTGTGAGGTGAGTTCAAGTTTAGGTGACGAATGGTGAGGTGAGGTTAAGTTTAGGTGACGAATGGTGAGGTGAGTGTATCATGGTGAGGTGAGGTTAAGTTTAGGTTAGGTTGGAACAGCTTTTTTTTCGGAACGAGCCGAAGGCGAGTGACTCTGCACGAGCCGAAGGCGAGTGAATCCACGAGCCGAAGGCGAGTGGCAAGTAGAGATACCGAAAATGAGGCACGAGCCGAAGGCGAGTGACTCCAACACCAAAAGATTTATATTATTTTGCAACCTCATGGTTTTGTACTCCCGATCCTGCAAAATGCTGTGATTGGTCGAGTTTTGCGGTCGCTAACGCTTAGTGTATTGGTATTGGTTTTGGTTTTGTTTTTCGTTTTTTTTTAGTTTCGTTTTGTTTTTTTTGTTTTTTTGTTTCAGGGGGGTAGGGGACGAGTGTCTGTTTCCCGAAAATGCTCTGGTGGAGGCTCATTTTTTTTTCGTTTTTTTTAAAGTCTATTATCAAAGACGTTCAGAGGTCCAAATTTTTTTCCAATCTTAATTTTTACACACCAAAATTTTTTTTCTCAACTAAATTTTTTTCAAAACGTAATTTCACACACCTAAATCTTTTTTCTCAACTAAATTTTTTTCAAAACGTTATTTTCACACACCAATATTTTTTTACACAACAAAATTTTTTTTGAAACGTAATTTTTACGTACCTAAATTTTTTTCTCAACAAAATTTTTTTCAAAACGTAATTTTCACACATCTAAATTTTTTTCTCAACAAAATTTTTTTCAAAACGTAATTTTCACACACCTAAATTATTTTTCTCACCTAATTTTTTTTCAAAACGTAATTTTCACACTACAAATTTTTTTTGAAACGTAATTTTTTCACACCAAAATTTTTTTTCTCAGCTAAATTTTTTTCAAAACCCACAAAACGTAATTGTGAAAATTACGTTTTGAAAAAAATTTTGTTGAGAAAAAATTTTGTTGTGTAAAAACATATTGGTGTGTAAAAATAACTTTTTGAAAAAAATTTAGTTGAGAAAAAAAATTTAGGTGTGTGAAAATTAAGTTTTGAAAAAAATTTAGTTGAGAAAAAAAATTTAGGTGTGTGAAAATTACGTTTTGAAAAAAATTTTGTTGTGTAAAAAAATTTTGGTGTGTAAAAATAACGTTTTGAAAAAAATTTAGTTGAGAAAAAAAATTTAGGTGTGTAAAAATTACGTTTTGAAAAAAATTTGGTTGAGAAAAAAATTTTGGTGTGAAAAAATTACGTTTCGAAAAAAATTTGGACCTCTGAACGTCTCTGATAATGGGCTTAGAAAAAAAACGAAAAAAAAATGAGCCTCTACCAGAGTATTTTTGGGAAAGGGGAAACAGACACTCGTGGGAAGGGGTCGGTTTTTTTTACAAAACACGTCAAATTGGTGTATTTCAATTCAATTTTACTTTTACGACTGATTAAGTCATCAACAAACAAGTAAACAATACCTATTCATTATTCAACTCAACATAGGATTAACGAATTAAAAATACACCATACACGGTACTGACACTACCGACAGTACCGACACAAACAAAGTACAAAAAATCTAAAATAAAGGGAAATAAAGGGGGAAAAAACAAAAAATTGAAAAAAATAGATAAATACCAAAACAAAACAAAACGAAATTCGTTTTGATAGTGGTTTTGTTTTTTCAAGCGTATTGGTATTGGTATTGGTTTTGTTTTTTTTTCTCAGCGTTTCGGTATTGGTATTGGTACTGGTTATGGTATTTCGGGATTTTAGCGTTTTTTTTTCTGTTTTTGCTTTTCGGTATCGGTTTTGTTTCCGATGACTGCTTTAAAGCAAATGTGGAATTCTCCCGAATTTTTCATTGACTTTTTGGCCTTTTTCCATTAATTTGGTGACCAGCAATCGACTGGTGCAAACCGTTTTGCATAAAAGTGAAAAATGAAGGAGCTACGAGGCTTCAAAATTGCTAGTTGGTGCCAGCTGTGGATTTCTCGACATGGAAAATTAAAAATAAAGGTCATAAAAAAGTGAAATGTGGTCACCAATGCTGAAATTATGTAGGAAATGGGTACTTAACGTTCTACGACCCATATTGGAAAAAATCGTAATTTGAAATTTGTGAAATTTCATTTCAAATGACGATTTTTTCCAGTAATATGGGTGGTGGAACGTTAAGTACCCATTTCCTACATAATTTCAGCATTGGTGACCACTTTTCCATGGTGTCCACTATATTTCAGAAATGATTTTCCCTGACTTTTCCAGGTTTTCCAGACCAATTTTTCGAATTTTTCCAGACCTTATAAGTATGATATTCGTAAACCAGGGAGGATGGGGAGGGGGGGGGGTAATTTTTTCACGTGATGTACTTACATCCCGAAATTTTGTATAAAAATGATATAAAATGCATAGGGTCAAACGATTTTTTTTTTAAATCACTAGATACTTTTTACAAGATCTTTAGACGCCCCTCTACGGGTCAAAAAAAATATTCAAATTCAATAAAAAATTATGCCAGTGTGTCTACCAAATTGAGCGAATGAAAATTCGAATTTTTCTGGGCTAAAAATTCAAAATTTTCTTCACATTTCATCCCCCCTCCACCGCCAAAATGAAAAACACTTGTCTCAAATTCATAAATTCACGCAATCTCTTGCAATTTTTTAGTTTGTACCAATAAGTAAAAAACAAAAAGTGAATGAGAAGGTAAAATATAAATTATTTTATGAAAATTTTTGCGAAAAAAGATCTTCAAAAGATGAAAATTCACCACTTTTCCCTCATTCATGTTTTCCAAAACATGGCCAATAATTTCGATTTCTGTTCCATTCCCTCCCTTTTTTTTCCAACATCGTGGTCAAGGGCATCATGAGCATGACATTCCTTTCTCATTAGATACAGCTCATTAAAAAAGAAGTTTCCAAAAAATTTAAGATAAAAAATAAATTCTGCAAAAAGAAAGAGTGTAAATTACCCCGAGCGTAGCGAGGCAATTTTTTTGGATAATTCATAATTCAATGGATAAAGACATGCATTTTTAATATCAATTTTATTGTACATTACGACCGACAAAAAATGACGAATAAAAAAATAATTGGATAAAAGAAGTAATTGAAAAATTTATAATAAAATAAGCAAAAAAACATTTTTTAAAAAATGATTTACATTTTTTTTTTGGATTTTCGAAGAAAATTCCAAAATTTCCTGACTTTTCCAGACCACCAAAATTCCCTGACTTTTCCCGGTTTTCCAGAGAATGGACACCATGCTTTCACTTTTGTGATCTCTATTTTTATGGTTTTTTAAAAAGTTGGAGTCAGTTGTGGAATTCTGCAAACTTGAAACTGACAGCTTGACTCCAGAGATGAAAAAAAAAATATTGGGTTCTATTTGTGATCCTATATAACCACTATTTATCGAGGTATAAACGAATCTATGACAGCGAGAAATGACCTAACTATTAGTTTTTGCGTTTTTTTCGAAAAAAA
>JAVBJF010000482.1:0-239751 GCA_033439095.1 Pseudococcus viburni | reverse complement strand
CCATACATTAGAATAAAAGCAAAAAAATGACAGTTTGGTAACCTTTGGCACGTGTAAGTATCTGGGAATTTTCGATTTTTGGGAAAATATCAGACTTATTAAAATTTTTTAGCAATTGATCATTTCGAGAGTGGGAGGGGGGTGTCGAAAATTATACAAGACTACTCGTGAACAAGCTTGGCTATTCGAATATTTATTTTTAATTTTTTCAATCCATGACTTTTTGTTAAAATGTCGGATATTCAAGATTTTTCTATTTTCAAATTTTCTATGTACTATCAATGAATTGACAATTTTATATGCGAGTTTGGACATAGAACCCACCCTTAGGGTTAAAAATTGGTTTCAGAGTTGAGGTTCCCCTTTGGTTCTATTCCTTTTGAAAAACCCAAAATTAGTGTCAACTCAAAAACCAATTTTTGATCCCTAAGGGTAGTTTAAGTATATATCCAGGCTCACATATTTTGGCACACAATGGAAAATTTACAACCTATTTTAATACCTACGTAATATAAAATAAATATTAGTTTTATAGCTTGAATTACATACGTACAGATGAATTTTTAGTTGAAATGTCAAATAACTAATACTTTTTTTCGATTTTCAAAATTGTCAAGTACCTTAGTAATTTTATAAAATCAAGTGAAATAAACAAATTTGAGATTTCTGTAATTTTTTCATATTTTCTCAGACATAAGAAAACAAAACAATTTCTTCAGTCAAAAATATTCTTAAAAATGTGAAAGTTTAATAATTTTTTCCTGGTTTAGGTATTCCCACGCACGTTTTTTTTAAATTCTTTAATACGCAAATTTTTTATAATTTATTCGCATTTAAACAGAGAGGAAGGATTTATTGAACCCATCTAACCGAAGTTATAACACAAATAGCCCAATCTAAACTAGGTTAGATTAGACTACCAAACTGCTATTAAAGAAAACAAAAACAAATTGAAAAAAAAATTGTCCGCAAAAAATACGATAATGTAACTTTACCAACGAAAAGAAAATGGAAGGGTTTGAATTTCTAAAAATTTCATCACAAAGTCATTTATATAGGTACTTATAATCTGAGATTATTTTTGAATTTATGAAAACTGCTTGGCAAAGGATAATTTAGAAGCTTTTGCTCCTCAGCAAAACTAGGGTAATTTTTCTTTGGTTTTGCGTTCATAATTACATATTTTTCAAGATAAATAAGTTTCACAGCCTTGGGAGAGTGAGTCGTTTATAAATTTTTAAGCTCAAAAAAATTTCTTTAGAAAAACGTGTCGGAAAAAATCTTCAACAATTAAAATATAAAATACCTATGTAAATTCTTTCACTTGATGATATTTTGTTGAAATATTAGATGTTTTGGCATAGGTAGGTACTAGGTACTTATTGAATAGGTTTGTCTTCCGAAATTTTCAGTAGGTACCAATTCATAAAAATTCCATTTTTTTTTTTTAATACAACAAAATATCGAAATTTGATCTCAACTTTATTGGATAACTGGATCGACGTTCAACATTAACCCATTCGTGTTTTCAATTCGTAAAAAGTCTGACAAAAAGTAAAATTTTTATAGAAATGTCAAATTTAATTACCATAATTTTTTTTTTTTAATTCTTATGTTTGACGAAATATCAACAAGTTACAGAAATATCAAAATTTAGTCTCACCCTTTATGGGTCGACCCCCTCCCCCCTCCCCAAATATATCAATATTGAAAATTATGGATCAGCAAACTGCTGTTTTGGAAATAAATTTTAGTAAAAATCCTAATTTTCAGTACAGCTCAAAAGTTCAGGAGGAAGAAATCCTTCAACGCCAGATAGGTATCAATTATAGGTAGAAAATTTTCAATAAAACAATCAATGCAATAATTCGAAAAGATGGAGACGTTCCCGAGACGCTTCTCGTAATCAGTAAAATATAAAATCGCGATACAAGATTTCCAATGTTTACAAATTATTTCGAAAATGTCAAGAATTCAGTTCACTATTGCTGCATCGAAAAACACACGCCAATGTTGGAATATCTTTAAAACACACGCCGAAAAACACACACGCTAGCTTATAGATTTTCTTCACAGGTCACCGGCCATGCACTCGACAAAGTACGAAAAAAAAGATGGCGTCCGACGAGATGCTGCTACAAGTAAGTACGTTAAATGGTTTTTAAGTATCGATCGCCTGAAAAAACTCAGCTTTTAAACGGCTACATTCTTTAGCGGGTCTTTTTAGTTTAAAATGGCGGGAATTATGGTGGAAAAGGGTGGGGACTTGGCGTTAACGGTGCAAAATCAACCCTCTTTCTCTTACGGCGCTTCAAGTTTTAAGCTTTTTACTGGCAGCGTTACTTGAAACAGGCGCGTTTCTACCGACGCTATTCGCCATACGCGAGTACAAAATCTATAATACACGGACACGTTACACAAGATTTCAATTTTAACTTGAAATTTCGTTACTGTGAATTATAAAATCTCGTTAATGGAATTTCCGCTTGCATTAGCACCTCTGCTCCCATATTATCGAGACAAAAAATCGAATAAAACACCGCCGGGGATAGGTAGCCAGACTTTTGAGCTTTGCGTTTGTTTTACCAATTGCATTACGTAAATCATCACATTTCAAAATAAAGACTTTTTTATTTTTGGTGTAAATTGAAAACTAATCAAAGATAAGCACGTTTCAGAAAAAAAATAAGGGTCAATTTTTTTGAGATATTGATATCTTTACTTATACTTGGGGTTTCTTCGTAAAAAAACACATTATTTTCTTTCTGTGTAGTCATAATTTTTCCGGGGAATAATTTTTTAGTTTCATCATGACGAGGAAGGGGTGAGGGGATGATGGGTCGAAATGAAAAAATAACTCGAGTTTTAAAATCAACATCATTTATTTTTTGATTGTTTTGGCCAAATTTGAACCTCCGAAGAGAAGATTACAAGGGAGTGGCGGGGGGGGGGGGGTCAAAACCCATAAAAAACAATATGCCACTTGATTATGAGTTTTGTTTTTGATTTTTCGCAAAATTTTAGTGCACTGTGACCCTTTGAGGGTTTGGTTCCCTTCATGAAAATCAACATGATCGAATGCTAACATATAAAAATTTATTCGCAGAATTTTTTTTCAGATTTCTAGGTTGTATTCCTGGATTTAGCGTATCTTTGAAAATTACGCTTTTTCTGAAGAGCTTAACTTTGAACTTTCGAAAATTCTGATCAGCGATATTGGATTTTTTTAATATGATTTTCAACAGCTTGAACCAAATTGCTTCAAGTATCACAAATTTGAGATTTAACATATCAAAATTGAGTGTTTTAATAAGAAATTGCCGAGGCAAAAAACGATACCCCCTCCCCCCACTGAGTCACAAAGGGGTCTAGAATTGAATGTGTCACAACAAAAAGGGTATAACTCAGCATATGTCTTTTTTGATGCGACAAGCGATTCGTATTCTCTGAAATTTTCTCTATCCAATGAACCCCCTCCCACCTTCCAATATGTTTTCCTCGAAGAGTTATGGCACTTATGGCGTTTTTAAAATGCGAAGTTCGCAATTTCGGTACCTACATTACATGTTTGATTTTCGAGAATTTGCGTAATGTTTAATTTTTTCACTATGCAGATGATTGTAAAATTTTAAAATTTTATTGAAGTGTTTTTTTAGTTAATTTTTCGTCATAAATTTGAAAAAAATAATAAAATTCCTCCAAAATGTATTTTTAACATTTTTTTGTAACCAAGAAAATGAAAAAAAAGTTATCATTTTTCGAAGAGATAATTTGAAATTTTTTTCACGAAAATGTTCCTTTTTTTCATTCTCCTCAACTTTTGTATGAAGATTTTTTTTAATTTTCACTTCCGGAAAAATTATACGTCATCAAACGTAGAAGGGTCGAAATGAAATTTTGTCACAACAAAAAGGACATAAAACTCAACCTTTTGTTTTGAATATAGAAAAAAAATAGAAAAGATATCAAGTGACGGGCGAGCTGTTTTCTTGTAGCAAAAAGATGAAATTTTAAGATAAAATTTTTTCCTCAGCTCAATCTTTCATTTAGTAGGTATTAAGAAAAGTATACTCAAACTTCAATCGCGATTTCCCAAAAACGTCATTTTTTCTATGTGATTTTTGCTGTCACGCGTTCAATTGAAACAATGGTGGCTTTCTCACTTTTTCAAGATGAGAAGACATCGCAAAAAAATTTTGAGAGACCAAAGTTCAAAAAATGATTGAATTGACATGGAATGACCTTAGGTGTCCACTATATTTCAGAGATGATTTTCCTTGACTTTTCCAAGTTTTCCAGGCCAATTTTTCAAATTTTTCCAGACCTTGTAAATATGATATTCATAAACCAAGAGGGAGGGGGGGGGGATTTTTTCACGTGATGTACTTACATCCCAAAATTTTACATAGGTAAGAATGATATAAAATGCATGAGGGTCTAATGTTTTTTTTTTCAAAATCATTAGATACTTTTTTTGTGATTTTTAGATGTATTCAATTCTGAAAATTTTTGAGCTCACCCAATTCTCCCCCCACCATAAAAATTTAAAATTTATTATCTACAGAAAAAATTTTAAATAAAAAGTAAAAACTAAGTATTCCAACGCAAAAAAGTATCGAAAAATGAAATAAATTATGCCAGGGTGTAAATCAAGCGAATGAAAATTCGGATTTTCCGGACAGAAAATTCAATAAATAAAAAAGTCAATGAGGAGGTAAAATATAAATCATTTTACAGGGTGTCTAACGATTTTTCAAAATCAAATTTCGCGACTTTTTTCCAACCCCCCCAAAAAATCAAGGAGATCACATTTAAAGAAAAAAATTTATACACGAAAGGAAATACGTCTTCAATTTCACAAAAAGACAATTTTTCACAAAAATTTTCTAAAAGTGAGTTAAGTATTTTGGAAAGCTGGCATGACACGGGCTGATACGAATTTCGCGGATTTTGACTCTGAAATTGAGAAATAAATTCATGGGAAGTCTGAAATATTAGCAGATTACCAATATAATTATGTGATTATTTGGCCCGAGCGAATCGAGGACGAAATTTTTTTGAAGAATTTATTTAAAAACCAGCAAAAAAAGACATATTTTCAAATGATTTCTCCTTCTGAATTTCTAAAACATCCCACTGAAAATTCCGAAATTTCCCGATTTTTTCAGATTTTCCCAAGAACAGACACGATACTCCCTTTGAAAATTCCAATCGTGATCGCTACTAAGTCTCAAACTAGAACATATTTTTTTCCGCTTCAAAATATTCAATTGTCTGAAATAGAAAGGGAAGAAGGTTAATAATTCAAGAACGGGTTTTGAAAATTTTTAGAAAAAATGTTTAAAAAGGTGAAATTTCTTTACTTTTTCTGTTTTGTACAAGGCGAAAAAAAATTCAAGTAATTTCGGAAAAATTTGCGACTTTTGATGAATTTTGGGTCAATTTCGCGACTTTTTCGCGACTTTTGCGACCGGAAGACACCCTGGAAAAGTACCAATGGAAATTTTCAAGTATAAAAAAATAGTGTTAAATTTGAACAGCTGAAGGAAACTTACTCCAAAATACTCTCGTTCGCCAATTTCAGGTACAGGACTCTGTGATAATTGGTACCATCGAACGCAGTAAATTCATCGAAGAAATCATTTTCCCTTAGGTAATTAAATTCCAAATTCAAGAGATCGTTTTCCTCCATCCAAATACTTTGCCAAGTTGATTTCTGAAACCATAAAATAAAATCTGATCGTGAACAAGTACCAAAAAAGCCCGTCCATTCCACAAACACCCAAACCCATTCTGCGGTCAACTAGAAAAATCTTAGCACGGGTTTCAATTTCGAAACTACAACACAGCACATAGATATGCTCAGCTTTGGGGAAAAATCCCCGATTCGAGATACGCGGATAAGTTGAACGTATAAATGCAGGATTACTCGAGCTATTCCTTCCCTGAACGGAAAAGTAATCCGTAAAAATAAATTCGAATCTACTTTTATATCTCGACGAAGCGGGATATTCGGGGGACACGAAAAAAAAAGGCAGTTTGCGAAATATAATAAAAAAAAGCAACTCGGTATCCCTAAAAAAGATAAAAGAATTTCGTTTTTCGACGCTTCTCACGCTTCGTTGCCTCAGATTCAGCGACGTACTAAATTAGATCTCTTTTTTCCACGAACTCATTTTTTTTTACGTTTACGGGACCTTTTTTCTGCAGAGATAAAACCCAGGCCACTTTAAAAACTCGAATCCCCTTTTGTTTGTTTAGCTCTCTGCGCGATGTGCGCTGGCTACTCTCTCTATTTTCTCTTTTCGGTCGACGGTTTACTCCCTGTCTTTGTCTACTTCGGTGGTGCTCTGGAAAACGTAAATTTTAAAACCAGGAAGGAAAAGCGACTTTTGTTAGTTACGGATGAGTAGGTACGACGACAGGGGTTACCAGATAAAGATTTAACGTTGCTCGACCGCAAAAAAAAATCGCATAGAAAAAACCTCTACGCGTACTACGTGCAACGTAATCATTTCTAATGAATCGTCCCTGCCACCGCCACTACTTCCTCAGTCGTCATGAATGCTGCCAACTTCGCCATCGCATCGTCGTAAAGATACAGCGTTATTGGTTATTGCTGCTGCTGTTTCAAATGAGATATGTACTCTGCTCGGGTTCCAGGAATTGATATAGAATTTAGTTATGAGGTGAAAAAAAATTGTCGCGTCGACGTATGTAGAATCGCGAAGTTGAAGATTATAGCGAAGCAGCACGTAAGAAAAATCAGTAAAATTAGTCGATTACTGATTTTTCTCACTTTCTCTTTCTATCATTTGAGAAAATTATTAACACGGAAGGTATCCCTATTGAAAGTAAAATTTTGAGCAGAAACAAAAATAAATCAAAAGTACATCGTAAAAGAATCCCATACCCAAAATTTCAGGTGCTGAAGTTCATTTCTTGAATTTTGGCAAGTTTTTGAAATTTTATCATTACCTCTTTACCTCATCGCCTAAGCTTTACGAAATATGAAAATTAGATCTAATCAACGAAAAAAGCTGAAAGGGTATGGCCGGATAAGGGGTGAATTTGGCCCCCGGCGCTTTTGGGCTCCTAAACACCTCAAGTCGTGTATATTGACTAGAAATAATTTTTCACAAAATTTTGGACCCCTACCCCCCTCTCTTTCGGAGCTCTGACCATTTTATTGCATCATTTTTAAGAATTTTTAATTTCAACGGAAGTGAAGGAAATTTTCTGTTCTTTGGCACAAAGTTACATCTGGTAGAGGTGTATTCATGATAATTTTTTCAACAATTTTGGTGCACTCCTTCACGTTTTTTCGGTCATTTGAAGTTTTCAATCGTAAAAAATACCATATAAGCGAAGAGCGACCACCCTGGAAAAATTCCTAAAAAATACGTTTTTTCATGTAGAATTTTACTATGTATTTGGTTTTGGCGATTTCTTTGAACTAAGGGCCGAAAATTGCGAAAAACTGTACAGAAATGTTGTAATTTTAGCAGATTTTTCAAATTTTGAGCGTTTTATACAGAAAGAAATAACCAAATAAGGAAACCAATTTCAAATTCGTGTTCAGCAGGTCAAAATACCCCGGTAAACACCCTTTTCGTAATAGTTTTGATAAAAATTTCAAAATTCACCTTTCTTACTGATTTTAAATGAAAAAAAAGTGAATTTCGAGACTTCGAGTAAAACGATCGCGAAAAACGTATTTTTCGGGGTACTTTGACCTGCTGAACACGAATATGGATTTTTCCAACTTCCTAATACTATTAATAATGATGTTATTGGTCTTACCTAAATACGGTTATATTTTCGGAAAAAAGGTGTTCTTGTGTTTTTTAACAACAATGCTCCCCCCCCCCTAGAAAATCGATAATGAATTAATTTTGTACAGCGCAACAACGAGATGCAAAATGACAATTAGGAATATTTGAAAAAAAATAAAGCATCTTCGATGTCCCTCTTCTGTTTTCGTGAAACTTTTTTCAATCTCGAATTGCTAGGTATGTTGACTCTTGTGGAAAAATTTCAAAAAATTATTGTTCGAGATTTGGGCGCGCAATATTGTAACTCATTGGCACGATTTAATGTCAAAGACATGGAGGATACGTGGAAAATAAATTCACGATCATTCCTCTTGGACGGGGTTCTGTTGTTGAAATGTGACTCAAAACATTTGAAATGAAAAGATTTTGGTTTCCGACTAATTTTGGGTCGTAGAAGACGAATATGACATTAATTATTGTGTATAATAATTTTCTTGCTCGAGAGACCCGATTCAAACTTGAAAATGAGGACGTTTTGGGGAAAAATGACGAAATGAAAAAAACAAATCCATATTCGTGTTCAGCAGGTCAAAGTACCCCGAAAAATACGTTTTTCGCGATCGTTTTACTCGAAGTCTCGAAATTCACTTTTTTTTCATTTAAAATCAGTAAGAAAGGTGAATTTTGAAATTTTTATCAAAACTATTACGAAAAGGGTGTTTACCGGGGTATTTTGACCTGCTGAACACGAATTTGAAATTGGTTTCCTTATTTGGTTATTTCTTTCTGTATAAAACGCTCAAAATTTGAAAAATCTGCTAAAATTACAACATTTCTGTACAGTTTTTCGCAATTTTCGGCCCTTAGTTCAAAGAAATCGCCAAAACCAAATACATAGTAAAATTCTACATGAAAAAACGTATTTTTTAGGAATTTTTCCAGGGTGGTCGCTCTTCGCTTATATGGTATTTTTTACGATTGAAAACTTCAAATGACCGAAAAAACGTGAAGGAGTGCACCAAAATTGTTGAAAAAATTATCATGAATACACCTCTACCAGATGTAACTTTGTGCCAAAGAACAGAAAATTTCCTTCACTTCCGTTGAAATTAAAAATTCTTAAAAATGATGCAATAAAATGGTCAGAGCTCCGAAAGAGAGGGGGTAGGGGTCCAAAATTTTGTGAAAAATTATTTCTAGTCAATATACACGACTTGAGGTGTTTAGGAGCCCAAAAGCGCCGGGGGCCAAATTCTCCCCTTATCCGTCCATACCCTTTGGTATATACCCTATTTCGACCTCCCGAATCGATTAAAAGCGGATTCGAAACGTTTTGGAGCTCTCAGAAAATTTCGGAATTTTCCAGCACTGGAGAAAAGTCCATAAAAATGGTTCGTATGAACTTTGGCAGTTGGCAGTTGGCACCTATAATTGCGGATACCCAACATTGGTGACCCATTTGATCGATTGAAGCAGAAGTTTTTGAAATTCGTAACTTTAAGTTCAAATCTATATTTTTAGACTGACAATTTTCTCCTAAAAAATTTATGAATTTAAACTCAAAGTTGCGAATTTCGGAAAATTCATGCTTTAATCGATCAAATAGGTCACCAATGTTGGTTATCCACGATTATAGGTGCTGAAGTTCACAAGGACAATTTTTATGGGCATTTGTCTAGTACTGGAAAATTCCAAAATTTTCTGGAGACTCTGAAATGTCTCGCATCTGCTTCCAATCGATTCAAGAGCTCGAAAATAGGGTACCTATATAACAAATTTTAATTTTTTTCGTTGATAACATCAAATTTTGAAATTTTGCAGGACAATGTGGTAATTTTGAAATTTCAAAAATTCGCCAAAATTTGAGAGACAGGTGTCCACTATATTTCAGAAAAAAATTTCCCTGACTTTTCCAGGTTTTCCAGACTAATTTTTCTAATTTTTCCAGACCTTTTAAATATGATATTCGTAAATCCGGGGGGGGGGGGGATTCAGAAAAAATTTCGAATAAAAAGAAAAAACTAAGCATTTCAACCTAATAAGGTTTTGAAAAATGAAATAAATTATGCCAGGTGTCTACCAAATCAAGCGAATGAAAATTCAGATTTTCCCAGGATGAAAGTTCAAAAATTTCAGAATATTTTATCCCCCCCCCCCTCCCAATGAAAAACAGATGCCTCAAATTTATAAATTCACGCAATCTCTTGCAATTTTTTAGTTTGTACCAATAAATAAAAAAGTCAATGAGGAGGTGAAATATAAATCATTTTATGAAAACATAATAAATAAACGTTTTGCGAAAATTTTTTTTCAAAAGATGAAAATTCACCACTTTTCTCTCATACATGTTTTTCAAAACATGGCCACTAATTTCGAATTCTGTTCCATTCCCTCCCCCTTCTTTTCAACATCGTGGTCAAGGTCATCGTGGCATTCCTTTCTCATCATAGCTCATTAAAAAGTAAGTTTCCAATAAACTTGAGATTTTAGATAAATTCTGTAGAAAGACAGAGTGTAAATTACCCGCAGTGTAGCGAGGGAAATTTTTTTTTGAATAATTCATTGGACAAAAGACATGCATTTTGAATAAATAAAAATAAAAAAAATTAGATAAAAGATATAATAATTTGGCCCGAGCGAAGCGAGGGTGAAATTTTTTGAAAAATTAGCAAAGAAACACTTTTCTAAATGATTTATCGTTTTTTTGGATTTTCGAAAAATTCCAGAGAAAATTCCAAAATTCCCTGACTTTTTCCGGTTTTCCAGAGAATGGACACCCTGAGAGATGAATTTCAGGACCTGAAATTTTGGATATGAGGTTCTTTTACGATGTAGTTTCGATTTTTTTTTGTTACGAGTTGGTATGTCTTCCTCGTAAGGCTAAATCGCTGTCAGGAGGCATAGTAGCAAGGGAAATTGGTGATCTCACTGACATGGTTACTATACTTTAGAAAATTTGAAAAAGTTCGAGTATTATAGAATTTTCACTTCAGAGATATGCAGCATTTTTTCAAATAACAAACTAAAAATTTATAAATTTTCACATTTTAGTCCTAGCTTTGTTTCGTTATATGAGACTTGATATATAATATTTAAGAAGCAGGGATAAAGGGTCGCACCACCCTTCCAGGATTGAAATTCTCGGGGAAAAAACTCAGCTTTTGAATGCCATTTCTCGTAAAAAATTGTATCGTCACTCCACTCTCAATGATTTATTTAAAAAATATGAATATAAAATTCACCTTTCAAATTATTCGTATGAACCCCTCCTCCAATCTTCTTTCAGGGAAATTTTTTCTCTGCAGAAGCAAAGCTGAAACAACCAGAGAAAGGGGTAGAAGAGCAGATTGGTCATGTACTAGAAGTTTGAACAGAAAAAATTTAAAAATGCGATTTTTAGTTGGCAATTCTTGATATTTTTGCTCCTCCAATAAACCAACTCCAATTTGTTCTAAAAAGAAGTCTGAAAAGCTCCGGAAAATTTGGTCTGAAAATCTTTCAAAAGAAGTCAGGAAAAATCAGATTTGAAAACCAGCCATGACTAGAAAAAAGCTTCACTTTTAATGGAGTTTCATCTATTTCTTTGATAGTTTTTTTAACAGGGTGTTTAACAAAATTTGTTAAGCAAAAAGCTTGACTTAGCTTGACCTTTCGGAATGGCTTTTTTGAGGGTCACCCCCTCCCTCCCAACAAAAATTGTACGAGTCCGTGTGCCTGCCCCCCCCCAATACATTTGAGATCGCCTACAAGTCTTCTAAGAAATTAGAACGAGAAATTTTTTCCCGTTTCAAAATATTCAATTTCTGAGATGGAAGAGGTTTATATTACAATTTTTAATAATTGTATTCACTGAGCCCGAGCAAAGCGAGGGCGAAAATTTTTGAAAAAAGAGCACCCAGAATCTGAAATTCTTTTATTAAAATTCTATGTTTTGACCTCCAAAAAAAACTATATCTATGGATTCATCTCCAGATCTCCTTCCAAAAAATTGAAACATTTTTGAAATATTTTAATCGAGATCGTTACTGAGTCGTTTTATAAATGAGAAGCACAATTTTTTTTACACGAAAATATCAATTGGCTGGGCTGGAAAGGAAGAAGGTTCATATACCATCATTTTGAAAAAAAATTCTGTAAATTCACTGAGCCCGAGCAAAGCGAGGGCGGACATTTTTGAAGAAAAGGGCCTTCAAAAGCTGAAATTTCTTCATTGTTTTAATCAATCTTTTAGTACTAAAAAGGAGGCGAAATCTTCAACCCCTATCTCTTGGATAAATTTTAAACCTTATATGCCCGAGCAAAGCGAGGGCTAAGATTAGAAAAATTGGTAATTTTCCAAAAAAAAAAAAATAGAGCCGCAAAACGAATACTTACTAATTAAAAATTTTCTATTTTAAGACTTTTTTAAAAAACTATTTATCATGGGTAAAAATGGAAATTTTTCTTGATTTTTGAAAAAAAAACTTGACCTTTGGGTTAATTTGAGTAAATTAGTCAAAAAGCTTGACTTTTCAGTACCCGCATGACTTTTTTGAAAAAATCTTGACTTATCAGGACCGTTAGACACCCTGTTTAATTTATATCTACTCTCGGTGAAATTATTCACCAATTTCTTCATGTGCTGGAACTTTAACTGTACATTTGTGACGATTACTGATTTACGAATAAAAAAGTCGGTACTTGAAATTATTTCACCATCTTCAAATGTCCAAAATCTGACATTACTATTTGAGCTTAACTAGAAAAACCATCTCTTCTCGCAAAAAACACACCCCAAATTTATAAAATGAAATATCGAATTCTACGTTTAGGTCTAGAAGTCTAAACCCAGGGAAGCGAAGGGGGGGGAGGTATAAACATAACTAATTATTGTTAATCTAGCGAGGAAAATCAAAAATGAAAAATCTCTTCGATGTACTCACCTATTCGAATCAAATCTGCAAACAATTGTTCGATTGCAGCTTTCTCGACCCAAACTCGACATAGGTATCCCATTGGCTAAAATCCTCGCCAATAATCCAAGATGGCAGCCTCCTTTCGAGCCACGTGTCGTTAGCCATCTTCAGAGCTTTGAGGAAGCAGAGGAGGGAAATTCGCTAGCCTGCAAAACAACGAATTCAAAATCAACTCAATTAGTATGAAAATGAAATGTAATACTTAAACAGGTACCCGGAGGCCGAAACGTCGAGTGTTTTTTAATTATATTCGGCTTTGGGTGCAGAGAAGGGGGCAGAGAGAAAAAGAGTCGAATTTATAATAAACAAAAGTATCGTCTCGTTAAAAAGGGTGCAAATTAATTTCAGCTCAAGGCTGGAAAACATAAATCCGTCGTCGATACTCCGTATCAACAACACACGTGTGAGTAGTGGGTTGGGTAGATACATAATTTACAGCAGAAAAGCAGGAATAGGAATTCGGGTAAGATTATAGGGTTGGGGGTGCAGGGAGGAGAATTTCAATGGCAAGGAAGAGAAAAATAGGGTTGATAGTTAAAAAGTGGACATTGGACAGTTGGAAGTAAATTATTCGGCGGAGATAAATACCATATCTTGATATTTATGAATAAAAGAAATGTTATTCAAATATGAAAAACTCTGAAAATGTAAGTTTCAGACTCCGCCGAACGAATAAAATACCAATAAATCAATTTCTTCGAGAGATAGCTTACGAAGTCGATAAACTTGAATAAAACTCGTATTCCAGGTCAAGCAGTCAACTCGGCATTCTACGCCGAAAAAGGCGACCGCGGTAGGTATAAATTTGGCAGGGAAAAAAGGTCATAAAAAAGACAACGTAATAGATTCGAGAAAAAGGCAGCTCCACCCAAAGTCATTCGAGACTGGAGATTATTTTTCATTTCGTTGAAATTCACGTCTTGTGTAGGAGCATTTGCTTTTTCGCAATTCCAAAAGGTGCTTGGGAGGGTGAGGTACGCGGGGTAGGGCAGGAGAGGACGAACCAACGGCGAATTTCGGTGCGGATTATGCATTAAGCCCTTTCCACTTTATACGGGCTCTTTTCCTTTTTTGCAACCTTTTTCTCTGAACCCTTTTATACCGCGCCCTTCTTTTCATGGAAACGAGCAACTTTTTTGTATATTTTTCTTTCTCATTTAAACGAGGATTTTTTTTTTCGCTACACGGTTCCTCTATCTCGCCTTCGTGCGTGCTTTTTTTACATAATTAATGTTTGCCGAGGTATTTTTTTGTGTAGCTTTTCGTCGGAAGTGTAAAAAAAATGCCAAAGTTAAAAAAGTTGTTTTTAACTTTTTTTTCGCGCTAGCGAAAATAACTTCGTTGTGTAGCGAGCGACCGACTAAAAAATTCGCCGCTTTTTCGCGTGATTTTTCTCGTTAATTTAATTTTTTAAGCTGTCTCCTTTTTTTCTCTCGTAATTTTTTTTTCTGTTGGCTGCATAAGACAAAAATATGACGCAGAAATGTAGCATACACAGCGATGCGGCAACAGCCCAGCGAAAATATTTCACGAATGATTCTTGACCGAGAATGCGTTCCCCGGCTTCGAGCTCGTAAAATGTGAAAAATTATTTGCCGAAATGGCCGCAAGCTCGGTCAGCTTTTTTTCACACGCGAAATGTTTCCAAATTAACGACATAGTTTGGCGTCCGCGTACGTACGCGGTTTTGTCGTCAAACTGTACCACGAATTGTTTACGTGATTCGTGCACAAAGCGTGAAAAGAAACGAAATATGCAGCGCAGTTTTTGGATTTCTCGACTGCCATTTCGCACGAAAATCAAAGGTCAGAAGGAATTCGTTTGGTTCTTAAAATCTACAGCTGATGAAAATAAATTTCCATAAATGAAGACGACTATGAGTAGAGGGAAGAGGAAGGGAATATTGAGGGGTTGGAAGGAAAGACCAGGGTTCCTAATTTCCCAAAAATTGTATTTAGGAAACGAGTGGGAAAAAAGACTTCATCGGCGATTAAAAAAAATTAAAATCGAGAAAAACACGAAAATTTATTGGCAAATTTTTGAAAGCTAATACTTGAACATTTTTGAGTAATCCTGGTGACCCTGGCGCATCCCAAAGTTGTGAAATTTACCTACCAATCGAATTTTTTGAACAAACAAAATGATAAAACAGAATAATATGATATTAAAAAAAAATTATATCAGGTGTCATATTTTTTTGCTTTTTAAAGAAATTTTTGTAATCGTCGTTAAC
The DNA here is from genome assembly GCA_033439095.1 of Pseudococcus viburni. Classification (NCBI taxonomy): domain Eukaryota; kingdom Metazoa; phylum Arthropoda; class Insecta; order Hemiptera; family Pseudococcidae; genus Pseudococcus; species Pseudococcus viburni. The sequence goes on along the minus strand of JAVBJF010000482.1, from coordinate 224,788 downwards.
ATTACGAAAATTAAAATGCTTTGGTTGAAAAAAAAATTACAACTTGAATAGTTCTAGTTTGAATAACGTTGGAAAATGTTAGCTATTTAAATAAAAGGGAATGAAGATTACAAATTGGTGTCTAGGCATATTTTGCGAATTTTAACTGAAAAATTTCGATGTTGGAAAAATGTCAGTTTTAGTCGTGAAACATAAGTCTAGCAATAATTTACACAGATCGATTCAAACTTGAAAATACGAGTAAACTTTTTTGGGAAAAATGACCAAACGAAAAAACAAATTTTAGATTCGAATTCAGCACGTCAAATTATGTGCCTGAAAAAATGAGAGAATTCGATTTTTGATTGCTCAATTTTGATCTCCACGTTTTCTGGAGAAAATTAAAATTGCGCTGTAAGCTCCAGAATGGTTTAAAATGGCGAAACTTGATTTTGAGAGCTCGAAATCAATAATTAACTTGATAGGTGGGTACTTGATAATTTGACAAAAATAACCTTGGTTAATTTAAATATTGGTTCAAGAGAAGTTTTGAAACGTCATCTCTCAAGATGGTTACCAAAATATAGAAAGTAATTTTTTTCACTTTTTCTAACTTCTTGAAAATATAGTACATATTTTACCCTTTGTCTCTCCTCATAAAAAAACTCATTTTTTTCAATAAAATTGGTTTTCTCCGTCTTTTCAGATTTTTTAGACTATTTGAAAACTGTGATTTTCAGAAACAAAATAATTTTCCAACGCTGAATTTCCGTTTTAGATGAACTATCTTTAGCCTTTTTTCCTTGAAGTAATTTGCATTGAGCCCGAGCCAGACGAGAATAAAATTTTTTCTAATAATCTTTGATTTCAAATTAAAAAGATAAATTTCCCAGTTTTATTCGTAACATGAATATAAAATAGTGCTGTGAAGGGGACGGTGTCAATCATTGATAAAACGAGGGACCAGATTTTAACTATCAAATTTTATTTTTCTCGACCTGGTAAACACCTTTATCTTTCCAAAAATCTCGTTCCCATTTAAATCGAGAACAAACATTTCGAGAATGTTTTTTTTTTTTTTTAAATAAAAAATGGATGGCTTTTTGTTAAAATGTTGCATTTTGAACAAGAAGTTGCCACAATTTTTCCAAAAATGAGTTTCCTTCAACTTTTTCAGGTTTCTCAGACCAATTTTTTAAACTTTTTCAAATCTTTCGTTTATAAAGTGGCCATTATGCAGAGCCGATATCGTACTCTCTCAATTATAAATCAGTGAAAATTACCGAAAATCACTGAGAAACAGTCAGAATTGCGGCACAGGAGAAAATCAGTGAAAATTTTTTCACTGAAAACAAATCAGTGAAAGAAAATCACTGGAAATCAGTGAAAATTCACTGAAAACTCACAGTGATATTTATGAAATTCACTGAAAAATCTGTGAAATTCTTTGAATAATTAGTGAAAAATCACTGAAAATCAGTGAATTTCACTGATTTTTCCTGTGCTGCAATTCTGACTGTTTATCAGTGATTTTTCGCTGATTCGGAATGAGAGAGTACTTCTTTTGTAATCAGGGTTAAAAGTCCCTGATTAAATGTAGAAGAACGTCAATTTATCTAGTTCCATTCAGGAACAAATCATTTTCAAAATGAATGAATCGTTCTGGTGTTTTCTTCAAGCGAAAATGAATTTTTTTGTTCTGTTCTGGTTTCGATCAAGTTGATTTGTTCTGTTTCAGTTTTCAGGTATCGGATATCGATGTATCGAGGTTTCAGGTTTCAGGTTTTCACTTCAGTTCAGTTCAGTTTTTCAAAAAAGTCAAGAAAATTGACAACTCAATGAGGAACATTTGATGTATCCATCTTCCCTATGAACTGAGTCGATTTTAGAGTTCCTTTTTCAGGTAATTTTTCAATTGTTTTTCAATAAATTTTTTTTTTTTAAATGAAGAGTTTATAAAATGATTTTACACAGTAATGTTAAACCATGAAATCCATAAAAAATCGATTAATCCTTCAAAACGACCAGTTTCAAAAATTTCAGGACATTAAATATGTACCATCATAAAGCATGAAAATGAGAAATTGTGACATTACAATGCTGAGAGGAAAAAAAATCGCAAACAAAAAAAATGTTTTTTTCTGGATCAGAACAGAACAAAATACCTAAGTAGATATACCATTTTTAAACGACCTATTCTGTTCTGTTCTTCTTTATTTGTTCAGGGCATCATTTTGTTCAGTTTTGTTTATTATTCAGCCAAACCAGAAATTTAAGAATTTTTAATTGTTCATATAATACGGCTCTGTTCTGCTTTTTTCCACCGGTCGGCCTTTTTATATGCTCGAACGGTGTAAAAATTTTAAAAAGTTGCGACTTTTGGAAACAAAAAATTCATTTTTTAATAGTTGACGGTTTCAAAAAAATTCCACAAATCAGAGTAAAAAATCGAAAATTCTCTGACTACGTATTCCATGTTTCCTACAAGATGGCTAGCTACCATTCTCGAAGAAAATAAAAAATGAAAATGATATTTTGACATTTTTCCGGTAAAATCATAGAAATCGTTCTAAAATCCATTCTAGTCCATTTCTACTTAAAGAATGGGATACGGTTCAGTGGCGTACGTAAGAAAGGGAAGAACGAAAGGGGCATTTGTCCCTCTCACGAGATATCGAAAATATCTTGTTAGATGCTCAATAAAAATGAATAACAATTTTTTTTTGATTTCTAACATGATTTTTTGTAAAACTTGCTTCGCTCGGGCAATTGTGTACGTGAATCTAAAAAGGTCCCACTTTGTCGGGATTGAGTTATGACCGGAGCGTAATACTAGATAAAATTTCGGATCATTTAAGACCACTACGACACACGTTGCTTACATGTGAAATCTCTAGATTCGACATTTGACGTAAAAGTTAAAGATAAAAAGGTTTTAAATTTTTGAAGTAATAAGTTTAACATTCAAATCAATTCTTGAGTGCTCTTCTGTTTGGGCTAATAAGACAATGATGGCTCGAAAAACCGATTACGTAAGTACTAATACTAAAATGTATTTACTTTTATAATGTTTGATTTCGACTTTCGAGTTTCAACCTTGATGTTTTTACTTTTATAATTTCTGATTTCAAGTTTCAATAATATTTTTACTTTTATAATTTTTGATTTTGAATTTCTATCTTTCGATTCGATTGAAGTACTCTTGTTATTTTTAATAATTCAATTTTTGAACTTTTCATTTTTTCAAATTTAAACAACTTTTTGTCTAAATGTTTGCCATTATTATTATTCCGTTAATCAGTCGTTAATCTGGATTTTCAATTTCTTTAGTAAACAAGATTTCCAATTTTCAGTCCAAAATTTCATGATATGATATCATCATTATCAATTCTTTACTCTTTAGCTAATGAATTTTCTGTCCTGAAATTAAATACAATTTTTCAAAAAAGGATTGAAAACGTATTAATAGGTCTCTGATCGGTAAAAAACTCATGAATTAAATATTACAGTCGAGAAATTTGAACATAATTCAATGAAATTTACGTTTTTTCCGGCTTATTTTACAAATTCTACTTATTCTACTTATTCTACATTTTACATTTTTTCCAAAACTTATTCTACTTTACTTATTCTACATCTTATTCTACATTTTATTCTACATTTTACATTCTACATGACAACTCTGACTACGAGGCTCCATGGTGCAAATCTCTCAGAGATACGCGCATTTGAAGTTGAAAGTTCAAAAAACACGATTTCGAGAAAAACGTGTTTAAAGTTTTTGAAAAAAAAAAGTAATAAAGTTTCAACTTCAAATCCGAATATCTCTGAGAGATTTGCTCCATAGAGACTCGGAAAGGTCTCATTCGATTAGAAATTTGATAGATTTTCAATAAAAATGTATGCCGAAACAATTTTTACTCGATATAGATCATGAACAATTCGAAAACTTTGAAGTAAAAATAATACAAAATTGTAGGCTGACGTTTCTCTCCATAGAAGCGAAACGCAAGGTCGGATCGAGATGCGGTTTGCGGCATTCGAAAGAGCAGGGTTGCCACTATCAGAAACGTCGAAAATCCCAAAAACGTCATTTTCGACCCAACTTCAGAAAAATTGCTATAACTCCGTAAATAATCCCGACAAAGTGGGACCTTTTTAGATTCACGTACACAAATATGTATTATTTTACGTAAAACAACCTTACATTTTGGAAATTTTTATAAAAAATCATGCTGTTACTCAATTTTTTTTTTCATTTGAGACTAATTTTTTTGATTTTTTGACACAGTTTCCATAGTCATTTACATATAGTCTTGGCCCCTTCATGAGAAAATCCCACAAGGTATCCACAATATTCCAGAAAAGATTTTCTTTGACTTTTTTAGGTTTTCCAGACTTCAAAAATCACAACGAGATTTTTAAGTTCTTCTTTTTCCGATCAAAAAAACGCGTCTCAAATTAAATTCTGTAAATTTTTGACCCCCTTCCCCCGAACAATAACTAGAAAACGTGAATTATTTACAGAAAAAATTTGAAAAAATATATATAAATTTTATTTTAAGTAAAATTATGAAGTTTTGAAAAATGAAAAAATTATGTCTGGGTGTCCATCAAAGCATGCGAATAAAAATTCGGATTTTCTCCAGGTCGAAAATTTCTTTTTTTTCCACATATCATTGTTCTTCTCTTTTCTTCTAAAAATAACACGTACCTCGAATTTATTTTTTCCACAAAAACCCCTGAATTTTTTTCGGATTGCTCCAGTAAGTAAAAAATCGATGAATCTCACCACAGCTTATTGGAAAAAGAGATACGTTTCCAAAAAAAAAGGAAAGATTTTAGATAAAATTTTTAGGGAGAAAGATTATAAATTACCCCGAGCGTAGGGAGGGGATTTTTTTCGAAACATTCATAATTTTTAAAAATGATTAATAAAAAAATCAGTCAAGAGCAAGGGTGGGTGGCATTTTTTGAAAACATTTTAATGAAATAAGCAAAGAAACATTTTTCTAGATCAGGGGCGTTACAACCGGGGGGCTCTACCCCCCCCCCACTGACGCCAGGAACTTGCATGAAAAGGTGCCTTTTTGGAGCACTAAAAATCAAATTTTCTCAAAGCTTCGCCCTCGCTTTGCTCGGGCATGAAAGAAATCACAATTGCATAAACTGTTTGAATCACCTATTCAAAAAATGGTTCCCTTCTGATATTTCAAGTCTTCATACCCACTTTGCACCCTCTCAAAAAAAGCTTCTGACGCCAATTCTTGGATTTGTTAGGTATTTTTATTGGTTTTTAAGGCCAAAATAATTAGTACCTATGTAAGTTGTTTGTTCCAAAATTTAGCATTTTTATAGTAAAAGGAAATTTGATTGGAGGGAGGGTGGTGACCTCAGAATTCCTCAAAAATTATGAAATTTCGGACCCCCTCCATGAGAAATTTCTGGCTACGCCACTGTTCTAGATGATTTATCTATCTCTTGGTTTTTTAAAAAATTCCAAGGGAATTCCAAAATTCCCTGACATTTCCAGATTTTCCAGAAAAAAGAAATTATTGGCGTCGGAAAGTGGGGTGAAAGAGGCACATCCCCCCTCCCATCGCCGACCGGAGTACAAAGTATCAAATGTACCTCTTATTAAAGAATTAAAACTTGAAAAAATACCTATTTTGGGCATTAAAAATCAAATTTTTTTAAAGCTTCGCTCGAGCAAGAACAAAGTCACAAAAGACTCCCTCTAACCCTCTCCCTCTACAATCCTTCTGGTATTCCAAATCTTCATACCCACTTTGTACTCTTCTTCCCCAAAAAAAAGCTTTCGACGTCACTGGTGGACACCCTGTCCCATCTTAAATTTTTGGATCGTATCCCAGCCCCAGAACAATTGCAAAATACAAGATAATCTGGGAATTTCGACCTGCCGAATGCGAATCACCGTTAAATTTTCCGTTTTTCCAACCTGAAATGCACGATTACGTAGACCTTTTTTGCAACAGTAACACTACAGGATACCACCAACATCCACCCATTTCCTACTTTGAAACACCCGGGAAAGAAAGGTCGAAAAAAAACAACTAATTATTATTCCGATCGACTGGTCGAAGAGAAAAGAAAAAAATTGATCGGTCACCGCAGCCAGCAGCCAACATGGCACGTTAACGTTTACCGTCCGATGCGATGTTTACCTCGGCCTCGGCCTCGTACTCGTACTCGAACGTCGGCTTGGTCGGCCTCGAAGTTGCAAAAAAAATGACCATTCCTTACCCTATCGTGGTCGTCGGTAATCCCCAATGAAAAAATACCCTTACAGTATCCATCGCATCGATAACTTTGAACGGAGAGCGGACCCAGTGGACCGGGGCTATTTACACGATGCAGGCGGTAATTAATTCTTATTAAAGAGGGATAAGATCGAATTAACCAGCAGCAGATCGTAAACGTATATTCGTACGCTGCTGTACGTAGATGTTAGTTCAGGGCTCGCTCATCTCATTAAAGCTACGCGTAGGAATTCCGCTCCGTAGTCCACGCACGTTTACTTAATATATATTCGTCGTCCCGCCCGCATAGACCGCGACCCGCGACGCGGCGCTCGGTACAAATTAAACGGCGCGCTTCACGATGCCAAACGCAGAACCCTTTTCGGGACGCGGACGCGGCGCAATAAACAACCGTGTAATTAGAAAAGCAATATACGAAATATATACGCGAATATAGTAAAAGATACAGCAGTCTATACGTATGTAGATCTACCATTTACTATGTTCTACGTACACATAGAATGGCGGACGCGAAGAATTTCCAAATTTCCGCCTCCTAGTCCAGGCAAATAAGAGAATAAATGTACCACCCCCTCCCAAAAAATCCAATCCTGATTTATTTTTTCGTGTTTTAGGTTTGTAATGGTCCACTAAACAACATACCAAAATGGACACCCCCCCCCGGAACCCCCCGCAACCTCCAGGGGAGGAGTAAAGGCTCACTAAAAACTGGTTTTTCGAGCATATCTTCTCAAAAACACCCATTTCTTAGGCCAAAAATTATTGGTAAAAAACACCCATGTTTAAAAAATTTACAGTATTTTTAGAAATAATTGAAACTTTCGTAAATACATCTTCTCAAATAAGCTTCAAAATTGCAAAATGATTATGAACAATCATGTTCTACGTGTAAGTTCCCATTGGAAAGGTTCAATTTTTCTCAAAAACACCCACTTCATTAGCCAAAAATTAAGGATAAAGAACACCTATTTTTCCAACATTTACAGCATTTTTTTAAATAATCGAAACTTTCGTGAACATCTCAAATAAGCCTCAAAATTAAAAAATGGTTATAGACAATTTCCTTCTACAAGTAATTTCCTATCCGAAAGGATGATTTTTTTTCAAAAACATTCACTTCTTTGGCCAAAACTTAAAAGCGAAAAACTCCTATTTTTTTCAATATTTACAGAATTTTTTGAAATAATCGAAATCACGCAGCAGAAGATACCCAAAACAATATCAATTATTTATGATACATGGTGATACTAAACTACGGATTCAAAATCAGATGTCAGCCAGAAGAGGGAGAGGGGAGGGAGAAAATACAAAATTTTGAAAATCTTCATGTTTGGTGTCAAAAATCAGATTTTTTGGCATGCCACATACGATTTTGAGGTTGTTTTCTTTGAAAAACCAAAGGAGCTCTAGTAGGACAGAAGCCAAAGTCAGAATATCGATTTGCATAATTTTGGATCAAAATAAATGGTGGTTAGGAGCAGGGTAATTCAAAATTTTGATACTTTTTGTGTTTTTGTATTATTTTTTTTTTGGCATCGAAGTATAATTATTTTGAATTATTGAATCATTTTTGAAAAGTCACAAATAGAGGGATAATTCATTCCGAAAATAATCGTCAAAGTTTTGAATTTTTTCCCTTCCCCCTTCGAGCCATCATTCATTTTGAAACAAAAGAATGCATGTAAATCGAAATTACGAGTCTTGCCTATGCCTTTCCGGAGCTTCTTTTTGGTTTTTCATACAAAACAATCTCAAAGTCGTATTTGGTATGCCCAAAAAACCTAATTTTTAACACTAAACATGGAAAATTTCAAAATTTCAAATTTTGCTCCTCCCCTCCCACCTTTTTGACTGACAAATCGTTTTTGAATCCGTACGACACGAAGTAATGTTTCGTATTACTATAATAATAAAATGACTAACATCACGTTTAAAGTACCTTTTTTTACCACAAGCTAGATTTTCTAACTGTAGGTACCTCAAGGTTAGAACGAATCCACCTAAAATTTAAAATTGGATTAGAATACGAATCCACGAATCACTGCGTTTTTTTGAATTCGGATCCGGATTCGAATATATTTCACGTTTTCGTGATTCGAATCCGGTTTCGAATCAGCCAAGTTTTTGAGGGCTTACCCTTACCCCCAAATTTTCTCACACATCTTCCCCAAATTTTAGTACCCCTCCCCATTTTTTCGCGACTCTCAATAACTATAAAAAATCCGTCGGTCCCTAAATCATGAAAACTCATTTTTTTTAAACCATCAGTCTTCGGGGGGGGGGGGGGGGGGGTAGAGGGTAAAATCTGTGAAAATCCCAATTCAGATTTTCAATTTCCCCAATTATAAGATACCTACATCAATATTACGTATACCTTCCCTGGACTTCAACTCAACTAAATTTTATGTAAGAAGAAGGTAGCTGCAGCGAACAAAATTGAAAATTTTGAAAATCGAGTTATTCGGGCACGAAACTGAACTTTTTTGAGGGTGGGGTGAATGACATAAATTTGCCGCTTGAACTAAATTTTTTGACCCCTTCCTCCTCTCATTCAGTTCATTGCTTATTCCAAATTTGTCATTTTTTTCGAACCTATTACTAACTATAAGTATAACTTCATTGTAGTTGAAAAATATAAAAAATTGTATATTTGTCCCGAGCGAGGCGAGGGCGAAAAATTTCGAGAATAATTTTATAAATGAAGTTTTGTAGTTTTGAATGAATATGAGTGAGATGAATTTTACTTGAGCAAAGCGAGGGAGACAATTTTGGAAAATCTCGAATTCAAGGTGGAGTAAAATAATGTTTTGGATTAATTAACCCCGGTCATTTCTACTTTAAAACTATTAAAGGAGAAATTCGATAAGGCCGAGCGCAGCGAGGCCAAAGCATTTAAAAAATTCGATTTTCAAACATTGAAAATAAGTTTTGAAGAAAAAAATATAATAGAATCAGTTGACATAATTTTGAGAAAAAATACGAAAAAAATCATTTCCATAGGATTTGGATTATTTTAAAATTATAGAAGAAGAAATACAATAAGGCCGAGCGTAGCGAGGCCAAAGTTTTTGAAAAATTTTGATTTGGGGGTAATTTCAGAGTTTTAATGTGATTTTGGAGAGGGGTTATTTTCCCCCAAAAATCTTTTTGAGGACTTGGTCCTCAAGAATTTAGGTTTCTCGGTACCCCTGTTTCAAATCATCTAGTGGATTCGTGGATTCGAATCCACGAATTCACGAATCCATCATTTTGCAAGACAAATCTTCGAATCGATATGAATTTTAAATGGAACATGACTGATATTAAAATACGAAATTTTCGAACGGGGGAGGGAGCATGGACAATATCCTTGGCCTGGCAAAGTATAGAATATACAGACGATTTGCAGCAAAAAATAAAAAAAATGAAACGAAAACGACAACCGAAACAAATCCTATCGAGTTTCGAATCCTTTGAAACGATTCGAATCCATTTTACGAATCCATATTATTTTTTGGAATCGAATCAATGAAACGAATCCAGTTTCACACAGTGGATTCGAATCAATTTTTTCGAATCCAGAAATGTATTCGAATCCTTTCTAACCTTGAGGTACCTAATATTCAATAATTTCCCTCATAATGAATTAACCAATAGCAGAAATCCCAGCCAAAATTTGAAAAAAAGTAACTTTAAAAACCTCTGACAGTCGGAAAAGTAATCAAAAAAGTCCAAAAAAGTAACCTTTTTTTAAAAATTTTAATTCACGATTTCACCTAGAAAAATACGTAAAAAGTCATTTGAATTTTTACTTGGAGGGTTCGTAATACTAAAATGCCATGGTATACTTATTTCAAATCATTTTTCTAAAGCAATTTTTGATTTTTTTTAAAAGCAAAATTAAAATTTTTTTAAAACAATTTTTTTAATACAACAACCAAAAAAAAATGATTTTTTGCTCAAATTTTTGAAAAAAGTAACTTTTTTGAATGAAAAGTAACCAATAGTAACTTTTTTGAATGAAAAGTAACCAATAGTAACTTTTGAGTACAAAAAGTAACTAATAGTGACTTTCCTTGAAAAAAGTAACTAAGTTACTTTAAAAGTAAAATACTGAGATGCCTGCAATAAGGACTGAAAATTTCGCGGTGACTTTTTTTGTAATGCCCTATTAGCGTGTATAAAAAATCACTTTTCACTGATATAATTTTGGGAACCTTCAGCTTCGTAATTTCGATTACCTATTTCAAAAAATACTGTAAATTTTTGAAAATGGGCGTTTTCACCCTTAATTTTTGGCCAAAGAAGTGAAATTTTTTTTGGAAAAAATGAACCTTTCTGATAGGAAATTACACGTAGAACAAGATTGTTCATAATAATTTTTTAATTTTGAGGCTTATTTGAGAAGATATTCACGAAAAACCGGTTTTCAACAAGCATTTACCCCTCCCCTGGGGTTGCGAAGGATTCGTGGGGTGTCTATTTTAGTATGTTGTTTAATGGACCATTACGAACATAAAACACAAAAAAAAAATTAGGATTGAATTTTTGAGGGGTCAAGTAAATCCTAATTGACTGGACTATCCGACTAAATGCTGGTCGCTGTCTCGGTCTCTCGTCGTGTCGAATTTGACTTGCACGATGAATGAGTAAAATATATCAAAGCAAAAAGGATAGTTTTTCGGATCATTTCGAAGATGAGCCCGATGCGTGTATATGACGTATTTTGGCGACTCGGCCATCGTCGCGAACCGAGTCATTTTTTATCCTGCGACCGCCACAGCCACATTCCACCCAACTAACGTAAGATTAGATTACAGAACGCACGGAGCGGAGGAAAAAATCGTTTAATTTGTCATATTGTTCGCAAGTTGCCGGGAACAGATGCGGAATTTTCGCGCCACCCCGACCCCACCTCGCTCCGCCACCAAATTACATTTAGCAGCCATATTTTTCAACTCGACTAATTACTTTTTCTTTCGGCGCGACTGCTGCTGCTGCTACGGCCGCCGCCGCTGCCAAAGGGTAGATTTTTTCCTCCTACTACGTTGCAAATCGACCAAAAAAAAAAAAAAGGAAAAAATACCGACGAGAGAGCAAGAGAACGCGAAACTTTTCGTAAAAAGCGGGAAAGCTTTTTTGCTAAAGTTAAAGTTGAAGATGAAGTAAAGCGGTGCGGAGTAACGTATTCAGTGAACTGCGATAAGAGAAATGGCGTGTTGTGTGCGCTCTAAAGGAGGGGTCTTTTGAAAAAGGTCCTCAGATTACACAAAGAGAGCGAGGAGCGGCTGGAAAAAGGTCGTAAATGTTAAATGGGGGGATGGTTTTTTTCCTCTACTTTGTACTACGTATGTGCTACAGCTATAGGTACGCTACGTACGTAGGGTACGGTGCACGGTGCACGGTGCGGACTCGTATACCGCGGGCGCCGTATCTACGTAGGTGCTCCGGGTTGTCTTTCTCTGTCTGGCGCACGCGGCGTACGGCCAAGGGTGTCTAGCTTCGGTCATATATTACGCGGCGGCGGTGGCTCGTCCTGCGACCTCTTCTCGCCTACACTCGCCTAGGTAGTAGGTAGCTAGGTACCTAGCTTACGTTAGGTACCAGTACGAGTACCTCGTAACTATGCCGGAATGCACTAAGGATTTATAATAAGGTTTTGCTTTATTTTCATTATTATTATTCGACGCGCAAGCAGCAACTATAAAGCGAGAGAAGCGGAACACCGGAACACGCGTACCGAACCGGAAGGCAGGGGGTGGGAGGGCAGGGGCAGAGGGAAACGCAAGGCGAGTACTTTGGAAAAAAAGGTCCGCCAACGATGGAATCCAATCTTGGCAGGTATTTTTCCTACAAATACGTGCCTTACCTTTACCTCGCCCATCTATCCTTTACCGAACCCCATCACTCTTTTCTCCTGTCCAACCTTCGGCAGCAGCCTTTGGCCTTATAGCTCGCCTAATCCCAGAGCACCTTGACGATGAATTATTACACGCGAACTAAGACCTTAGCGAGTATTTTTCTTTTTCCGATTCCTTTTTTTTTTGCGTTCGATTTTTTTTACGAGCTTTGCTCGTATCTACGAACGAGTCGCATTTGCAGTATAACTTTGACGGCAGATCGTCCCTTTTATCGAATAAAGTATGTCTACGTATGAAAAATAACTTTTTTTTCCACTTCGTATTTTATAAGTGGAAAAAAATCAAGTTTTCAAACATCTGAGTTCATTGCGTGTACTGGATCTGAAAAATGAAAATTCTTGCAATTTTTTGTTTTTTTTTTTAAAATCCATTTTTATAGAATTTACCCAGCTTCAAAACTATCCAAAAAGATACCTCTTCGTGTATATTCATTTTAAAGAAAATTTCAAGCAGTTGTTCAATTGGCGATTAATTTTTCCCAGTTTTTTTTTCAATATCTGATAGAATACTCATTGCTATGTTTCAGAAATGTAAAATAATTGATTTATTGAGGAATTTTTGAATCATTTCTTTTAATCGAAAATTTAAAAATTAAATCTATCTAATAAGGTAGTGTAGACGAATTAGCATGATTTTGAGAAAAAAAAACCATTTTTTCCCAGCAAAGCTTTTATTGCAGAAAATTGTCAAGAGTGGTCCCTTGAATAGCCCCAAACACTTCACAGGCCTCAGGCTAATTTTTTGGGGGTTAACCCCCTAAAATTGTTTTTTTCACATTATCTCCCCAGGGGTTGATTTTAGGGCAAAAATAGCTCAGTGCTTTGTGTTTTAAACTCAATTTCCAACATTTTTTGTACGGCCATTATTAACGAAAGAGATACCGAGACTTGAAGGAAAGGAGCTTAAGGGAATATATGATTATTTGAAAGTGTGATCAGTGACGTACCGAAGGCATTTCCCAGGGGGAGGGGAAGAAGAGGTGAAAATCCCAACTCAAATTTTCAAAATTCCCAACTACATATAGGCGATATCAGAATTCCGGGGTGGGCGTGAGATTCAAATTTGCGAACCAATTTTTTCAAACTTTTCCGGCTGATTTCTTAAAATTTACATGTAGGTACTAATTTTTCTCAAAGCACGTGAGGTTTTTTGATTTTTTTTACTCGTTTTCATCATTTTTGCGAACTTTTAAAGTTTTCACACCCCATCATAAGACCATTTTTGAGATAAAAAATCTGAATAAATTTTTTTTCAACACTACAAACAATATCATTGTAGTTGAAAAAACATACGAAATAGTTAATTTGCCTTGAGCGAAGAAAGGATGGAGTTTCGAAAAAAATTATAATTTTACATCAATAAGATTTTGTAAAGCGAAGTGAGGGCGAAAATTTTAGAAAACCTTAAATTGAATGTGCAATAAAATAGTGTTTTGGAGGAACAAACTTTAACGAAAAATCGACTGCTTCTACTTTGAAATGATTAAAGCAGAAATATACCACGGCCGAGCGTAGCGAGGCCGAAGCTTTTAAAAAATTGGATTTTTAAATATCAAGAATAAGTTTTAAGGAGAACAAGAACAATGAAATTATTTGGAATAATTTTGAAGAAAAATGCGAAAAAATCTCTTTCAAATTACAAGTACAACTATAAAAATTTTTAAATTGACGAGTGAAAATTTTCAAAATCCAAGATAATTACTTAATCATTTTTTCCCAAAAAAGTATTTATTACAACGGTTTAATTCTTCGCTGGGAAAATGATCAATTTTCAGTTGGAAAAATGACTAATTTTCCCAACTCGCAAGTGAAAATTTTGTTGATTTTCGACTTTTAAAATAGGTACCTAACCATTTTATTTATTCATTTTTCATTGAAAAAATAAATGCCAATTGTCCCAACTGACCGTTTTACTCATCACTTGGGAGAACGACAAATTTTGAGTTGGAAAAATAACCAATTTTGAGTTGGGAAAATTACCAATTTTGAGTCGGGAAATTTACCATTTTCAAGTTGAGAAAATTACCAATTTTGAGTTGGAAAAAGTGAAAATTTTGTTGATTTCCAACTTTTAAAATAACCATTTTATTTAGTATTTTTCATCAAAAAAATTAATCCCAACTGTCCAATTTTCCCAACGGATGTGTTGAAATGTTCAATTTTCTCAACTCACATAAGTAAAAAATTTCCTCAGGAGGGAAGCTCCCCCCTCCCCCTATCGGTACATCACCGAGCGTGATGATAGTTATAAAATCATTACTAAAGTGCATGTTGTGGCCATAAAATAGTAGTATTATGAAAAATTAATGGTACCTATTATTACTTCTTGACCCCCCCCCCCCCATGTGTCTACTTTACTCGCACCTCAACAGAGTTGGCCCGGATTTAAATCATTCTGGATTTAAAATCCAAAAATTCTCAAAATCCGGATTTTCGATTTTCGATTTAAATCCACTCCCAAAACGGATTCTGGGTTTTGAATTTGAAATCCATTTTTGCAACGGATTTCAGATTATGGATTTAAAATCCTATTTTTTCAAACTCCATTTTTTTTAAATCCAAAAATATTTGAGTTACGTGATCTGGTGATCAGTGTTCAGGGTTCAAGTTCAGGAATCACAACATTTCGATCCGTAGTCGTTGTCATGTCAAATCGAATTATACCGGGTGCCCGAAAAATTCTACCTCCCCCCTCGTTTCACCAGTTCGTAGACAGAACGAGAAACTATATTTTTGTTACATAAAACTATTGTAAATTGAAATAAAACAAAATTACATAGGTAATTTTAAACATTTAAGAAATAAAAAATTGCTTCTTGTTCTGTCTACAAACTGGATGAGGCCAGTTGTCGATTAATTCTGCCCCCTCCCTTCAGTTTAAAGACAGAATAAGAAACAATATTTTTTCATTTCCTTTATCTAGATTTTGGATTTAGGATCTCGAAATTTTAATTTTAAATATGCTTTCTAGAAGGACTGTGGATTTTATATCCTGTGATACGGATGATTTTGGATTTGATTTTTGTAGAAGATTTCAGATTTCAGATTTCAGATTTGAAATCCTTTGGTCCCAAATTTTTTCCAACCCTGCCCCTTAATCATATTTCCACTGCTAAATAAAAACAAATAGTACAATAATAATTATAATTCTACTCGCACTCCAGCTCACTCTTCTCGGGGAGGAGTGAAGAGGCAGACTGAAATTGAAAATATTGTGCTCGTGTGAGATTTTTTCCGATTCACAACGCAAAAATTTCCAAATTATTTACAAAAATTCATCACTTTTGCGCGTCCTAATTTTTCCGGCTAAACATGCAATTTCGTCATTATTGAGAAACTAATTCCCCCCTGCCCCCTTTCATGAATCCAATTAAAAAATGACGCAAATATACTTATAAGTACGATTTTTCCCAATATTTAGCATTTGGTTAATTTGATCAGCAGGCACAAACGCAAGAGGAGAAACAGTTGGAATCTTTCAAATTTTTCATTAAAAAAATCAAAGATTCGATAACTTCTTTTTTTTCTTCTTCTTTCTTAAATTCTACGAAGAGCGACCCTTCCCAATCTGTCCCCTCAACTTAAAAATTATTTCAAATGATGGGAAAGAAAAATCACTCTATCGAGGATAAAACATCATGAAACATCGCAGCAAAGGCAAAGTCATAAGTAATACTCGAGGATACAAAAGAAATGAATAAGAGTAAGTATAGTGGGAAGAAGATAAAAGAAAAAGAAAAATGGTGACAAAATCCAATTTCGAAGGCTTTATAAATATTTTTTCATAGTTCGTTTATTTTTGATATAATTATTCAATTTTTGTAGGTAAGTCACTCATTTTTTATTTAAAAAATGGAAATCGACTCCTCAAAAATTATCTACAAAAACTGCTGTACTACCACACCTGTGCACAAAAATATCGAAAATTTGAGCTTTTTCTAATTTCTCGATACATTTGTTCATTGATCTTTTTATCCCCCCCCCCCCCCCTCCAAAAAACACGAAAAAAATTCAAACTTTTTCCAACCTAATGCAATAAAAAATTACTTTTGAAAGCATACGAAATAAGTAAGTATTATTAATCAATTCATTTTCTTCGATCAATTTTTATCGAAATTTCGGGCCATTTTCTGTCCATGTGCTTCGCATGAAGAACGAGCATGGTCTCTTCCAAAGTAAATATCCATCAATAAAAAATAAGGGAAATTTTAAAATAAAAATAAAAAATTTTCTAAGGGGTTTCAGAATTATTTCACCAAGAGTATCAGTTTTGAAAATTTTAAAACGACTATTTTTCAGTAGGTATGTATCCCCGACCCAAGTGACAAATTGGAAAGAAATGCTCGATCGGCCGCGACATTTGGACCAGTCAGTGTATAAAAGTTAAAGTGGCCATTCACTCAGTTTGTAAAATAGCTCAGAATCTCACCTCTCTTTCATTCTCTCGTTTTCACATTGAAAACGAAAATATAAAAATTGGATGCTCAATAAAAAATTTTCACCAAGCTTTGAATTCAAAACTGGAATAAATTTTTTAGATGCGTATCGAAAATTTGAAAATTCAAAAGACAGTCAATTTATGGTAATGGTGTTATTTTTGGGGTAAAATTAATACCTATCCGTCGACTTTGATGCAGTAAAATGGTAATACAGGTTGGAGAATTTAGGGTACCTAATTTACAATAAACGAAAAAAAAAACTGATTCAACGTGAGTTAAAGCTCTAGGTATCTAATTCAATATAAAGACCTCCTTGCGTCTTTTTATTCCATTCACGTATAAGGTATGAGAGCGACAAACTCCCAATGAAATCTATAGAATATTTTGCTTGATAGATAAGATTTTGTAATTCGAAATTTCAAATTAAATGTATACCTATTAGGGTACTAGGTAAGTGGGGAAAAAGTACGCAAATGTATATAATACGAATTTAAAAAAAAAAATCAGATGTACAGATGATTTTGACTAGATAAATATCTAGTACCTAAGTAGATATCCACAATTCACGATGAAGGACTCCAACGCAAGCATTAAAGTAAAAAATTACATTTACAGAAGTCACATGAACGAAATAAGCCTTTAGCCTAAATATCGAAAAAATTAAGTAACTCTGCCTCACCTCAAAAGATGATAATTTTTCAGTGAAAAGTAAGTAATTACGTTCAAGTTTTTCGTACTTGAGTGCTCAATGCTCGTATTTTATAGATTTCTTCAATTTTTTCAATGCAAAGTGAAGTGCAGATGTATTTCATAATCATAATACTATTAGGTAGATAGGCGTGGGCGATAATCGGGAAAATGTTCAAGTCAGAAAATTTGTCCAAGTGACGTCTTTCTCTGAGCAAAATTGAAGAAAATTACTATTTTTGTTCGAAAAATTTCAAAAGTAGGATAATTCCAACTTCTGTACTTCTCTTTATACTTCCACCCACCCTCTCTCAATTTTTAAAATTCACTAGCAGGTAATACTTCAAAAAATAAATCAAAACTTGGAAATCTTGGCGACTTTCTTAATTAAATTGTGAGTAGAACTTTATCAGACTCTCGAATTTGTGAATAATTTTCGATAGAACCCATGTAGGCCTAGTAAGAATTAGAAACACACTGAAATATATTTTCTGAAAATCAGCATTTTTTAATAGAAAACAAAGAAAAAAAGTTGGAAAAAATTTGTAATCTGTTTGAAAACTTGAAGGGATTAAAAAAGGGAGCTAGGGGTCCCCAAAGGACACATACTTTGAAAAAACGCGGTTTTTTGTGATTCTAGCCATGTAAAAATGATGTGAGATTCAACCCAGAGCGATTTTTGTAAATATATTTCGAACTCTTTCTAATTTTCTGGATTCCTTTCGGACAGAACTGGAAAAAATTCACAGTTAGGTACATAAACTGGAAACTATCCCCCAAAAAATAGCCATGATGAGTAAAAAAAAGAAAAAAAGGAAGTAGGGTATCTACTTTTTCTTATAAAACTTGACAGGAAAATCGCACATGCGAAATGAATAAAAATAATTGGAAAAATTCTTACATGATGCTGGCTGCCTGGCTGGCAACTTGACAGAAAAATAAAGTCGAAATTTCAAAGATAGGTACTTCGGAACATCTGAGCAGCTAAAATATGGACCAAACCGAACCATGAAACCAATCTTCGAGTAAGTAAGCAAAAAAGACACATTTTAATACCGAACCAGTAAACTCGAATGTATCAACTGGCAGAAGATACAAGTCGTTCCGATATAACGGTGAAATTAATAGTTTACATCCGGTTCGGCAAAAGTTACCGGCTTTTATCAAAGGTCCACCGTATAGGTAATTCAACGACACCCCCACGTTGGCAAGTTATACCACCGTATGCTAATAGAGAGTTTCAACTCTACCTGAATCTATTCATCTCTTCGCTATCTCATACCTATTAATATTCTTTCGCCGAATTTGCATTCTGGTCTGAAATGGAAACTGTTCTGCATGTGAATAGTGAATAGCGAATCTGCCTACGCAGGGAGAAAAGTGAAAAGCAAAAAGTAGAAATTAAGTACAGCCGAATTGCAAATCGCGCAAAAATCTACGTACCAGCTGCTACGCTACTGCTGTGTAACGTACACGTACGTTGCTGTACCAGTATGCAGATTATGGCGAGCTTTTAGCATAATAAAGAAAGATACAGCACGCAGGTGTACCGACAAGGAGACCTTTGCAACCATCGCCCACGCTCGATACGCGTACATTCTTCGTAATTTTCATACTCGTATTTTAATTCGTAAAGCATTCGTGTATAAATTTACACTTACGTATACCTATTACCTATACAAATTCACTGAAAGCATCACGTTCGTTACGAAGACGATACTTTTCTACCTAGATTCTAGATACGTACGATAGGTAATTGAATAAATAAAAAAATTCTACGAGTTCATCGGTGATTGAAAGATTGAATTTATCAGTAAGATTTTTTTTTCATAAGAAATATATCAACAAGAATTACGATGGAAAATTTCATTATTCGATGACGTCATTTCAAAGTATTCTCAAGTTTGGGGAAAAGGTGATACCGAAAAAACCTACCCATTTCCTTACACGCAGTGCCCTCTACAACAGCATTAAAAAAGTCACTGATCCTAGAATTTGTGAAAGTAACAGACTCAATTTCCAACTTTCCCCACACGAATACAACTTTCAAACTAGAAAACGACGAATACAAATACCAAAGTCGGCAGCTAGAGTACAGCACTGTTCAGCAAAGTTCACTTTGAAAATTGATGTTTTTAGTACCGGGCCACGATATTTTTTTCCTCGCAATTTCTATATTTTACTGTTTTGAAATTACAAAAAGACAAATTGTAAAAGAAAAAACTCGATTTTTGAGATTTTTTTCAACATAAGAGAAGTTTAAAGAGAAAACGGAACGAAAGATCTTCCAAATGGACTTCAAAGTGTGCGTTCATTTTAAAAATTCTCAAAATACCTAATTTCGGAGATCATCGGTAAATTTTTCATCATTTTTCGTAAAACCGTAACTTTTAAGGGTATGCTCTCGCTTGTTATCAATGGGAAAACGGAGGATTGTGGTATCTTAGCATTTTTGAAAAAAAATAAGAAATTTTTCAAAAAAGTGGACAAACAACAACAAAATTTCTGTCCAAATTTTTTTAAAAAATTCCTTTTTTCTAAAAATTGAAGAAAATTAAGAATAGTACATTACATTACTAGGTTAAAAAAGTGGGTGATTATAAACGAGTGTAAAGTTACAGCGCGAGCCGAAGGCGAGAGCTGTAATTGCACGAGTTTATAATTACCCACTTCTTTAATCTAGTCATGTAACGTGCTTTTTATAACGAACGTGTATAGTACACCATTGTACCTTTGTTGTTTAGATGCAAACAGTGCGTCTTTTCGGCGACCAAAATAAACAGGTAGCAAAATGAAACAGTTTCAAAGTTTCAATGGTTTCATTAAAAAATAAACGAGCGATTCGTGATTCCGATTTTGAAGAAAACAATTAAACATATTCATCATTTATTACGATTCATAGAATACTTTACAGACTGGTGATTGAACTTTTTTCTGCCATTTAGCAATTGTATTCAATTCACCGGTCAACTAATTAACGTAATTTTATGAAATTCACCATCACTATATGTTCTTTTTGATCATTTTTCACTAATATGTTCACGGATTTTTTTAATTCATTAACAAATTACGTGATAAATTTACAAAATTCCAAAATTCGCAAGCAGAAACAAATTCTATTCTCTTATCTGTTATGTTTACAAAAAAACAGTGTAGCCAAATGATGAACTTTTACGAAAAACGTTGAATAAAGCTTACATTATGACACTAGGGAGTTTGAATTACTTTATAGCCCTACAATTTTGGTCGCTCATAAAGACGTACTTTTTGCATCTAGCAACAGACGTATAATGGTGTACATTATACACGTAAGTTATGAAAAATATTTTAAAATACCACAAAAGATAAAATCGTTCTAAAGCGTGCAGAGTATTTTATTCATCAATCATCAAGATATCACGATCCTAAATTTTTCACTGATAACAAGCGAGAATATATCCTTAAAGATTTACGTTGACCTGGAATTAATTTTTTTATCGTTTGAAAAATTAACAATAATGTTATTTTCAATCATCAGAAATGAAAATTTTTCTGGCGTTCTCTTAAGCAGCTGACTGCCTTGCAGCGTAACTTCTCAAAAATTTCTTCAAAAAAATTGGTCTAATCACTTGACGAAAAAATAATGCATTCTAGTTCATAATATCACAATATCACAATTAGCAACTGGCTGCTCTGACGTGCAAAATTTTCAATGAAAAATTTTAATTTTTTTATTTCTGATGATTGAAAATAACATTATTGCTAATTTTTCAAACGATAAAAAAATTAATTCGAGATCAACGTAAATTCTATAGTGTAAAATGTCACGATTTGTAACAGGCTGCCCTGATATACAAAATTTTATGAAAATTTTCGAAATATACTTTCAGTGATTGAAAAAAAAATACATAATATTTTGAGGCGAAAAAATAATCAATTCAAAGTCGATACAAATTCCGTATTTTGGAATTTTATGATTTTTGTTGTTGGCTGCACTGGGGTGTAAAATTTTCAATTTTTTTTCAAAATTCAGTTTCAGTGGTTGAATACACTTTTTGTTCACTTACTTAATGAAAAAAAAATCATTCCAACTTGGTGATAATTTCATATTGAAATATTGCAATCCGCAACTTTTCAACTCCCTGATAGCAGTCTGGGTTTTGATCGGAGAAGGATGGGGATGGTTTAGGGAGATGTAGAAACTCAAATCGCATCTTTTAAGTGCTACGAAGGCTTCTCACACAATTTTGATTGGCTGAAATACGCAAAAACAGCGTTTTTTTTCAAAAGGAGGTGCACTTTGAGCACCTCCTGCTCCCCTCCCCTTGCCCCTCGAGGGCTCAAAATTTTTTTGTGAAGTCTCGAACTCAAAGTAAACCACCCCACCAAATTTGGTAAAAATCCAAGATATGGTTTTTTTTTTCGATCCACCCTAATGTAAGTAGGTACATATAATATCACAGGTCGAGATAATTAAATTTTTGAAATGCTGTTTGAGGTTTGATGGGTGATTTCTATAGTATTGTTTGCGCTGATCACGAAAAAAGAAGTGAAAAAATTTCACCACCCTAGGATTTTTCACAATTTGAATTTTTCGTTTAACTCGTTTTCTACTTTTTTTGATAACTTTTGACACTTGAAGTCGATTTTCTGAGAAAAGGAAGGGTTCTACGAAAAAAATGAATGGAACATAAATTGTAGAGCGTCAAATTTCCTATCTGCAAAGTTCGAATAGTTTTTTCTTAGAAAGCTTAGTTTTTGAGATATTTTCAATTTAAAAAAAAAGTTGAACTTTGAGCTAAAATATCTCGATACCTAAGCCTCATAAGAAAAAACTAATTGGACTTTACAGATGGGAAATTTGACGCTTTACAATTTATGTTCTATTCATTTTTTTCGTAGAACCCTTCCTTTTCTCAGAAAATCGACTTCAAGTGTCAAAAGTTATCAAAAAAAGTAGAAAACCAGTTAAACGAAAAATTCAAATTGTGAAAAATCCTTGGAGGCGTGGAATTTTTTCACAATTTGTCTCGCGATCAGGCCGAAAAATACTATGAAAATCACCCATCAAACCTCAAATAGCATTTTCCATGTTGACCTGTGTATTTATTTATAACACATGTTCAATGTTCATCTACGTAGGTATACCTACTACAATTTTACGTCAATTTTTAGATCACACCGTTTTACCTTTTAATCCATATCTAATCATTCAAACCTATTTCTGTGCCGAATTCAGTACCTAGTAAGTACTTATACCTACGTTCATTAATTTAATCAAATCATACAACTCAACTCTTATCGTAAGGTCAATGTCGGTATTGTAGTAGGCAGAACATAAATACTTGAAAAAAATAAGAAAACAAATTTGTCGAAAAAAAAATACAGTTTCCGACAATGATTCGCAATTGTGTAACTTAGGAGATAACAAGCTTGTCTACATTAAAATATGTGTCAGTAGAAATACGTTATAGGTACTTGTATCTGCAGGCAATTTTTCGCTCAGTTTTATTATTTTGTTTTTCGTTCTTTTTTATATCCCAAATAATTTTTTTCAATTAACCAAATTGAAATGTTTTTGAAAGTATTTTTGTTACTCTTCGTATTGGTACGATTGGCATTCATTCGCTCAGAGGATGGCATCGATGACTCAGCCCTATTAGAATCGGTTTGAATTTTTTATATCAACGTACTTATAACTTAAACGCATGTTTTTTTTTACATAATGTATTAATCAAATTAAATTTTTATCTCGATTAGATTCAAAGTGACTTATTCGAAAAATTAAATTTGTACACGCAAGGCTCGTGGAATTTCACTGCGCCTAGTCGTCAGAATATTCACCTTTTTCCTGTATTGATAAAAATACGCCATAACTTGATACTAATGAAGCTGTTCCACGAGACCAATTTAGATTTTTATTATTCTCAAGACAAGTGAATCATTATTTCATTTTATAATTGTACCTCATCCCCTACCATTTTCACACACATTCGGAGTAGGGTGATTCAAAAAAATACGGTTCTATTTCGCCAAATTTTTGATATGTGATATGGGTTGAGTTGAAACTCTCCCAGAAAAATTTTTAGTCCTCATGATGCCTGAGAAGTGAGCCGGGGTGTTCTAAAATAGGGTTATTTTTTCAAAAAAAAAAAATGATTTTTTGAATTGCAGAATTTTGGTAGGTTATTTTTTTCCAGTATATGAGCCCACTTCGCTTCACGACAAATTTTTAGTTATTGAAAAATTTCACCGTACCCTCCTCCAGGGATGAATTTTTGTAATTCAAAACATCTTTCGTTCCCTCTTTCTGAGCAGAATTTCGAAAATTGAAATTTTTCCAGTGCATCTGCAGAGAAAAATTATAATAGTTGAAATTTGGTTCGTACCACACTCCAGGGGTAATCTTTAAAAATTTCTATTGTACACCCCTCGAGTGCAAAATTTTGAAAATCGAAATTTGTCTCCGGGGCTAAATTTCAACAATTTAAAATTTCTGTGACACACCCCTCCATAGGAGAATTTTAGAGATTGGAATTTGTCTCGTACCTTTCTCCATGAGCTGAATTTTTGTATTCCTAAAATTTCTACCGTACAACCCCCCCGCACAATTTTGGTAATTGAACTTTGTCCCATATTCTACTCCCAGAGCAAAATTTTGGTAAATTTGAAATTTCGATCCATCATTTGAGTATAATCTAATTCAGAATATGTTTTTATACCTAATACCAACTCACATGCAGCATGAAAAAATTGCAGATTTTTAGAAACACCCTACGCATTAGCCCGCACACTCGATCAAATGCAAAATTCAACGAACGTCGAACTGAAATTCATAAACGCTATATTTTACGACCGAAGATACATATCTCAACAATACCTGAACGATGTGAAAACCTACTACCACAGCGAACCTTTCGAAATTTCTTTCGCTCCAGAAAATGAACGAGAAGTGTCAACACTCATAAACAGGTAAGTACTTTGGAGATAAACGATTACTCAATTCAATCAGGTCTTATTTATAGTACAAATGAGACGCAGCCAGGGATACCCGACCATATGTCGGAAAAGTAAATTTCGAGAAAAACGCAAATTAAGAAAAAATGACCAAAAATATGAAATTTTTTTTTTATCAATTTGTATACTATGAACCCTCTACTTTCATATGAGAATAGGTTCAGGTCCCAAAAGTGTCATCTTCTTGGTTAAAAAACGAATTTTGCTGAAGGCCTCTGAGAAATTGAAACCATACCATATGTCGGAATTTTATAAAAATATGTTAAAATTTACAACTTTCATTATTATTGAAACGTAGTAGTGTTCAACAAATATCCGGATATCCAAATACCAAATACTATTTGGATTATCCGGATATCATACGGAAATTGCCGAACAGCTCCGAAAACATCCCGAAAACGGTTGAACTTTTCCGAGAGTTCCCGAATTCTTTCACGAACCCTCACAAAATTTAAAGGTCGGTGATCGAAATCGAAAAATCGAAATTGAAAAATCGATTATCGAAATCGAAAAATCGAAATTGAAGAATCGAAAAATCGAAATTGAAAAATCGATTATCGAAATCGAAAATTCAATCTTTTTTCGTTGAAACTCTTCATTTGGATTATCCGGATATTTGTTGAACACTAATTTTCAAAGCATGATTTTCACCGTTTGGTTTGTAAAGTTGTTTGACTTGCACTATGATTTCATTTCTCAATGCACGTAATTTCAGGTTCGTTTTAATGAACTACAGTGGTGTACGATTATTAAAAAAACAAATTTTGTACCAAAAATGTCATTATTTCTTGAAAAAAGATGATTCCCGACATATGGTATGGTTTCGATTTTCGATGCCGGTAACTTCTGGAAGGGGTCAATGACCTAAAGTGATGTAAGAGGGCGTAAATAAACCATTTCCGATGAGAAAAGTCGTTTACAGAACATAATTTTTTTTTATTCATTGAAAACCGTTTCAAATTTTGTTTTGCGTTTTTCTCAAAACTTTGATTTTTGAAAATCATTTTTTGACAAACTTTGAAAAATTATAGAAAATTCATTTCTCAACCTTTTTTAATGCGGTTTGCGCTATTCGAAAGGTACAAGTCTGCACTACTTAAAGAGCCAAAAAAACGAAAAAAAAAATTTCCGACATATGGTCGGGTATCCCTGGCTGCGTCTCAAATGGAAACGTATAATTCCAAGCCTCTGTACTTCCTATACCTTTGAATTTTAGTTGGACGCTTGTAAATACAAAAGGAAAACAACTGAGAACTGAAAACTTGCGAACGAAGGGATTAGATAGCTTTCATAGCACTGTATTCAGTTTTTCCGGTTGCTGGAATGTGCCAAAAACTATCATTTCTATCGAAACCAGGCTTCGTCGTCGACGTTTTGTGCCAGTGCCCAAGTTTGTGAGGTAAAAATTTAAGCATTTGCGATTTTAGTCAAATATAATAAAAAATTCAGGGTAGGATCGAATTGAGCAGAAGCGAGAGACAGCTCTTCCCTAAACAATTTACAAAATTGAATTTATACGAATTGACTTTTTTAATTTTCATAATTTTTCTCGTGGACTTTTTTTGTTCCTTTCATGAATCCGATTTTTCAGAAAAAAATATCACAGCGAGAATCAAAACTCTCGGCAATGTTCAAGTAAATGAAGAATAAAAATAAAAATTTATTGAAAATTCTTTAAATTTTTCATTAAAAATATTTTTCTTCGAATTTTATAACTTTTTCATGACTTTTGTAACGGTAGAAACTTTTTTTTGCCTAAATCGGAAATTTTTTTAAATAATGACATTTTTTTATAAAAATTTTTGTTTCAAATTGGAAAAAATTATACTTTGAACTGAAGAAAAAAACAGAAAAAATTATATTCCAGTCGAAAATTTTTAATTTTGTGCCATTTCCTATAATTAGCCAACTCTGGTTCATTTCTATCTTGATATCTATACCTACTTGATTTATTCGTTGATGACAGATTAAACTTCGATCTTTTCTACGAGGGAATTGATGTGCCAGCCTTCAGTGCCAGAGAGAAAATCGGATACTATGACGACGCTGAACGAAAATACGAAGCCATCAGAGTACCTCTTAAGAACGACGAATTAGCCATGGCCCTAGTACTACCCTATTACAATAACTCTTTAGAATTATTCAGGACATTTACAGTCGCAGATTATCGACTACTACTCCAACGATTAAATAAAAGTACTGAAAACATCCATTACACAATCCCCGTTATAAATACGACTAATGTTTTAATAAATGAACAAGGTATCAGTATAAATGGAGACGTTGACGAGTTATGCGATTCGAATTCCATTTCGGATACTTTCGATACGAGTGAGATGTATTTCAAACCGTTCCTCGTCAATAGACCATTTGGTATACTTCTGTATCACGAAAAAACAGCGTTTGTTTTATTCTACGCTTTAGTAAGGAATCCTACCATGAGTTTGGGGCCTCGTCCTAAGTTTCGAATTCAAGTAAATATGTTAGGTGAGGTGGGAGATTCACAACATATTTCACCCCTCTAGCTCAATTCTTGGATCAATTCTCAATAGTTTTAAAAATCTAAGGTTAGGAAATTCAGCAGAAAAAAAAAGATTTTTTTCCCAAAAATGAACTTACGAGTAATATAAAAATGTTTTCATAAAAAAAAATCATTGGAGCCGATTTTCAGCCTTTAGGTACTTCATTTTTTAAAAGTAGATAAGTATTTAAAGTAGGAATCTCTTTTTTCATTTCCTTCAATTTTCGATAAAAAATGAGAAAATCACTTTTCAGGGAAAACTTGTAGACATGATCTTAACGCGGATATTTTTACCCAAAAATATCATTGATAACAGTTTTCCATTGTAATTTTGCATCTTTAAATTTCTCAAAGTGAAAAACAATGCAGCAAGAAATTTTTCTGTTTCAAAACTTTAAAAAAAAACGATGGAAACCGTCACAAATGCTTTTTTTCGATTTTTTTTTACTGAAAATTCAAACATGAAAAAATATATTCTTCCAAGTAGGTATCCCTGAAGATGGGGTGAAAATTAAAAAGGATGTATTTTTGGGGGGGGGGGGGCAAAAACATCTAACGTCATGATCACTTTGAATAAAAGTTTCTCAGAAAATTTACTTGACAAATACTTATTATTTTTTGGAGGTCATTGCTCAATTTTTGATAAAGAACAAAGAAAATTTATCAGCAGTCTTGCCTAAAATCTAATTACCTACCTAGCCTACTTCTATAGCCAATTTACCTAATGTACATTAGGTACAAATTTTCAACAAATCAACTGTTATCATAGGTATCTAAGGTCAATGCCAGTGTTGAGGTAGGCACGATGTTAATACATGAAATTTTTTTAAAAAACCAACTTCTTCGAAAACAAAAATCTAAATGATTCGTGATTTTGTAATTGAATAGTACTTGTTATTTTTTATACTTAGTGTATTAATTTTGTTTTTTAATCATTCGAATTAAAATGTTTTTGAAAGTACTTTTGTTATTTGGTGTCGTACTAGTACGAGTATTATTCATTCGCTCGGAGGATGACATTGAGACCTTTCCATATCTAGAAAAGGTTACAAATACTTTTTCTCTGGAAAATTTTCACGTATAAATATTTTTGAACAAATAATTAATCAAATTAAATTATCGTGTTTCTTAGATCCAAAGTGAAATGTTTGAGAAACTATCTTCGTATTTGCAAGCTTCGTGGAATAATACTGCACCGGGTCGTCAGAACGTTTACTTTTACCCCGTATCAATCAGAATACGAAAAAACATGGTACTGATGAGATTATTCCACGAAACCGAACTGGATATATATTTTCCTCAAGACAGGTAAAACTCAATTATCTCACTATCCTCGTGTACGCCAATTTATATATTCGAAAAGTTGTGAAAAATTATCCAAATTTCTATTCGAACTCAAATAATAATCAAAGCAAAAGCAAATACCCTGGATTTTAACCAAATTCACAGGAATGTTTCATTTTATGAGTTGAAAACAGGGAAACTCACTACACTATAAAAAATTTCAGCCTCCAGGCTCAAAATGAGGGCAGAGCTAGGGATTCTCAAAGTATAGGGAAATTTTTGAAAAACATCACAATTTTTCTCGGGTAAATTCCAATTAAAATAGCTCAGAAAAAAGGAAAGAGGGCTAAACAGGTGCGATTTGAATTTCCAACCTCCCTGAATTATTGGTGGCTCGATTCGATACCACTTTTAGGGGGGGGGGCAGTACATTCAGAAGTTGCAGATCATTGAAAATACAAAAAATTGAAAACATATTTCTGTGGAGTCAATTTCCAATTTCGTTAAAAATATTTTCCATTTGCCTAATTTATCAATAATTTTCATACTTTGGTGCCTGAATGTTGGTTGAGTTTTGATGACCAAGAGTAGCTACGTCAGGGTGTCCACTATATTTCAGAAATGATTTTCCCTGACTTTTCCAGGTTTTCCAGACCAATTTTTCAAATTTTTTCAGACCTTTTAAATATGATATTCGTAAACCGGGGGGGGGGGGGGAGATATCTTTCACTTGATGTACTTATATCCCGAAATTTTGCATCGGTAAAAATGATATAAAATTCATGAAGATCGTAACGATTTTTTTTCAAAATCACTCTTGGATAATTTTTACGAGATCTTTAGATGCTCCTCTTCGGGTCAAAAAAAAAGATCCAAGTTCGATTCTGAAATTTTTTGAGCCCCCCTCCCCCTCCCCTCACCACAAAAAATTGAAAATTTGATTTTATTACCCACAGAAAAAAATTCAAATAAAAAAACCAAGTATTCCAATCCAAAATTAAGTTTTGAAAATGAAATAAATTATGCCAGGGTGTCTACCAAATCAAGCGAATGAAAATTCAGATTTTCCCAGGCTGAAAGTTCAAAAATTTCAGCATATTTTATCCCCCCTCACCCTAAACAAAAAATGAAAAACACATACCTCAAATTTATAAATTCACGCAATCCGTTGCAATTTTTTAGTAGGTACCAATAAATAAAAAAGTCAATGAGGAGGTGAAATATAAATCATTTTATGGAAACATATAAACGACAAACGTGTTGAGCCCGAGTGAAGCGAGGGCGAAAATTTTTGCGAAAAAAGATTTTCAAAAGATGAAAATTTACAGCCTTTCCCTCATACATGTTTTCCAAAACATGGCCACTAATTTCGAATTCTGTTCCATTCCCTCTCCTTTCTTTTCAACAAGACAGAGTATAAATTACCCACAGTATAGCGAGGAAAATTTTTTTTTGAATAATTCATAATTTAATGAACAACAGACAAGCATTTTGAATAAATGATAAATAAAAAAAAATCAGATAAAAGACATAATAATTTGGCCCGAGCGAAGCGAGGACGAAATTTTTTGAAAAATTTATAATAAAATAAGCGAAGAAACACTTTTCTAAATAATTTATCCTTTTTTTGGATTTTCGAAAAATTCCAGAGAAAATTCCAAAATTCCCTGACTTTTCTCTGACTTTTCCAGACCACCAAAATTCCCTAAGTTTTCCCGGTTTTCCAGAGAATGGACACCCTGTACATTATTTCGTTATCAAAAAAAAACGAAAATCCCGATTTTCCAACGATCTGAAACTTTTGAACGAGCATTGGCCAACCTAAAAGTGGTATTGAATCAAACTACCAATGGTATGGGTAGATATGGAACTCAAACTGCTCCATTAGAGTCCCCTTTCATTTTAATCGAGGTTTACCCACGAAAAAACTTCAATTTTTCAAAAATTACCCCACTTTTAGGACCTCTATCTCCACCCCATTTGGAACTAGGGGCTGAAATTTTTTATGGCGAATTTCCAACTAAAAATTAACTATCTTGAATTTGTTTAAAATCTAGAGTATGATTTTTTCTCACTTCGCCTTATTAAGTATATTAATGGATGGAAAACTTGTAGCTTTTTACAGACTGTTTATGCATTAGCCCGAATACGCGACAGACTAGAAAAATCACCAAACGTTGAACTAAAATTTAAAATAGCCATATTTTACGATCCGAGATACGTATCGAAAAAATATTTGTCCGATTTAAAAACGTATTACCACCCAGAAACGTACGGAATTTCTTTCGACCAGGATAATGAGCAAACATTGGAAAATCTGATAGACGGGTAATAAAATGATTAGTGTTGTTCAATTTTTCTACCTTTAAAATTTCAAGTAATTAATATTTGTACCTACTGTGGCGATTCTTAAATCATAGCTGGACACTTGTCAATACGAAAGGACGGGTACGGAAGAATAAAAATTTTCGAATGACAGGAATGGACAATTTTCATAGCACCATATTAAGCTTCAATGGTTGCTGGGACATGCCAAAGAATTTTATTGAGTCCATCGAAACGAATCTCCGACGTCGACGTCGACGCTTTGTTCCTGCGATGCCCACGTTTATGAAGTAGGTACCTACTACCTACTACTATATTTAAGAATTTGCAATCTCAATCAATTACCTACGGCGTTCGCAGGGTGGAGAACAAACTTTCTTCAAAGAAATGCATTACTTTTACATTACTTTTTGCATTACCATATCAATATTTCTATTTAACTTACACTCCCCCCCCCCAACAAAAATCTCCCTTCTCCTAACAAAAAAAAACTATATTTTTGAAACAGTTGGAATTTTATAAATTTCAACCAAAAAAAATGAAAATTCAACAAAATGAAAAATCTAGATACTCATGTATGTATTCTCAATTGATCCAATTTATTTATATCAAAAATAAAAAAGAGAAAAGAGGCACAAGCAATATGAAATTAGGTATACTGTAGTAAATTGATTAAAATATGAATATAATGTAATATGATTTTGAGAAAAAATACATTACTTTTCAGCAAAAATGCATTACTTTACATTACTTACATTACCAAGAATTTCAATGCATTACTTTTACATTACTTACATTACCTACATTACCTGTTCTCCACCCTGGTTCGACAAAATAAATTGAGTACCGTACTTCCAAACTGAGCTAACTTCAAAAACCGTGTACGAGGAAAGGGCCTTAGGTGCAAATTTTTTCGAAAAGGGCCTTAGATACACGTTTTTTTCTTTTAAAAAAAATTACACCTAGAGTCCTTTTCAAAAAAAAAATTGCACTTAAGGCCCTTTCCTCGTGCACGGTTTTCGAGTAGAGCTCGGTTTGGAAAAACGGTACTCAATTCCATCTACGAAGATATTTTCACCTGTAGCAATTCTCATCTTAGGTTACATTTCGACATTATAAGCGAGATAATCGACGTGAAAGCGTTCAGCGCCACAGAGAGAATTGGATACTACGACAACCCCGAAAAACACTACGAAGCCATCAGGATACCTTTCAGGAACGGCGATTTCGCCATGGCCGTGGTATTACCCTACGACAACTACTCGGCGGAAATATTCACCACTTTTACAGAAGCAGATTATCGATATCTACTCCGACACGTGAACGATACCTACGAAAACATCAATTACACGATACCTATCATAAATTCGACGACGTTTTTAATAAATGAACAAGGCGCTAGTATAAATGCAGGTGATTTGTGCGAATTGAGTTCAACTGCTGAAATTAAAGACACGAATAAGATTGCTTTTAAAATGTTCCTCGTTAATAGACCGTTTGGCATATTTATCTATCATGAAAAAACGTCGCTTGTTTTGATGTTCGGTTTAGTGAGAAATCCAGCTTCGAACATATGGCTTCCTCCTAAGTTTAAAGTAATAATAAATATGTTTGGTGAAGACAAAGTTGTCGATCATTATACTTGATGTGTAAATTGTTATCGTCGTGATTGATAAGGGTAAACTATAGGTATATACAGAATCAAGGTACATATGATAAATTGTAGGCTATGATAATAGATGATAATTTCATTTTAAGTAAATATCTGGTTAATAAGTACATAGCTAATTATTTTTACGATTGTGAGCACATTTATTTGTTCATTAATTTTGTTAAAATACATGAACATTTTTTCAAGTCGTATAGATACCTCCCTGAAAATGTACTTATTCCTCCCCAGGCCCCATAAGGAGAAGGTGAGGATTTCTTTTTTATATGTCTTCGATAGAGCAAAATTCAAAAATCGAGTTTTTTTCCAACTCTCTACCATCTCCTCTCTCCCCTTCATCAGCATATCTGAATTCTTTCTCCCTCACAAGTGCTTCGCATTCTCTGTTTAGTCGTAGGTATAAAAGGAGAGAGGTCATGGAAGGATTTTGGGCTATTCCATACTAAAACAGACCAAAAATGAAGTCGGGTCTTCCGATTTTGCTCAATTTTTTTTACGAGCTCCTTTTGGTGGTCTATTCACATAACCACGACCACGATCTCCCTGCTAACCCTCAACGAGGCTGGAGACTGGGCCTCCTCTCCGTAATTTTTTGAAATATTCAATTCCGTATTGATCACCAAAGACTAGAGGAAGGGGTCAGTTGGAGCACGGGGAGCGGTTCGGATCAAAAAGTAAGTCGATATTCGAATTCTACCCCCTCAAATTAGTTAGAATCGATATACCACACGATATTTTTGTTTCTCAACATGGTTTTTCCCAAAATTGGGGGGCTAGAGGGGCACTAAGGGGTCAAATCCAAAAAATAACCAAATTTTCGAATTCAGTGCCCTTAAAAACCCAACAAACGACAGGTCACACGCTATTTTTCATTTTTTTGAATTTGGACCCTATCAAGGAGGCTAATGGGGGGGGGGGTGTTCTGAGGGGTAAATGAAAAAAAACTGAGTAAATATTTGAAATCAGCGCCTTCAAATTAGTAGTAATCGATGGGTTACTTCACTTTTTCGATTTTTTTGAACTTTGGTCAAAATTATGGACCCCTGTCCTCTCCCCCAGGGGTCTACAGATCCCATTTTGAAAATTTATTGGTTGAAAAAAGGGTAAAATGGGCTACTCACTGTAATTTTTTCAGATTTTTAAATGATAGCTTTCATCTTTTGTTCTTATCATGAAAGTTGAGCTTTCACCACTAAAGTTCAACTTTAAGCTTTTCAAAGTGAGCGCAAAAATTTTTTCAAAAAAACTCAAAACCCAAAAATTACTTAATAAAAAAACTGAGTTATAAAAGCAGAAGAATAAAAACTCAAGAGCCAAAAATTACTGATAAAAAAACTGAGTTATAAAAGCAGAACAACTCTTGTAAGAAATGCTTTGAGATTTGGGTAAAATGAGACCTTGATTTTGAGAAATATTCTCAACTTTCAAAAAAAAGTAAAAATATTCGGACCCGAGCGAAGCTCGAAAGAAAAACTCAAAAAAATACTCAAAGCGAAAAATTACAATTGCTGTCGAAAAAATATGATTTTAAGATCACAAATACTTTCCCAACAAAAAATTCATTTTGAAGGTCTTCTAGGGGAGTTTTTACCCCCCTCCCCCTCCTTATTTATACCACTGTTGTCCATTATTGGATGGTCTCATTTTAAAATTTACAGGTATTTTGATTAGACCCTTGAAGCTCTTATAAATGTTTGAAAGTTGAGTTTTTCATGAAAAAAGCTCAACTTTGAACTTCGAAAATTTTTACAGATGCTTCAAAAAATTTGTAAGGCAAATCGAAAAAGCAAGGGTGTCAAATTTTTTACTTTTGAGTGGTCAGAAATAAAATGTTCCAATATATCACTAAATTTCCAAAAAAGAAAAATGGAAAAATTCTTGAATTTCAACACCTAAAAATTTTTTTGAACAAGACTTTCATCTTCGCTTTTTTTGACCTCGATAAATTAACCTATTTTTAGAAAATAATGAGCATTTTTCGAAATTTCACGTGATCCGAAAACCGATAATTTTTTCGTTAATAGCTTTCTCATGTAAGACTTCACCACTGATCTATCGCATTTCTATACGTAAACGATTCACCTACAAACTTGTAATCTTAATGAGGCGTAAAACTCTTTCCGAAGCAAAGCGAAAGTGTAAATCTAATATCAACGGAAGTTCAGAGGGGAAACGAAGGTAAAACTGTTTCCAAGAGACTCCAAAGTACGTTCATTTAAAAATACACGTGTAACTTCGAAAATACCTACTTCCGGAGGCCATCGATCAATTTTTATAGTTTTATAGCCCGTAAAAATGTATTTTATCTACGTCAATTATCAACATATCGTACATACGTAAAAAATAGTCTCGTTCTAATTTCAACGCCATTTAAATACCTAATTACCTAAGCCTCTGTCTAATAATCATTTAATGAAAACAAATCAACGCGGTGATTATCGCAAGGCCATTTTCAATATTGCTGCGCGACGTTATAAATGTGTAAAAATTTTAAGAAAGTAACTTCACCAAAAAAAATTGTTTATAAATGATTCGTGATTTTGTAAATGAAACTTCTAGATAACAACTAAGTAGGTACCTTTGAAAATTTTCCGCACACTCTTTTTTCTAAATATTCTTGTATGTATTTTTTTCATGCTAAATTAACTTTATTTCTCAATTGATCGTGTTCAGATGATTTCGAAATTATTTTTGTTATTTTTCGTGCTACTACGATTGGTATCTATCAGCTCAGAAGATGAATTTTTTCGCATGCCCAAGCTAAGAACGGTTTGAGATATATTTTTTCAAATAAAACTATCATGTAAATTTTTCACGTACCTAACGAATAATTGAATTATCGCTTTAAATAGATTCAAGATGAAATATTTGAGAGAATGGCTTTGTATACGCAAATCACATGGAATCAAACAGCATCGGGTCGTCAGAATTTTCACATTTTTCCTATAGTAATAAAGATTCGTCATTACTTCACATTGATGAAGTTATTTCACGACATCAGATATTTCTTTTCAGAGACGTAAGCCTTAATTATTTATTTCTAATTTGATAAGGTCATCTTCCTTACACACATTGAATAAAAATACGCTATCAAAAAGTTGAAAAAACCTATTCGTCTTGGCGAAGCCATCATTATTGATCTTTTGTAGAGTTTTACTGGCAAATAACAGGTAGCAAAAATTCAAAACCTTTTCACTTTGACTTTTAACATCCAGAAGTTTGAATTTTGTCTGATAAGAAGTCTGATAAAAAATCTGAGCCATGCCGATGAAGCCTTCAACAAATTGGAGTAGTGCAGGCAAATAAGAAAAAAAATGTACCAAACCCCCCAAAAATTCAATCCTGATTTTTTTTTTCACGTTTTACGTTCGTAACGGTCCACTACACAACATACTAAAATGGATACCCCTTAACCCTCCGCTGCCGCCAGGGGAGGGGTAAATGTCTCCTGAAAACTGGTTTTTGGCGAATATCTCCTCAAATAGGCCTCAAAATTGAAAAATACTTATGAACAATCTTGCTCTACGTGTAATTTCCTATCAAAATGTTTTTTGTTTTTTCAAAAACATTCGCTTCCTTGACGAAAAATTAAGGGTAAAAAACACCTATTTTTCAACAATTTACTTCATTATTTGAAAAAAATCGAAATTTTTGTGAATATCTCCTCAAATAAGCCTCAAAATGGAAAAATGGTTATGAACAATCATGTTCTACGTGTAATTTCCTATCAGACAGGTTCGTTTTTTTTTCGAAAACACCCACTTCTTTGCCCAAAAATTAAGGGTGGAAACGCCTATTTTTCTAATATTTACAGAATTTTTGGAAATGATGGAAATACGAAGCTGAAACTACCCAAAATTATACCAGGGAGAGTAATTTTTTTTATACATGCTGGTAGGGTATTCCAAAAAAAGTCCCCGCGCAAGAATTGCAACCCCTACCTTTAATTATAAGGGAGGTTAAAAATTGAAAAAGTACTTTAAACGCGATGTTATTGCTTATTATTGGTGATTCGAAATATTTCTTTGCGTCGCGTCTTGAGGATTCAAAAATGATATTTTCAGCTTCGTATTTCCATCATTTCCAAAAAAAATACTGTAAATATTGAAAAAATAGGCGTTTTCCACCCTCAATTTTTGGGCAAAGAAGTGGGTGTTTTCGAAAAAAAACGAACCTGCCTGATAGGAAATTACACGTAGAACATGACTGTTCATAACCATTTTTCCATTTTGAGGCTTATTTGAGGAGATATTTACAAAAGTTTTGATTTTTTCAAAAAATGCTGTAAATTGTTGAAAAATTGGTGTTTTTACCCTTAATTTTTCGTCAAGGAAATGAATGTTTCTGAAAAAACAAAAAACCTTCTGATAGGAAATTACACGTAGAGCAAGATTGTTCATAACTATTTTTCAATTTTGAAGCTTATTTGAGGAAATATTCACGAAAACCCGGTTTTCAGGAGACATTTATCCCTCCCCTGGCGGTAGCGGAGGGTTAAGGGGTGTCCATTTTGGTATGTTATGTAGTGGACCATTACGAACTCAAAACATAGGATTGAATTTTTGGGGGGTTAAATCCTAAAATGACTGGACTAGAGGGGAAGGAGTGCAAAAAATCTAAAATCATTTCCAACTGAAATGAAACTTTTTCCAATTTTTTCAAGCTAACGTAAGATACGGTACGATTTTTCCAATAATAAATGAAAATGTTTCCAAAAAGATGGGTAATTGTTTTTGAAAATTTTCCATTGCCTATGGAGGGGAAATTTGGCCTTATCTGCCTCCGTTCGACGTCAGGTCTCAATTTAATATCCGCTCGACTGAGCTGTAAAAAGCAATTTTATGATTGATCCGTGTTCTAGACATTACAACAAACAAATTTAGCCTAGATGCCTTTTTTTACCCCTCCCCCGTTTCCAAGGGTCCGCCCCCTTTCTTAAAAACGCCTGTAGCGCTCCTTTTATGGGTTCTAGTGAAAAAAATTTCCCACAAAAGTTGTCCCTCAACATCTTAGCTACAAATTACATTCTATAAAAAATCCCATTTGGGGCCACCGGTGCCCCTCAAATTTGAAAAAAGTATTTCAAAACATCATAAAAATCTCGTTTTTTTCATTTTTACCGAAAAGTTTCTAAGAAGAGTAAAATTTGTAAATTACCAAAAGTATTCAGAATTAAATTTCCTATTCGGTGAGTTATATCACGACTATTTTTGTCCCGCTCCCCGTTACATACAGGTCCACCCCCCTCCCACACATCAAAAATTTCGGTCTTCTAGAAAAATTTTCCAGCAAAAATATATTCTTCACCACTTAATCTACAATTTCGGTCATTATAAAAATTATTTTTTGAGCAATCCCTACCCCTTAAATTCGAAAAATATCCTTCAAAAATACATAAAAATACGCCTTTTTACGCTTACAATGCAAAGCTTTGAAAATAATTATGTAGACAGATTAGGTATATTCATTAGTTGCTTCTTCCTACAAAACTGGGAATAAAAAATCATGATTTGTATTTTTATGTATTTTTGAAGGATATTTTTCGAATTTAAGGGGTAGAGATTGCTCAAAAAATAATTTTTATAATGACCAAAATTATAGATTAAGTGGTGAAGAATATATTTTTGCTGGAAAATTTTTCTAGAAGACCGAAATTTTTGATGTGTGGGAGGGGTGGGCCTGTATGTAACGGGGAGCTGAACAAAAATAGTCGTGATATAACTCACCGAATAGGAAATTTAATTCTGAATACTTTTGGTTATTTACAAATTTTACTCTTCTTAGAAACTTTTCGGTAAAAATGAAAAAACGAGATTTTTATGATTTTTTCAAATATTTTTTTCAAATTTGAGGGGCACCGGTGGCCCCAAATGGGATTTTCTATAGAAAGTAATTTGTAGCTGAGATGTTGAGGGACAACTTTTGTGGGGAAATTTTTTCACTAGAATCCATAAGAGGAGCGCTACCAGCGTTTTTAAGAAAAGGGGAGGGGTAAAAAAAGGCATCTGGGCTAAATTTGTTTGTTGTAATGTCTAGAACACGGATCAATCATAAAATTGCTTTTTACAGCTCAGTCGAGCGGATGTGTTTTTTCGTGAAATTGAGACCCTACAAGACTTTTTTCAGATTTTTGAAAGCAACATTGAAATTAAATTGTTTTGTCTTCTTCAACATAAAATTGTAACTTTGAATTCGTGAAAAAATCGTAGATTCATGGAACGACCTTACGCATTAGCCCGTATACTCGATAAATTGCAGAATACATCGGACGTCGAACTAAAATTTCCAACCGCCATTTTCTACGTTCGAGGACAGACATCTTGGCTATTTTTGGACGATTTAGAAACCCGTTACCACAGTGAAACGTTCGAGATTTCTTTCAACCCAGAAAATCAGCAACCTTTGATCACGATGATAAACAAGTAGGTCAATTTTAATGGCAGGTGTTCATCGAATAAATCACAATTTCTTATACCGCGCCATTTTTTTTTTAAATTTTAGTTGGACGTCCAGAGTGACGGGTGGGCGGGAGCCACCGAAAAATGAAAGTTACCGAATGATATCAATGGACAACTACAACTATCAAAGCACCTTTTTGAGCTTTACAGGTTGCTGGGAATCGACAAAAACTCATACGATTAATTTCGAGACGAATAAGCGTCGAAAACGATTTATACCAGCGATACCAGTGTTTGCAAAGTAAGCATACAACAAATTTTGGATTCAAGTAAACACGTGAAACCATAAATTCAAACACGACACAATTATTCGACAACAGGTTAAAATTTGAAATCAGAAAAGAAGAAATAGAAGTCCAATCGTTCAGCGGAAAAGACACGATCGGATATTACAAAGACGCCAAAAACAAATTCGAAGCCATCAGAATACCATTCAAGAACGAAGAGTTCGCTATGGTCGTCATGTTACCCTACTATAACCAATCGCTGGAAATCTTCAGCCGCTTCAAAGGCCCGGATTATCGACGACTGCTTCAACGAGTCGACGAATATTATGAAATTGTCGCTTACACGATCCCTGTTATAAATTCGACGACGTTTTTGATAAATGGAAACGGTGCCAGCATTTATGGAGGAGATTTATGCAATTATACCGACATTTGCGAAGAACCCAATAAGAGAAACTTCCATCATAGATCGTTCATCGTTGATAGACCGTTTGGTATAATTATCTATCACGAACCAACATCGTTTGTTCTCATGCACGCTTTAGTCAGAAATCCATCATCAGACTTGTGGCCTATTCCAAAATTCCATCTTCAAATGAATACGCATGGCGAAGAAGAAGATATTCAATATACTCCTTGAGAATAGATATGTGAATTTTGATCATTTTTTGTGTTGGTACTTAACGCAGAAAGTAGCTATTTTTAATTTTTACAGCCACGATCGTGTTTAACTGTTCACCTACAAATTTTTCAATAAATTTCAACCAGTACTGGGACCAAAACTCGAAAGAAATTCATCTTCTATGTATTGAATAGGTACACTAACAATGAAGTCAGATCGTTTTGCCTTTTTTTTTCGAAAGTTGAAATTTTTGAGAATTCTACTTTTTTCAGTCCGTGGTGTCTACTGGTTCAGAAATGGAATAAAATTTGATTGAAAAGAACCAAAATTTCTGAAAAATAAACCAAAAATCTTCAACAGTTTTAATATCGGTTTTGATAAAAAAAAAAATCGCTCTCGCTTCGTTCGGATTTAATAAATTTATTCATTATTGTATCATTTTTTAAAAATTCTATCAACTCAACTTTTTTATTATAGAAATTAATATTTTTCAAAATTTGTAACTTCTCATTCAAAAGACATACATATTTTTTTTTTTAAATAAAACTTGAAAAAAAATTAACTGAATCGAGCCATGCATTTTATCCACCAATAATGAGTAGGTAGGTTACGTGGCAAAAAATACATTTGAGAGTAAAAAGTCGAAAAAAATTGTATCTACTATGAGCAGGAGAATATTAAAGGGAAAAGGTTGAGGAAGTCTCAATTTCCTCTTGTCGACTAAAATTTTAGGTTTCCACATTTTTCCCTCTCTTCACTGGTGCTTAAAAAATTTTACTCATTTCATAAAATAATTGAATTAAAAAAAAATAATAACTTAAATTTTTTTCCAAACTTCTAGAGCCATCCCTGGGAACTGAAAGAACCCCTGTTAAAAGAAGAAACCAAAAGGATGTAAGTATTTCTGTTTGCGTGAGATTTTTAGCTAGAGTTCTTTGAAATTAGTTGGGCACCACTGAGGAGGAAAGGGGTGATTTCTGTGATTTTTTCAAGCGATTACATTGAAATTCCCTGCGTGTTTGTTCCGAACATTTCGTGCAAAAATCTCATGGGATACGTAGAGGGAGGATGACCACACTTTAAATTTATAAGTGATACGAAATTTTGCAATCGAAGTACAAAAAAAGGTTCGAAAATAGTACGCATTTTACTTTTTGCATCCCAGTAAGCACCTTGATAATTTTTTTGGACATTGATAGTGTTTTTTCGAAATTGAGCGAATGATCATTCGCCCCTCCGCCCACCCCCTCAAATGATAAAGAAATCAATGTTACCTCTTTCAGAGATGTAAAAAATTTATCGAAAAATTTAAATTCAAAAAAAAAGTATACGACGCTCTTCGGGCGAAAATTCTAAAAAAAAAAAGTCAGGGTGTAATTTTGAACCGAAACAAAAATAAATCGAAAGTACATCATAAAAGAACCTCATATGGTATTCGAAATTTCAAGACTAAAGTTCATTTCTCGAATTTTTGGAGTATTTTTGGAATTTCAGAATTATCTCATCGCCTGGCAAAATATGAAAATTTGATCTAATCAACAAAAAAAGCTGAAATTTGGTATATGTTTTATCTTCAACTTCCTGAATCGATTGGAAGCAGTTTTAAAACGTTTTAGAGCCTCCAAAGAATTTTGGAATTTTCCAGAACTGGAAAAAAGGCCATAAAAATGGTCCATATGAACTTGAGCATCTATAATCGTAAATTACACATATTGGTGGCCTATTTGATAGATTTAAGCAAAATTTTCAAAAATTCGTAACTTTCAGTTAAAATCCATATTTTTCCAGAGAAAATATTCCATCAAAAAGTATGAATTTCAACCCGAAATTACGAATTTCGGAAAATTGTGCTTTAATCGGTCAAATAGGTCACTAATATGGGTAATTCGCGATCATAGGTGCTGAAGTTTATATGGACCATTTTTCAGGGGTTTTTTCCAACGCTGAAAAATTCCAAATTTTTCTGAAGGCTCTGAAACGTCTCAAAACCGCTTCCAATTGATTCGGGAGGTCAAAAATAAGGTATATATCAAATTTCTGTTTTTTTTTCGTTGATTGGATCAAATTTTCCTACTTTGCAAGGCGATGAGGTATAGTTAGGAAATTTCAAAAATTCGCCAAAATTCGAGAAATGAACTTTAGCACTAGAAATTTTTGATATGGGGTTCTTTTATGATCTACTTTCGATTTATTTTTGTTTTGGCTCAAAATTTTACTTTGAGTTGAGATACTTCCTTCATCAATACAACAACTTCTTATATAAAATAACATGTGATAATATTTTTGATCAAGAGTGCCCATACGTAAACAGTTCAACTACACGCTCAATGCTCATACTTAATCTTACTGAAATTGAGTAACAAAAATATACTTAATACGTGTAGAAGTTCAGATAAGGAATGGAGATAAAAATTCTTCCAAGGAATTCCAAAGTGCGCACAATTCTGAAATACGAGTATACGAGTAACATTGAAAATAGGTCAAATTTTGTAATTTTATTAACCATAAAAATGTATTTTATCTGCGTTGGTCGTTACCGACAAGCCGGTACCTATTTCATCATCATTTACCTAAAATACCTAATTATCTGAGCCTATAAATCTAATATTCAAATCCAAACAATAGATGCAAAGATTATCGTAAGGTCATGATGTGGTAATGTGTAAAAAATTTGAAAAAATAATTTCGCTGAGAAAACTGTTAGTTAAATGTTTCGCGGGTTTGAAAATGAAAGGATTGCATATTCCAAGTACTGGTACAATACTTGATAACTATCTACAGAAATTTTTCGCGGAACGTATCATTTTTAGTTTTTGTATTTTTTTTTCTATCCAGCTTAAGTGTTCAGATGGTTTCGAAAGTATTTTTGTTATTTTTTGTACTAGCACGATTGGCACTGATTCGCTCAGAAGCAAACTTTCATTGCTTTCCCAAGCTACAAACGGTTTGATTTTTTTTTCAAATAAGATTTAGACTTACGTACAGCTAACTTTTTTATGTAGGTA
Organism: Pseudococcus viburni; assembly: GCA_033439095.1. Taxonomy (NCBI): domain Eukaryota; kingdom Metazoa; phylum Arthropoda; class Insecta; order Hemiptera; family Pseudococcidae; genus Pseudococcus; species Pseudococcus viburni. Next base: position 182,396 of record JAVBJF010000482.1, on the reverse strand, counting down.
CCTAACAAATAATTATCGAATTTTAATTATCACTTTAAATAGATTCAAGATGAAGTATTTGGGAGAATGGCTACGTATACGCAAATCGCATGGAATCAAACAGCAGCTGATCGTCAGAATTTTCACATTTATCCTTTAGTAGCAAAGATATATCATTACTTGACACTGATAAGGTTATTTCACGAAACCATTGTGTACAGATATTTCGATCAAGACACGTAAGCTTCAATTATTTCATTCAAATTTGAATACATTTCATCGCCTTCACGCAAACCAAATAATGGCACACTTTCAAAAAATTGAAAAAAAAAACTAGTCGTCTCAGTATAATCAAAATATGTAATTGGAGAGATTTATTGATAAAAATTTATAAAAAAAGGAAAAATCCAAAACTCAGTTTTCATGAATCGACTTGAGCAGAGTTTAAAGCATTCATAACATGTATCTAGAAAATTTAAACTTGATCAGAGGAGGACAAAAAATATAAAATTTTCGACAAATAACATTTTTTCTGATTTTTTTTACCTAAAATTTCGATTTAACCATTTTATCCAACTCAAAATGAAAAATTTCTCCCAAAAAATTATCCTTTTCAATCAAATTTGAATTTTTCGACTCTTTCGACTGAAAATCAGTTTTTCCATTGCTGGAGGGGCAATCTACCCTCGTAAACCAGCTGTTCTGTTTGCTAAACACGAACTTCGACTTTTGAAAAACTTATGATTAGCGGATAAATCTACAATCTCTCTAAAAAATCGAACTCCCCATCGGATTTTTTTTCAATTTTTGAAAGCAACATTCGAGTAAATTTGTTTCGCCCTCATCTATATTTTTGTAATTTTGTACTCGTGAAAAAATAATAGATTTATGGAAAGACCTTACACTTTGGGAAAAATACTCGCTATTTTCCGAAATTCATCAAACGTCAGAGTGTATTTTCCAATCGCCATATTTTACGACCAACGAGAGACATCCGGACGATACGTGGAGGATTTAAAAACTCATTATCGCGCAGAGACATACGAAATGTCTTTCGATTCGCAGAATGAGCAATCAGTAATCACGATGATAAACAAGTAGGTCTATTTTAATGGTAGTGTTCGTGGATATGAAGAACTACTTTCTATAATACAACGCCATTTTTTATATTTTAGTTGGAATTCCAGAATTACAAGAGGGAGGCAACCAAAAAAAGAAAATTTATCAGTGAACGGAATGGCCAACTATCTAAGCTATTTTATAAGCTTCAACAGTTGTTGGGATACGACAAAGAATGCAGTTACTCGAGTCGAGATGAGTTCTCGTCGTCGACGATTTATCCCGGCAGTGCCTCAGTTCCCTACGTAAGCATTTACATCATAAATTTTATCAATTCGTTTCGAGTACAGGTAGCTGATTCATCAGGGGCGCAATCAAGGGGGTGACTAAGGGGCTAAAGCCCCCCCAAACTTTTTGTAATGTTTTGATTTTTTTTGTTAAGTATTTAGCTAAACGCGAATGTTACATACAAAAATCATCCCGAAACTACTGTCATTAACTTATTTTGAAGAGGCAACACCTCATACGGGTAAATGGACGGCAGGATCGTGCAGATTGAAACTTTTTCTAATTTCTATACCATCCCTTACTACCCCTTAGTTTCATCGCAGAACTCGTTTGCGGCAAATTTAGATGGTAGTGGTTTTGAAAACGTGTTGATTTTAGTCTCCGAACAAGCGAAACAACGAAATTCTTCGAAAATTAGTGTCCTCGAAGACGTTTCTTTAGCTCGGAGAATAGAGAAAAATCGCAGGGAGCCAATTTTTCAGATTTGGCTTCCCGTGGCTATTCTCTATTCCTCGAGCTAAAGAAAGGTCTTCGAGGACCCTAATTTTCGAAGAATTTCGCAGTTTTGCTGGTTTGGAAGCAAAAATCAACACATCTTCAAAATCACTAACCTAAATCAACCCAAACGAGTTCTAGGATGAGACTAAAGGATTGTATAGATAGAAAAAATTCAATTTACACGATTCTTCCTTCGTTTTACCCGTATGAGATGTTGATCCCGCTTCAAAAAAATTCACTTCCAGTTGTTTCTGAATGCCCTTTGTACTCCGTTGTTTCGAATAAAATTCATTTTTATAATTCAAGGGGGAAAAAATCTAAAATGGCCCATGAAAATAGATAGTCACTAAGCCGAGTCTGCACCCCCTTAGAGCCATACAGAGAAAATTTGGGCCCCAGGGGGAAAATGTACAGTCAAAAAAAGGTCTTGCGATATTTTGAATGTCGATATCTGACGTAATTGGGCAAATTTTCAATTTGTTCTGAGGTCCTCACAGTAAAAAGACTACGATTTTCAACTTTTTAAACCATGGCGAGTCCTAGCGAGCCTTCTAAAAAACGCAGGTTCCGGGGACCCCCCCCCCTCTGCACCCCTTACTTTTCTCATAAATTCTAGCCCCCACCAAAAAAGAGGTCTGGTTGCGCGCCTGTGATTCATGTAGGTGATTTTTTGAATTTTGAAATTTTTCAAAAAGTGTTTTTCAACTAATTTGAAAACTTTAATCACGTCACACAGTGAGCCAGTTTGAAAAAATAAGTAGTAAAAAATCAAAAAAAAGTTTGAATTGAGCTTTATCGGATATCGTGTGGTTATCTATATCTACACACCCTAGCGATAAGGAAACTGAGTTCAGTTTTGAGAATGGACATGAGCATGCGTATTTATAACCTAATACCTAAAGTCAAGCATTCCAACATGTTGCAATTTGAATAAAAACTGCAAAGTGTTGTTTGCTTTGTGATTAGTTTATTTATTGTGCCAAAATTAAAACAAAATATGGACAATGGGGCTTAAATTTGGCCAGAGCAAAAAATAAATGTCAGAATCGGAATCAGCGACTTCAAATTAGGGCTGGCGATTATAATCGATTAATCGATTAATCGATTATTTTTTTCTTTAAAATCGGCCAAAATTCTTAATCGGTTAATCGATTAATCGATTATTCGATTATTTTAATCGTTTAATCGGCCGATTATTTTTAATCGTCTGGTAATCGATCGATTACCTATTTTTAATCGATTAATCGGCCGATTATTTTTAATCGTCTAATCGGTCGTTTTTTGAAGTCAAAAAAGTAGCTCAAAAAGTACGAATTTTTGTTTTTTGTTTTCAAAACATCTGGTTGGAAAATTTTCATTTTTAAAAAAAAATAATGAGTCAGCAAATTTCTCTTTTTTAATAATATTAGTTGACAGATTTTTCATTTTCAATCCCGAAATTTTTGCCCAAACTGAAGATTTTCACGTGAAACAAAGAACTGAAATTGAATTGCATATTTTTGTCCCAGGAGGGGGAGGGGGAGGCGAAGATGAATTAATTGGTCGATTTGAGAAAATCGGACGATTAATTTTAATCGATTAATCGGGCGATCATTTTTAATCGATTAATCGGGCGATTATTCTTAATCGATTAATCAGACGTCGATTAATCGATTATTTTTGTAATCGATTAAAATTTGAATAATCGATTAATCGATTTTAATTTCTATAATCGCCAGCCCTACTTCAAATACCTACAGTTCGACACCCATATTGAAATTTTTCAAAATTGTGAGTTTTGACCCTCCCCCTAGGGGTTTGAATTTGGTCAGGGCAAAAAATAAATGTCAGAATTGGAAACAGCAACCCTGAATACCTACATTTGGACACCCATATCAAAATTTTGAGTTTTGACACCCCCCTCCACCTCTTTTTGGGGCTCAAATGTGGTCAGAACCGAAAATAAATTGGAATCAGCGACCTCAAATTCCTTTTTATCGAAAGTTTTGGAATTTTATCTTTTAAACTCCAGTCAGAATGCTTTTTTACCACTTATTTTCAAACTGGTCCACTGTGCGTCACGAATCCGGTAACCAATTTAGAGCAAGTATCAAAAATTAATTAAACTGTTGGGAAAAATTATAAACATTTTAGCCTTAAATTTTTTTGAGAATGTTAAAAAAAATCAGAGTCAAAAATTTCTACGTATCTACAAAAAAAAACTTCATTGACTATTTTTCTGGATATCCGAATAAGCCACTCAACATGAACATCAACTAATACAAATACTCGTAATCTTTCGTCATCAGGTTAAAATTCGATCTTATACCACAAGAACTCGAAATCCCATCGTTCAGCGCGAGGGATACATTAGGATATTACAACGACGCCGAAAAGAAATACGAAGCCCTCAGAATACCTTTGAATGAAGAGGAATTCGCCATGGTCATTCTGTTACCCAACCAAAACCAGACGTTGGACATTTTCAGCAATTTTACAGCCTCGGATTATCGACAACTACTCCAAAGAGTCAACGAATACTACGAATTTATCGATTACACGATTCCTGTCATAAATTCGACCATGTTTTTAATAAATGAAAAAGGCGTCAGCATAAATGGAGGCAAATTATGCGATTATACTGTCGTTCGTGAAGAAAATAGCCATAGCATTTATCACAAACCTTTCCTCGTTAATAGACCGTTCGGCATACTTATTTATCATGAAAAAACATTGCTGGTTTTAATGTACGCTTTGGTGAGAAATCCATTATCAAGCTCATGGCCTACTCCGAAGTTTCGAATTCGAATAAATATGAATGGCGAAGAAGAAGATATCCAATATAATCACTGAAAAGGCAATTTCATGTGCTGGTGTTTCGCGTTTTAAAAGTTAATTATACGGATTTCTTCTACGACTTTGCAAACCCAATTCTTTTACATCCAAAACACATTCTTCTTCATTTGACGAGAAGAATGGCAGGTGTACATCATTAACGTATTTCTCATTTTCTTTTTACGGAATTTTGTCTCGAAGAAAGATGCTTTTGTATGGAGACATTAAGAGTCGAAAGTTTCTGGGGAAAAAATAACAATACGACTCGCCATATTCCAGTCCAAAGTCTACGCAGGTCTTGATTTCATACATCGAGGTACGTCTATGTACCTGACTCCCATCATTAGCAACCCGAACAACAAAAGTAATTAAGTTCTTTGAAGGGTACGGAGACGTTCAGGTATCCTGAATACAATGGTCGCGGGATGTCTTCGTGTCCAACTTATTGTTATCCTTCGACTAACGGGACTGGCGGCCATCGAGGAACCCATGTGCAACCTGTTCACGTTAATAGCAAATTCTCTCCCAGTTCTTCATATATGATTTTGTCTTCTTGTCGTTAACATCTAACTGCTACATTCTCGTGGATATTTTTTTCAAGTTATATATTTGTACGTACTTCGTTTCGATTTCGTGCATACTTTCGTTTGTTCGATTCTTGCGGTTAATTTTTACCAATTCGATCGTTGAAAATTTTTCGATTCGTCGAATATCAACTTCGTTTTACCTTGGCTCGTTCAGTTTCGATTTTTTATTCGTCGACTCGCAGTGAATTTTTGCCAATTCGATCGTTGGAAATTTTCCGATTCGTCGAATATCAACTTCGTTTCACCTTCGCTCGTTCAGTTTCGATTTTTTATTCGTCAAGTGATAATCGTACACGATGGCTTCGCTCGCGAAATTATTGAAAAAGCAGAAATGCTTGAGTGACCACATTCTATCCTTAAAACCTCAGCTCGTTGGTTCCGAAGAAGCAGCCGAGTTAACGTACAACGTTCTGTGTAAATTTGGCGAATTGCTTCGCTCGAATGAAAGAGAAATCGAAAAATTATCCAGCGAAATTGGTCGCGAAAGACGTATGGAAGAATATCGCCGTTTAGATGGATGTTTACGTCATTTGAAATCCACCTGCGTAGAAAATTTGCAATCCTTTGGTCAATCCAGGCCTACCTTCCAGAGGAGTACCGTTGTATCTCAGCAATTTGGAATAAAAAAGCAGCTTTGTGTTCTGAATACTATCGCCAAAATGGACCCCGTTACCGCCGTCAGTGAAGAAGAAATCGAATTATACGAAGATGTGTTGGAATATCTCAAAAAAAAATTTAGTGAGATTCAAAATGGTTTGGAAAACTATATGCGATTAGAAGACGTCGATTTACAATATGATATAACTAAACGGTTCAACGAGGTGGTAAAAGCTAAAATATCTCTATTAAAAGCTAATATCGCCCTTCTGCGAAATTTGAATTCGATGTGTTCGTGAAGTTTTGTTCGTTCGAGGTACGGAAATGATATTTTTCAAATGGTTACGTTCGTTAGATACGTAAAATGTGTAAATAGGTATCGTTTATTAATATTTTGTGATAATTTTTAAACGCGTCCTTAGATTTAAGTATTTGGTGAATATTTTCTCAATTGCCGGTGATATTTAGATATTAAGCGTGTATTTTTCTCAATTTCCGGTGCATTTAGTCAGTATTTTTTTAATTTTGTTTTTATCTTTTTGAATACATTTTTTCCACGATCAAAAATGTGTTATCTTTCAAAGTAGATATCTAATTATTGAGTAATGAATTTTGCTGAAAAATTTGGTAAATTTTGAGTAAATGGGTAAAGGTACGTTTATGTGAAATTTCGACCGGATCAATTCCACGAGATCTTCGAAAGACATTTGAAATGGTAGGTGTAATAATTGATGGACGTAAAATCACGGTAATCCAACATTACGGTTTTCAATTCTTGGTGAAATGGACTGCTGCATTTATTGCGTGTAAGTATTCATTAATCGGCGTAAGTAAAATGTTTTATTACATGATATCTACTGATCATAAGTCTTGAATTTTTATAAAAAAATTGATAGAATTTTCAATTGGTACTTTTCTCATACTTGAGCATCGAAAAAAATTATTCATTACTTGATTTTTTCCTGCTTTTGGAAATCGTTTTTTTATGCAAACTTCGAAATGATATTTTTTATTTGAAAAATAGGAGTTACCTACAAAATAGAAAAGACAGAAAAGGTCACGATAATTCAAAAGGCAAATCCACGAGAGTATTGAAAAAAAAAACCGGAGATTTTGAATGTAAGTGGTGAAAGTAGTGATTCTTGGTAATTAATAAAAGTAGTGAAGAAATGAAAAAATATAAAGTCACGACAAATTGTTCTCCCTGATAACCGAAATCATAGAAAAATAATGAATTTTTATCTTTCGAAGGTTTTTTTTACACAAATTTTCGCACTCGCTTCGCTCGATGTTAATAAATTGATTCTACTATAAATCTTAGAAGAAGTAATAAACGTTAAAATTTTAGAAGCAGGGTACGTATTCTGGAAATTTGGCTATGAAAATTATCGAAATTACGAGTTCTGCGCATACGTTTCTCGTGGAAAAAGCATGCGCAGAACTCATAACTTCGATAACTTTCATAGCCAAATTTCAGGAATACGTAGCCAGAAGGAGTTTGTTCTCCTTACCCATGAGGTCAAGAATTGAAGTGAAAAAATGCCTTCTTGGAGCATTAAAAATCAAATTTTCTCAAAGCTTCGCTCGGGCATAAACAAATTTACATTTATATGAACTATTCGAAGATGTGCTTTCCAGTGTGGCCTAAGTTGATTTTTGAAAAAAATTACCTAGTCAATTTTGAAGTGTCATAGCTCGTAAAGATCATATTTTTGGAGATCGAGACTTTCCTTCGTCACATTTTTGGTATACCACTGTACAATACATTTAGTTTGCTAGCAGAAAAAATGCTTCAAAGGCATACAGTACAAACGTATCTTTCGTTTTCTGAAAAAAACGTCTATTGTTTTGACTCAGGCCACTTTGGAAAGCACATCTTCATTTGTAGTGACTACACGAAAAATTTCTCCCCACTTCTTTCCTCTTTGTAGTATTCCAAGTTTCCAAACCTAGTTTTTACCCTTCCAAAAAAGCTTTCGAAGCCATTGCTTGGATTATCTTTAGGTTGAGCGGCTCAAAAATTTTTCAGGAAGTCTCTCATTTAAAGTGAACTATCTCACCAATTTTCGCCAAAATTCACGTACTATGGTGTTTTTTTTTTCTATCTGCCCTTATAAGTAATCGAGGTACTCTCTCATTCTGAATCAGTGAAAAGTCACTGATAAATAGTCAGAATTGCAGCACAGGAAAAACCAGCAGAATTCGCTGATTTTTCGCTGATTTTTCAAAAAAATTCACTTTCACTGACTTTTCAGTGAATATTCACTGATTTTCCAGTGATTTTTCTTACTGATTTGTTTTCAATAAATTTTTTTTACTGATTTTCTCCTGTGCTGCAATTCTGACTATCTCTAAGTGATTTTCGATAATTTTCGCTGATTATCTGAACTTTTTAACGCGAAAATATCATTGCGCTCACTTTTCACCTTTAACAAGTCGGGTTGTAAGTGGATAATTTTACAATTTTAAAATAAACGCAATACTTCGAAAACACCTACTTTCAAAGGCCATCGATCAATTTTTGTACTTTTTGAACCATTAAAATTAAATTATCTGCGTCAATCATTACCAACAAACTGGTATCAATTTATCGTTCAAGCGTAAATAATAGTCTCGTTCTGATCTCCACACCATTCATAAGACCTAATACCCAGGCCTATACCAATTAATAGGAAATTTAATCAAATCAAGGCAACCGTTATCGTAAGACCATTTTTAACATTGCTGTAAGACGTAGTAAATGTGTAAAAATTTTAAAAAAATTATTCTCAAATGATTCGCAATTTTGTGACTGAAACATCTAGAGATATTGTAAGTTGAAGTACATCTACTTGAATATCAGTTCCTAACAACTAGGAGTCTTGAAAAATTTTCCAGGTACATTTTCTTTCTAAATATTCTTGTATTTTTTATGCTTGATTAATTTTGTTACTCAATTAGTCGTGTTCAGATGATTTCGAAGCTATTTCTGTTATTTTTCGTACTAGTACGATTGACATTTACTCGTTCGGAAGATGGATTTTCTCGCTCGCTCCAACTACAAACGGTTTGAATTTTTCTCAACAAATAACACTCATACGTATATAACCTAAATTATGCATTTTTACTACACAAATTTATAGAGTAAATATGTAATTGTAAGTACTCACTTTCATCAGATCCAAAATGAAACATTTGCGAGAATATCTTCATACGCGCAAGCCTCGTGGAACCAAAGTGAATCTAGTCAACAAAATTTTCACATTTTTCCAATATTAGTAAAGATACGTCATTACTTGACACTGATGAAGTTATTTCATGAAACTAGCTTGGATAAATATTTTTCTCAGAACAAGTAAGCCTTAATTTACCTTATTTTAATAACTCGATAAGTACAAAGTTATGATTAAAATACGTTTAAAAAACGGGAAGAAATTATTCGTCAAGTAACACCAAGAAGGTACAATTTTTGTGATAATTTTTAATCGATGAAAAGAAGGGAATTCTGCAACTAAGTTATTAAGATTAGGTTCATTTTCTGATTTTTGGCACTCAGAAATTTGAATTTTGTTCGGTATCGAATGCAATCGATTAAAAAAGATTTAAAATCATTTCGACATAACTTCGTGCAAACAGAAATTTTCACCTTGCTCGGAACAAGAGGAGGGGGAGGGGTGGAAAATTTCTGACACTCGTTTCTTAATTTTTTTTCAACTCTGAACGAAAATTTTTTCAACAAGAAATTCAATTTTTTTATCGTGAAAGGGGGTTGCTTCCTCCTTCCCTTTCATTGGGTCCAGCTCTGCGCCAAGGGATCTCTGAGATGATTGAAAATAGGTACAGGCGAAATTTAGAATTCGAAATAGACAACAACTTCTCAAATTCATGGAATCTTCAAAATCTATATCAGAATTTTCTGCAATTTTTGAAAACATATCGAAAAAACCAGTTTCGCCTTCATTATTTTGTAATTACAAGAATTCGTGACATTTGTAATTTTGTTTTTGTGGAAAAAACAGATTCTTGGAAAGACCTTACGCATTAGCTCGCATACTCAGTAAATTGCAAAATACGTCAAACGTTGAATTGGGATTTCCAAACGCCATTTTCTACGACCGAAGATACACATCGTCGCGATTCCTGGAGGATCTAAAAACGCATTACAGCACCGAAATATATGAAATTTCTTTCGACCCGCTAAATGAGCAATCAGTGATCGCGCTGATAAACAAGTACATATTTTAATTACACGTGTTGATCGATATAAACTATAACAATGGAGATATCCCAACTCGAAGTAAAATTTTGAGCTCAAACAAAAATGAATCGAAAGTAGGTAGGTACATCATAGAAGAATCCCAATCCAAAATTTCGGCTGCTGAAGTTCATTTCTTGAATTTTGGCGAATTTTTGAAATTTCAAGTAACCTACCTCATCGCCCTTCAAAATATGAAAATCTGATCTAATCGACGAAAAAAGCTGAAATTGGATATATACCCTATTTTTGACCTCTCAAATAGATTGGAAGCAGTTTCAAGTCGTTTCTGAGCCACTACGAAATTTTGAAATTTTCCAGCATTGGAGAAAAATCCATAAAAATTGGTAACCGATTTGACCGATTAAAGCACAATTTTCCAAAATTCGTAACTTTCAGTTTAAATTCACATTTTTGAGCAGGAAATTTATCTGGAAAAAATTTAAAAATACGCCCACTGCGCACATATCAAGGTAAAAAGTTGAAAGTTGGAAACTACCAAAATTTTCTGGAGGCTTCAAAACGTCTCGAAATCGCTTCCAATCGTTTCGGCGGATCAAAAATATGGTATATACCAAATTTCAGCTTTTTTCGTTGATTAGATCAAATTTTAATATTTTGCAAAGCGATGAGGTGATTTTAAAATTTCAAAAATTCACCTGAATTCGAGAAATGAATTTCAGCAGCTGAAATTTCGGATATGGAGTTTCTTTATGATGTATTTCGACTTATTTTTGTCTCGGCTCAAAATTCAACTTTGAGTTGGGATATCTCCTTTGAAAGTATAACTTTTCAACTACTCTAGCCTTTATATTTTAGCTGGACGTTCAAAAGAACCCTAGGGCGACAATCGAAAAAAGAAGGCTTCCGAGTGATAACAACAATGGACAATTATCAAAGTACGATTTTAAGCTTTAGAGGTTGTTGGGATATTACAAAGACTACTCGTTTCGAGACGGGTCCCCGTCCACGAAGATTTATACCAGCAATACCATTATTCGCGGCGTAAGCATTTCTTATTTCAGCAATCATAATCTCAATTAATATTCAATTCGAGCACACGTTAGATAATATAAAATTTTTAATAAAATATGATTATTCTACAACAGGATAAAATTAGAAGATGAAATTGATGTACCATCGTTCAGCGCGAAAGATACAGTCGGATATTATAACAACGTGGAAAAGAAATACGAAGCCATCCGAATAGCTTTCAATAACGAGGAATTCGCCATGGCTGTCGTGTTACCCTACTACAATCAATCGCTGGAAATCTTCGCCAACTTTACAGTCACGGACTATCGAAAACTATTCCAACGAGTCAACAAATATTACGAAAATGTCCATTACACCATCCCCATGATAAATTCCACCACATTTTCGATAAATGAAAAAGGTGTCGTCATAAACAGAAACAGATTATGCGATTATACTGTAGTTCGCGAAGAAAATTTCAACAGAAATAACATCTATCACAGGCCGTTCTTCGTTGATAGACCATACGGCATGCTCATTTATCACGAAAGAACATCGATTGTTCTAATGTACGCTTTGGTGAGAAATCCTATATCAAGTGTGTGGCCTACTCCCAAATTTCAGCTTAGAATAAACATGCATGGTGAAGAAGAAGATGTTCAAAGTATTTCTTGACAATCGATAATTGGTGAAAATGTTGGTATTTTTGTGTTTCAAGTTCATATTCTATGTAGCTATAGCCCTTATGTTAAAGATTTCGACAATGTGTGAATATCAATTGATTCGTTAAAATTGAAATAAAAACAATCGATTTGTTTATATTTTAACTAATCCAATAACTGTCACCGAAATTTGAAAGAAACTCGTCCTATGAAGTTTCAAGAAACCGACATAGAGGGCAAAAATTCAATTTTTGTTTTTTTCCTGATTCTTAAGAATCAGGAAAAAAACAAACGATTTTGAGTTATTTCCCTCGCTTCGCTCGGGCAATAAACCTCAAAATTCGTCGAAAATTACTTTATCTCCCTAGTTGCATAATATACTATTTTATTCGTTTGTTTTTTTTTGGGACACCAAGGGACAATAACTTTCAAACGACTTTTTTCAAATCCCTTGTTGAATTTCCTATAAATTTTTCATCGAAATTCGATTTTTTTGGCTGTGTAGTGTGTACCTCATTTGAAGTAATTGGAGACGTGGTATGATCTTAAATCTGTTTTTCCGGATTCTTTGTTGAAATTCCTATGTAAATAACTTGGAAAATGAGTAACGGGGTTTTCATCATTTTATTTCTTGTATGGAACTGTTTTGGGGCATTTGGAGATTGATAGGAGGCGAGGGAGGGGAAGGTAGTCAAAAAATTGTCTGGAGCATGAAGCTCAAAAACGTTCGGTAAAAATTAGGCCCCTTTGACTCAATCCTTACCTATTTTAAATGCTCTTAAAATCTACAAAAAAAAACAACATTGGTGTCCATTTTCATATTTTTTCATAAGTTTTAAATTTGCTGCAAAATTTTTCAAACAAATTAAAGTGAAAATTTTTTTCTTGAAATGGCCTCAGCATTTTTTAGTATGGATATAGGTGCTTCTACGGGAGCCAAAAAAATCATTGAAGGTGATTTCCCCCTCTTCTCTATCTTGACGAATTTTCTAAAATTAAAATTGCATTTTCATACGTTTTTTTCAAAATTAAAAAAATAGTGGAAAATCGCTGCTAAAAATCAAACAATTTTTTCAAAAATAATTCCCTTTGATTTCAACCTCTTGAAGTAGTGAAATTCAAGTTACTTCCTGACTCAATGACCTTGAAGCTAGGTACCTAGACTCACCACTTGTTGCTCTCTACAAGAAGATGGAAATTGAAATTTTACAAACGATTCCAAAAATCAATTAATTAAAATTATCCAATTAGTATATCATCAAAATAATATCAAATAATTGATCAATTTTTCGCGTTGAAATCAAATTTAATTTTTATGGAAATTTTTTCAAACATTTCAGGGATCAAGATTTATTCTTGGTCATTAAAAAATATTCTAACTCTATCTTAAAATATTTGAAAATCAGTAAAAATAGAAAAAATGATGAAATTTGAAGATTTTGAACGTCTTTCTACGTCAACATTTTCATTTTGGATTCTCTGAGAGTTGATGGATTTACCAACTTTTGCAAAAAAAATCAGTATTTTTCAAAATTCTACGCTATACTTGAAGGCGTACATTTTTTGGATGTTAAACACATTTTCGTCAAATATACCAGCCTGTTTGGATGCGCAACTGGTAAGAACCAACACGTTCAGTTCACTATTTAATTTTTAAAAAGTGTGAACACCATATTCTCTTCGTAAAAAGTTCAACTTCATACGCATAGCCCTACTGATTCGTTTAATATCTACACGAAGAGATGGAGAGAAGAAGAAACAAGGTCAACATTTTTCCTCGAGACATCAAAAGTGCGTACGATTAAATAAGACGCGTGTAACCTAAAAAATAGATTTTATCTGCATGAAATCAAAATAAATTAGATCAATGTTAAAATTTATTGTACGGTCATCTCCTGATTATGTTTTAGTGCCTAAGTACAGGTTAAATGAAAAGAGTATAAATATTTTTAGAAAATTCCTGGACCGACATATTAGCTGTTTTCAAACGAGTTGTGATTTTAAGACCGGAAATGTACGAATAATTGAAAACGTTTATGTATCGTACACATTTTTTCGCGCACTTTTTCTGTTTTCGCCATTGTTTTCTTTTTTTCAGAATTAAGTTTAGCAATTAATCGAGTTCAAATGATTTCGAAAGTATTTTTGTTATTCTTCGTACTAGAACAATTGACACTCATTCACTCAGACGAAGACATTTATTCCATGCCACAACTACAACCGGTTTGAACTTTTTTTCTTCACATAAAATTCGTACATTATTTTTCAATACTTTGACCCATAACTAACCAAATTAAATCACTACTTTAATTAGATTCGAGATGAAATATTTGCGGCGATGACTGCGTACACGCAAAACACGTGGGATCAAACAGCAATTGATAATCAGAACTTTCATCTCTTTCCTGTATTGGTGAAAATGCGTCATTACTGCGTACTGCTAAAGTTATTTCACGAAAAACATTTGAATGAATACTATCCTCAAGACAAGTAAATCTTAATTATTTCATTGTAATGTAATCAGTGACGTACCGATAGGGGGGGAGGGGGGAGCTTCCCCCCCCCTGAGGAAATTTTTTACTTGTGAGTTGGGAAAATTGAACATTTCAACACATCAGTTGGGAAAATTGGACAGTTGGGATTAATTTTTTTGATGAAAAATAATAAATAAAATAGTTATTTCAAAAGTTGGAAATCAACCAAATTTTCACTTGTTTCAACTCAAAATTGGTAATTTTCCCAACTCGAAAATGGTAATTTTCCCAACTCGAAAATGGTAATTTTCCCAACTCGAAAATGGTAATTTTCACAACTCAAAAATGGTTATTTTTCCAACTCAAAATTGGTCGTTCTCCCAAGTGACGAGTAAAAATGTCAGTTGGGACGATTAGTATTTATTTTTTTAGTAAAAAATGAATAAATAAAATGGTTACCTATTTTAACAGTCGGAAATCAACAAAATTTTTACTTTTTAGTTGGGAAAATTAGTCATTTTCCCTTTCCCAACCTTTCCAACTGAAAATTTATCATTTTCCCAGCGAATAATTATTAAACCGTTGTAATAAATGCTTTTTTGGAAAAAAATTATTAATTACCTTGCAATTTGAAAATTTTCACTCGTCAACCAAAAAAATTTTATAGTTGTACTTGTAATTTAAAAGAGATTTTTTCGCTTTTTTCTTTAAAATTATTCCAATTAATTTCATTGTTCTTATTCTCCTTAAAACTTATTTTTGATATTTGAAAATCCAATTTTTCAAAAGCTTCGGCCTCGCTACGCTCGGCCATGATATATTTCTACTTTAATCATTTCAAAGTAGAAACAGTCGATTTTTCATTAAAGTTTATTTTTCCAAAACATTATTTTATTGCACATTCAATTTGAGGTTTTCTAAAATTTTCGCCCTCGCTTCGCTCGGGCCAAATCCATCTCCCTATTCTTTACATTGAAATTACAAAATTTTATTGATGTAAAATTATAATTTTTCTTCAAAACTCCACCCTTTCTTCGCTGAAGGCAAATAAACTATGTATGTTTTTTCAACTACAATGACATTGCTTGTAGGTTTAAAAAAAAATTGTTTGGAGCACTTAACCAATGAAAAATTTATTAAGATTTCTTATCTCAAAAAGGGTCTTATAGTAATGGGTTGTAAAAACTTCAAAAGTTCGCAAAAATGACGAAAACGAGTAAAAAAAATCAAAAAACTTCGCGACTTGGGGAAAAATCAGTACCTACATGTAAATTTTAAGAAATCAGTCGGGAAAGTTTGAAAAAAATTGGATTGGTTCGCAAATTTGAATTTAACACCCCCCCCTCCGGAATTCTGATGTCGGCTATATGTAGTTGGGAATTTTGAGAATTTGAGTTGGGATTTTCACCTCTTCTCCCCCCCCCCCCCCCCCTGGAAAATGCCTTCGGTACGTCACTGAATGTAATGAGGTAATAGATCTCGTCAACTAACACTAATTATTCGAAATAATATAATTATCGTATTTTTTCGACTTTTTGGAAGTACCGAGCCATCTCCAATTTCTGTAATTATTAAAAAAAAAAGATAGGTAACATGGCCGAGGTTACTGGAGGTGCTGGCGTGCTCGAGCATCTACAGAGATTTTTCCGTAGGTAAGAGTTGATAAATTCATGAAAATTCCGTATAAATACGTACAAAATATATGTTTTTTGCCCACCAGTTCATTACTTTTTGATAAAATATGACCTTGGATGACGTAGTTTCAACAGCCCTATGAAAAGCAACAACATAATACTTCTGCTTTTGGTTTTCGGCTGAAAATTTAAAAAAAAAAACTTTTGACTTTCACCTTGGAACTTCTGATTAACAGCACCTTGACAGCACAATGATAAAAATCATCGTTCATATTGTCTGTACTATTTTCTCAAAATTTCAATTTATTCAACTCCAAAAAATTTTCCACTCTTGAAAATCTCTTCCTCAAATTTTTTTTTCAATTTTTTTCAATTTTCATTCATACATTTTTTCATTTACTGATACTTATTTGAAAATTTTTAAAAACTTGACATTCCTCTCGAATTTTTTCACCTTGATTTTCTTAAAAAATTTTCCAACCCAAATTTTTTCATTCTAAATATTTTAGAGTAGGAAAAAAATTCAAGAAACAATTCTGATCTGAAAAAATTAGAATTTTGAAAAAAATTTCAAGAGCTGAAAAAATTAGAATTTAAAAAAAAATTCAAGTGCTGCAAAAATTAAAATTTTGAGACCTGAACAAGTTTGAAAAAATAACATTGAAAAAAATACATGAGTTGAAAAAAATTGGAAGGAGAAAAATTTTAGAGTTGATAACAAATTTTATTTTAGATGAAAAAATTCTAGAGTTGGAAAATATTTTTGGGAAAAATTTTCAGAGTTGAAAAATAGCCTCGCCTCCACCCCGGGCTCCTCCCACCAGAGTGTGAGCACCTACGGAGAAAAAAATGATCCGCCGGCTCTAATAGGTAAGAATATTTTTGTACTCGACTCATACAAAATATTTGGAAAAATCGCAGATTCTTGGAAAAACCTTACGCTTTCTCGAAAATACTCACAGAAATGAAATTCTCATCAACAAATTTTATGAGAACTCCAAACGCCATACTCTATGACCGAAGGAACATATCTGAAGGATACTTGAATGATTTGATGAAGTATTACAGGACAGAGCCAATTACCATTTCTTTCGATCCGCGAAATGAAAGATGGGTACTGTGGGAGATCAACCGGTATGAACTGTTCATCAATACAAACCCATTAAACCAGTGTGTATTCTAAGGGATTTTTAAGCTTTATTTGGGTAGCTCCAAAAATCTGTTGGGTAGCTTCAAAAAGATTTGGGCCATTCTGAAAAAAAAAACTCCCTTTCAGTACTAAAATATTGATTAAAGAAATGAATTAATTTCAGCTTTTGAATGCCTTTTTCTTGAAAAATTTTCGTCCTCGCTTCACTCGGACTCAGCAACTTTACACAATTCATTTTCAAAATGATAGCATGAACCTTCTTCCCTTCTAGCTCAGAAAATTGAATATTTCCAAGGGGGATGTCCTTCTCATTTATCAGAGGCTTAGTAACAATCTTAAATGGAATTTGCAAAAAAAATTGCAATGGAGAGGAGCTTATTAAGGAATATCCTTTTTTTTGGAGGTCAAAAAAGAAGCACGAAAAAGGCACGTATTTTAATGAAAAAATTTCAGCTTCTGGATGTCTTTTTCTTCAAAAAATTTCGCCCTCGCCTCGTTCGGACTCGATAACTTTACACAATTAATTCTCAAAATGATGGTTCTTTTATTACAAATAATTGAATATTTTGAAACGGAAAAAAATTGTCTTTCTCCATCATCAGAGGACCTAGGGACAATCTCGAATAGAATTTCCAAAAATAGTTCGATTTTTTTAGAAGGGAAGTGGTCATTAAGGAATTGTTTTTTTTAGATGCCAAAAAAGTAGCTCGAAAAGGCACGAATTATTGTTTTTTATTTTTTCAATACGACTGGTCGGAAAATTTTTATTAAATACAAATCAGCAATTTTTTTAATAATATTAGTCGACAATTTTTATTTTCACCTCCCAAGATTTTTGCCCAAGTTTCGTCCCTGATTCTTACCCTCATCATTTTTAAGTACCTATTACTGAAGATTTTCACATCGAACAAGAAGGCGAAATTGGATTGCATATTTTTGTCCCGGAAGAGGGAGGGGGGAGGAGAGCCGGTTAGGAAATTTTTTTGTAAAAAACATCAATTTTCCAATCTATGCAGCTCAAAAAATCTTAGAATATACACTGCATCAAACGCAGTTTTTTATTCTTCGCTGGCTTTTAAATTACAGTTGGTTAGATTTAATTACGAATGGACACTATCCAAAAAAAGAAAGCTTGAGTATAAAAGGAATGGCCAGCTATCATAGTATTTTATTAACCTTTCGTGGTTGTTGGGAAACGACAAAGACTTTTATAACTCGTGCCAAGATGAATCCTCATCCTCGTCGACGACGCTTTATACCGCCAGTGCCTTCTTTCCCAACGTAAGTATTCGATTGTTGAACCTTGACCATAACTACACCATGAACTTATCAATTAGATTCAAGTACATTTTAAACAAGTAATTTATTCATTCGACAACAGCATCAGCAGATTAACACTCGAACTGCTGGATGACTACGAAGTGGACTCGTTCAGCGCCCAAGACACAATCGCATACTACAACAACGTCAAACAGAAGTACGAAGCCATTAAAATACCTTTCACGGACGAAGAATTCGCCATGATCGTCATGGTACCCTACAGCAACTACTCGTTGGAAATCTTTAGAAATTTCACTGGCGCCGATTATCTAAAATTGTTCCACGAAGTTAACAGAACCGAGAACTACGAAAATGTCCATTTCAAAATCCCTGTTATAAAATCGGGGATGTTTTTCATAAATGAAAAAGGCGTCGGCATGAGTGTAAAGGATTTTGGCGGTTGCCCAGCACCTCCAGAACCTTACGATAGGAGTAGAATCTATCATAGATTGTTTTCCGTCAATAGATCGTTCAGCGTAGTTGTTTACCACATAAAAACACAATTTGTTTTACTGAATGCTTTAGTGAGGAATGCATCTTCGGAAGTGTGGCCTCCGCCCAAGTACCGGATTCAATTAGGTATAAATGGGGAAAACGAAGCTTTCCAGCATATATCTTGATTATACGTAGATCGAAAATTTTTCTAATTTTAGACTTGACGTTTTTATCAAGACCATAATAGGTACGAAGTACGAACTTATCCAACTGCTCAATAACAAATTTATCGAAATACGAAAATAAAATCTATAGATTTGTAATTTTTGTATAGATTTTGACCCATCAATTTCATCGATATTTGATTATTGATACGCTTGTGATTAGGTTCGTAATTGGAATCCATAAAACACAAATTTCACTTATAGACTCTCGATAGTACTAATTCTTATCGTAATTACACCAGAAATAAGAAATAAAAAATAGGTTATCATCGAAAGTTCAATGCTTCAGGTGTTCAGGTACGTGGATGAATAAAACCAGAAAGGAGAGAGGGGAGGGGGGTGCAGACAAACAAAGCTACAGAAGCACGTGATCGGTAATATTGGAAATCCTCCCAGTCACCAGCATCATTCAAACTCATCAAAACAACGATTTCAAAATTGAAATCTTACTTCTGATCTTAAAGTCAAATGAATTTATGGTTTTAAATGCCATGACACGCTCATATTTCTTCGATGCTTCGAACGAAAGGACTAAAGCGCATAAATAACGAATAATCGTTGATTTTTCTTCATCATTGAAACAAATCGCACGAAATTAGCACGTAGTTTTAAATTATTTACGGCAAACAGGTTATGCAATTTTATTAACGCCATATTAAATTCAATCATACAATTACAAGGCGAAGAGGTATGCAACTTATATGACACAACGACACAGCGATTAGCCTAATCTCTTACTCGTGGCCAACTTCACCACTGGAAATGGGGTTTTCGAGTCTTTCATCAAAATTGCACAAAATTGAGCAGTAAAACAGCACATAAAAGTAACAGCCGTACGGAATTTTTCAACCTTATCTACAGGGTGTCGAAAAACTCATAAACCATTTTTCTTTTTTTTTAAAAAAAAGGGTCACCGATAATTCAAAAAAAAATTCAACCGAAAATTATGCAGCATAAAAACTGAGAAATTTCCAATTTTGAACTTTACTAACTGGTTCACTGATTTTCAATCAACTGTCACCGAATTTTTTTACATTAGAAAAAAAACGTTTCGAACAGAAATTACCAAAAATTGATCACTTTTTCATCGAATTTTTTTCATTTCCCTGAACGGATTTTTTTCTAAATCTTTTCGAGAGTATTTTATTTCTATTCTTTCTTTCAAAAAATCAACCTTTCCTTACAATACAAAGACGTAATCAGGATTTTTGCAGGAGGGGATCACGAATTCTGACGTCATAAAATCAATGAAATATGGTTTAAGTGGAAAAACAGGGTGTCCACTATATTTCAGGAATGATTTTCCCTGACTTTTTCAGGTTTTCCGGGCCAATTTTTCTAATTTTTCCAGACCTTTTAAATATGTTATTCTTTAACGGGGGAGGGGAGGGGGGTAATTTTTCACGTGATGTAATTACATTCTGAAAATTTGCATATAAGTGATATAAAATGCATGGGGGTCAAACGATTTTTTTTTTTTTAAATCACCATACTTTTTACGACATCTTTTAGATGCTCCTTTCGGGCCAAAAAAATATGAAAATTCAATTCTGAAAATTTTTGGGCCTACCCAACTCCCCCTCGCCATAAAAATTCGAAAATTTAGATTTATTTCCTACAGAAAAAATTTAAAAAAAAATAAAAATGAAAAACGAAGTACATATTCCAACGGAAAATTAAGTTTGAAAATGAAACAAATTATGCCACAGTTTCTACCAAATCAAGCGAATGAAAATTCGGATATTTCCGGGCTAAAAACTTTCTTCACGTTTTATTTCTGCCTCCCCTCCCCTCCGAAAAAATAAAAAACCACATGCCTTAAATTTATAAATTCACGCAATTCCCCGCAATTTTTTAGAAAGTAGGTAGGTATCAATAAATAAAAAAGTCAATGAGGAGATAAAATATAAATTATTTTATGGAAATAAACGTGTTGAGCCCCGAGCGAAGCAAGGGCGAAAATTTTTGCGAAAAATATCTTCAAAAAATGAAAATTTACCACTTTTCCCTCATTCAAGTTTTCCAAAACATGGCCAATCATTTCAAATTCTGTAAGTTCTATTCCCTCCATTTTTTCTTCAAAATCGTTGTCAAGGGCATCATGGCATTTCTTTCTCATCATAGCTTATTAAAAAGTAAGTTTCCAAAAAGCTCAGGATTTTAAATAAATTCTGTAGAAAGAAAAATTGCCCCAAGCGTAGCGAGGGGAAATTTTTTTGAATAATTCATAACTTAATGTTCAAAGACATGCATTTTGAATTATCACGGCCAACAAAAAATGATGTTTAGAAAAATCAGATAAAAGATGTAATAATTTGGCCCGAGCGGAGCGAGGGCGAAATTTTTTGAAATTTATAATGAAATAAGCAAAGAAACACTTTTCTAAATTATTTATCCTTTTTTTAGATTTTCGAAAAATTACAGAGAAAATTCCAAAATCCCCTGACTTTTCCCTGACTTTTCCAGACCTTCAAAATTCCCTGACTTTTCCCGGTTTTCCAGAGAATGGACACCCTGAAAAAAAAAAATAGAAAAATGGCACGATGTTCCAAGATACAGGGATATTTTATGAAAAGGAAGAACAAACTGAAGTAGGTATTCACTGCCTGAGCGAAGCGAAAGTAAAAATTTCGACAAGGATGATGTTACGGTGCAAGGCATCAATGTATATGTAAAATTTGACACCCAATTTGAGACACCATTGATACATGTTGATGATGTTGAAAGTGTCATGTTGATTGTGTCATGTTGATTGTGTCATGTTGATTGTGTCATGTGACAAGTCGACACTTGGACTAATTAATTCAATTTTTTTTTGTAAAATAATTCAAGTTCGAAATGAAATGATTTAATTTCTACGTCAAATTGTAAAATTGATTTAAAAAGGCTTGAGTATCTGATATTCTAAGAAGAAGTAATCGACTGAAAAATTTTAATATCTTATTTAACATTTGAACAGAAAAGGGAACAAAAATGCTTAAAAAATTTGGGAAAAATTCGTTATTTTTTTTACCTCGTGGGCAGAGACATATCTGGTATGTAGATAGCTAGGTATATAGAAAAATGTACGGAAACGATTCTAAATATTTCACGGTCAAGGTACATGATTCGATAGCTGTTTATCTTTTTTATTACTACATATAAACTTGTTCCTAGATTAATTAAACCGATCAACATCACTGAAAAACATTACCAACTAAAATTGTATGCACTTACACACAAGTTAGTTCATTATTCATATGTAATTATAATTATGTTGGTACTCGAATTCATAATCGCAGACATTTCACTCACATTCGTCTAAAATTCTTATCGTAATTTCACGATTATCAACCGGTATAATGGAGAGAAATAGAGACGAAAATAATACAGGCTATCATCAAAAGGTTAATAAGGTATATCTGGTATACGGGTAAACAAAACTCGGGGAAATTCAACCGCGGTACAAATAATTTGATTATTTATTACACATTGTATATGAACTGTTTGAAAGTGATACTCGTGATTTTCACAACAGCTTCTAATAATATTATTATTAGTACCTCATAAAAAGGTGAGAAAATTCTATTCAATTTTTTCTCACTCGTACTTTCTCAAATATACACGTATTTACCTACACCATCTTACTTTATCTAATGTCAAATAATTTTAGTATTAATTTTCGCAGATGTCGTGGAAAATAATCTTGTCATTCGTCATATTGCAACTCGCATCCATTTTCTCACAGAACACTACTGGTTTGACAAAACTACAACAACAGGTTGATTTTTCTTTTTGTTTGGCAAATTATTTTTATTCGTCGTGATGCTCAGTAATTTAATCAGGTTCAAACTTCAGTATTTGAGAAAATAATAGTTGATAACACACGATATTTTTGGAGAGCAACTCAGCCAGAAGTGCCAGAACAGAATATTCAGTTCAATCCTCTAGCACTGCTTACATCAAAAAATGTTATGGAAATCAGATCTCATTACGAAGGAGCGTCAGCTCTTTATTTTCCCAAAAATAGGTAAGACCCTATAATTATTTTATTCGTTTGAATACGCAACTAGAATTTCATAAAGACTCACATTATCATATAAAAAATATGGAAAATGAATGCTATATTACAAAATTCTTTCCTACCCCTCAATTCCTATCAATTTTCATGCAAATGGAACATTATCAAGAAGAAGGAGAGGAAATGAAAAAAATGAAAAGGGATGGGAATTACAGGGGGAATTCGACGTCAATCGAAAAATTAAACTTTTTGTTTCAAATTTCTTTATATTAAGCAAATGCACTATCGTAATGTTATTTTTTCCCCCTTCATAGGTTGCTCGAAATAGGCTACGCATTCGCAAGTTTCATAGACACATTGCAACAATCATCCAGCGTAAAACTGAAGTTGAAAAACGCCATATTTTACGATCAACGAAATACAAACGAGCAATATCTAAACGATGTAAAAACTCGCTATCACGCTGAAGCTTACGAGGTGTCCTTTGACTCGAATAATACCGCATCAATTCTGACTTTATTCGACGAGTAACTATTTTACATAATAAAATAAAGGTATTATTTTCAAGAAGACGTTTGAATTTTTGTGTTAATTTTAGATGGATAAATAAAACAACCAAAGGACGGCCACCAAAACCAGATAATCCTCTGATGCCAGGAATGACCAATTTTCATACCACCGTATTAACCTTCACAGGATGCTGGGATAAACCGAAAACATCTAGTTTGGTCAAAACGTAAGCATACACATGTAAACCTATCAATCGCTTTCGATTTATAATTATCCTCAATAACATAGGCCTGCATTTTTTTCAACTTTTTTCTACTTAAGTGATTCTGATCTACTTTGTAGGGCTGAATTCGATTATGATTTCAGTTTTTCTCCACCACGTCAAGAATTTTCATCAATTAAATTTTTTATCGAAAAAAATTTGTTTTACACTTTTCGATGACTTTTGAAACTTCAAGCCAATTTTCTGGACGAAGAAAAAGTCCTACGAAAAAATCAATAGAATATAAATTGTAGAACGTAATCTTAACTTTTGCTTCATAGGAAAATTTCTTTCCCCAGAAAATCCACTTCAAATGTCAAAAGTTATCAAAAAGTATAAAACACATTTACAACAAAAAATTTAAATTGCGAAAAATCTTGACGTGTTGGAATTTTTTCATCATTTTTCCCGTAATCAGTGCGAAAAATCTTATCAAAATCACTCATTAAATTTTAGACAGCATTTTCTATGTTGACCTGTGTATCTCATTCTGAATTAAGTAGTGAAAAGTCACTGATAAATAGTCAGAATCGTAGCACAGGAAAAATCAGCAAAATTCACTCATTTGCATCATTTTCAGCAAATTTTCGCTGATTTTTCAGCAAATTTCAGAAATTTTACAGATTTTTCAGTGAATTTTCACTGATTTTCCAGTGATTTTTCTCAATAATTTGTTTTCAGTCAAAAATTGTCACTGATTTTCTCCTGTACTGCAATTCTGACTGTTTCTCAGTGATTTTCGATAATTTTCACTGATTTATAATTGAGAGAGTAATCGTTCGATTGCAGATTACAATTTAAAACAGCGAATAACGAAATTGAAGTTCCAGCCTTTACCGGCATAGAAACAATTGGATATTATAACAACGCTACTTCGAATTATGAAGCAATCAGAATTCCTTACAAGAACGAAGAATTCGCCATGGTAATCGTGTTACCCTACCAAAACCAGTCATTAGACCTTTTCCGTCAATTTGCACCAGCGGATTATCGACAACTACTCGAACGCGTCAATGAAAATCATGAAAATGTCGACTACGTTATTCCTTTAATGAATTCGACCATGATAATTTTAAATAAAAACGGCGCCAGTGTAAAAGGAGACGATCCGATTACTTGCGACTGGCCTTCGATTCCAGAAATTCGCGAAGAAACAAATAAGAACGATTTTAAAGAATTCTACGTTAACAGACCGTTTGGTATATTCATTTACGAGGAAAAAACGAAAATTGTTTTGTCACATGTTCTGGTGAAAAATCCTAATCATGGTTTGAGTGCTTATCACAAGTTTTCAGGTAAAATCGCCCCACGTGTGAAAGGGCAATATCCATTAATTCCTACTTACGTAGTTTTCTACTGATAGGTTACTTCTTTTGTACCTCAATCTACCTGTACAGAAATGTTTTTACAAATTAAATAATTTTATATGCAATGTTGAATATGTTGTTATGAATATGGAGCTTTCTTGAGTATTATTTTCGAAAAAAAAAAAAACGATTACTTACTGATTGGGAATAAAATACCTCATTTTAAAGAAGAAAATTGGCGAGACAGTTTACTTGGAGTGGGGGACCTCCCAGAAAAAATTAATATCTTGATTCGAAATGAGACGGAGCTTAGGTTGGTCAAAGTGATGTCATTTGTTTAAAAAATGCAGTTTTGCCTGAAAATGCGGCTTGAGATTCAATTTTTTTGGTTCACTGAGCTTGAAATTGGATACTTTTGTTGGCCTCTTACGAAGCAGTTGATAATTCGCAGATCGCAAAATTCAACATTTCTTGATTTTTACCAATTTTAAACTAAAAGTTCAATCATTTTATGCTTCTGAAATAATTTTTCTGAAAGATTTCATGGAAATGCTATCAACCGCATAATAATTTATTTTGATCATAAAAATTATGATTTTTTTAAAAAATCCAAACAATGTTTCCAATTGAAAATTTTGAAAAATTGCGTAAATTATAATGTAAGTAATATTGACAGAACTGTCATCAAAATTTATATCTGGCATCCCTCCCCCTCCCAAAAAAATTGGTCCAATTTTTAGATGATTCAGCGAGAGCAATTTTCATTTCGTACCCCTCGAGAAATCTTCAAATTTTCAATTTCAACTTTTCCACTGGGCAAGAATTGGTATCCAATTTCAAACTCAGCAAGTCAGGGAAGAAAAGAAACTCTAGTCGCATTTTTCGAATATTTTAAACACGTGTATGCGTAATTATAATGATGTGGGTACTAAAAATCTACAGGGTGTCCAAACAACTGCGAGCTTTTGGGATTTTTAGGACGATACGTTAGTTTGGCAATAATCTCTTGTTTGTTTACTTTAGCATTCAGAGTTGCCAACTTTATTTTTCCAGACAAAAATCTCAGGGACCTACAATTTATTGAGCACCCGATATCATCGAAACATTTTATTAATTAATTTATTCTGTACTACCTGGATGTAATTCTTATCTTGAATATACAATGATCAAGGTGTATAATGCAGAGAAATAGACACGAAAAATAACAGGTTATCATAGAAAGGTCAACCGGTATACGGGTAAACAAAATTGGCAAAATTCAACTGCAGTATAAATAATTTGATCATTTGTCAGACTGTGTACATGAATTGTTCGGACGTGATATTTGTGATGCTCTAATACTGATATTTTTTAAAGGTGAGAAAATTTTTCCAAAATTTTTCTTCTCTACGTATCTCTTCGACTGTAACCTTACGCGTGTTCATATCATTAAAACAAATAGGCACTGTACAGACATGGATGATAAAAAATAATTTTAGATCATTTTATATTCGCAGATGTCCTGGAAAATAACCTTATCATTCGCCCTAGTGCAATTCGCATTTGTTATTACACAAAACACAACTGGTTTGACAAAACGACAGCGACAGGTTCACTTTTTCCTCGTTTTAGTTGAATGATTTTATTTGTCGTACCTAATATTTAATTATTCAATTAGGTTCAAACTTCAATACTTGAGGAATTAGTTGATGAAACGCGATTTTATTGGAAAACAACTTCACCGGAAAGTAATATTCAATTCAATCCTCTAGCATTGTTAACATCTCAAAATGTTAAGGAAATGAGAAACCATTACGAAGGATTGGCAGCTCTTTATTTCCCCAAAAATAGGTAAGATCCCGATATTTTACTTTTTCCAGTAGAAAACATTTTATATTATTATTTTTTATTCATACCAATATGATAATATTATTGAATTTAAAAAAAAAAATAATGAACCATTGTCCAAAAATCATGAAAAATGCACAATATTCGACCACCATTTAATTCTTTATAATTTTTACGAAAATAAGGAGTACAAGGGTTTCTGGAGGAGAAAGAGAAATAAATAAAATTGAAATAGGAATACTCCCTTCGAAAATAAATTTGAAAACAAGCGAGACCTCCTGGACCCGGAAAGAGGGTTCCCGGAATAAGGAATAAATAAGGAATAAGCAGTTTAAAAAACGCAAATTGTTTGTAGGGATTTTCCAAAAATTCAAAAGATTGGAAACATTTTTGAAAAAATTCAAGGTTTGAAATTTTGAGAAAATTCTAAATTGGAAAAAATATTGAAAATTCATTGACTGAATTTGGACTTGAAATAAAAAGGAAATACTCCACACGAAATAAAATCGTCCTTTCCGTGAGTATAAATAGGCTTTCGTTATTTATTTCTCTCATTTAATCGGTTTATTGACGTGGTGATAAGTTCACTTTGTATCACACCAGACTGAACTGTTGTTGTACTAAAGAAGAGGAAAAAAAAGAACCGAGTGATTTTAATAGGGTTCCCTTGAAAAAAAAAACAGGGCTGGTAAGTCAGCCTTAAGCTTTAAGCCGTTAAGCCGATGATTTCCTCAGAAATAAGCCTCAGCTTTATTTTAAAAATTTTAATTTTCAAGTTTAAGTTTAGGTTTTATTTTTTTTTTAGCATAAAACTTAAGATTTTTTGCTCCACCCTTCCATTTTCATTAAATTTTTTCTATTTTTTTTCACTTCTTCCTAACCTTGAATTTTTTCCAAATTGAAATTATTCATCAATTGTTTGTAAAAAATGTTTCTCAATTTCTTTCTAACTTAAAATTATTTCAAATTTTAGAATTTTTCTTCATTTTTTTCTAACCTTGAAATAATTTTTTTTTCAAATTCAAATTATTTTCAGCCCTGAAATTTTTCTTGCAACATTTTTCTACATTCTTAAAATTTTTTCAATCTGAAATTTTCTTAGATATTTTATCAACTTGTTTTCCAATTGCTTTTCAACTCAAATTTTTCCCCAGTTTACAATTTGTTGACATTTTTTATAAATCTTGATTTTTTTCACAGACATACTTATTATTTCTTCATTTTCCAAAAAAAAAATCATTACTTGAATGAGAAACAATTTCATGATGTGACTAGGGTAGGTGTGCAACAGGAGACATTATTTTACATAATACTTTTAAATTCCAGAATTCAGAGTATGAAAAAATATTAGGATTGGATACAAAAATTGAATTGGAAAAATGTTGAAAAAAAGTTTAAAACTTTAAAGTTTTGGTTAGAAAAAATTTTGAGAAAAAAATCGGAGTTGAAAAAATTTTAAGATAAGAAATCGAGTTTGAAAAGTTTCAGAATTCAGCAGTAATTTTGGGTTTAAAAATATTTTAGGGGAAAATTTGGTTTGAAAACATTTCGAGAAGAAAATTTAGTAGCTTGAAAAAATTTAGAGAAAAAACCTTGAATTTCTTTTTTTTTCTTCGTTTTCAATTCAAATACAATCAATTTTCTGATCGTACAAAAAAAGTGAAAAATCGATCTCGCCTCGAACTTCCCTCGCCAGAACCCTCCTCCCCCCCACAAGAAAAACTATTAAAAATGGATTTAAGCTTCAAGCCTTACAATACTTTGGAATGAATTCTGAAAAAGAGGCTGATGCGTTCTAGCAACACCCTCCTTGAATCTAAAACCGAAAAATTTTGCCAATACTCTCCTTCTGAATGAATTTGAAAAAAATAGCTTGTGTAGAACTTACCACGACCTATTTGGGTACGAAAATTTCAAACCAACAATTTTTTTGACACTTAATTTCTGATTCTCGACATTCAACATTAAATTTTCAAAGTTTGATTTCCGTCAATCGATATAATATTTTTCTTCAATTATCACAGGCTACTCGAATTAGGCTACGCATTCGCAAATACAGTAGACACATTGCAAAAATCATCCAGCGTAAAAGTGAAACTAAACAACGCCATATTTTACGATCAACGAAATACAAACGAGCAATATCTAAACGATGTGAAAACTCGCTATCACGCTGAAGCTTACGAGGTGTCCTTTGACTCGAATAATACCGAATCAATTGTGGCATTATTCGACGGGTAAATATTCTACATAAAAACTTATTTTTTCAAAACAGGCATAAAAAATTCTCACGAGTGATTTTCAATTTTTTAAACTTTAGATGGATGAAAAATGTTACCAACGGGCGGCCACCGAATACGAAAAATCCTTTATCGCCGGGAATGACCAATTTTCATACTACCGTATTAACCTTCACAGGGTGCTGGGATCGACCGAAAAGTTCCTCTAATAATACCAAAACGTAAGAATATTCAAGTAAAATCCATTCATCATTTTCCATTTTCAAAATACAATATATTTACTCGATTTCAGAATAAAATTTAAAACGCTGAATAGCGAAATTGAAGTTCCAACTCTCAACGCTAAAGAAACGATCGGATATTACGACAACGCTACGTTGAAATACGAAGCCATCAGAATACCTTACAAGAACGAAGAATTCGCCATGGTTGTCGTATTACCCTATCAGAACCACTCGTTGGATTTATTCAAAACATTCTCAGTATCGGATTATCAACATTTATTCGAACGTGTGAACGAAAATTACCAAAACATCGACTACGCTATTCCAATAATGAATGCGACCATGATCATGGTAAATGAAAGTGGCACCAGCATGAAAGGAGACGATTCAATTACTTGCGACTGGTCGTCGCCCCGAAAAACTGGCGATGAAAGCAATAAAAACGATTTTAAACCATTTTTCGCAAACAGACCGTTCGGAATACTCATTTATGAGGAAAAAACCAAATATGTTTTGTCGACTATTTTGGTGAAAAATCCAAATCATGGTTTGAGTGGTTATCGCAAATTTTCGGGCAGTATTGCACCGCGTGAGAAGGGTAAATTTCCACTGATTCCTACGTATATAGTTTTTTACTAATAAGATGTCGGTATTAAGTAAGTAGCTCTAATGAAAAAATTTGAATCATATTTTAAAATTGTTGAAAATTAAATATAAGCAAATTACGAATAATAATAATAAAGAAAAAAATATCATTAAACGTTATCAACATTTTTGTTCAATAAATCAAATTATGCTAGTTTGGAATTTCCTCGATAAGGAAATGAAACATTAAGAAAAACAAACGCATCAGTGGCACTCTCTTCGCCATTATTTTTGAAATAAACACGTATTGAATGCAGATATATTTTAATGAGAAAGGGGAAAACGAATAGTGGAGGGAGGGGGGAAATCTGGTATACTGTAATACTGCAAATCTCTAGAGGGCAGAATTATTCAAACGCATCAAAACATCGACGTCAACAATGAATTCATACCCTTGATTTGAAATTACATAAATTCATAGTAACAAGTCACATTCTATATTGCTCTTCCATTTCATATCATAGTACACAGCACATAAAGGCACATTCTTCGACTTTTTGGCATTAAAACAAACCCAACTCCATAATCACATTAGACTGAAGCGAAAAAAACATGTTGAATAATTTTGACGAAAATTGATGCGGTAGTTTACTTTGGTTGGGAGACGTCTCAATAAATTTTAAGTTCCCTAAAACGGGACAGAGCTAAGAGGCATCAGAAAGAGGTTACTTTTGAAAAAAAAAAAAAAACACTTTTTGGCACTTTTGGGCAGTGCCACCTGCTGGGAACCTCAGCCATTCGATATTTTTCACAATTTGAATGATTTTTTCCATACCTAATCGAAACATTAATTTCTCAAACTTTGAAGAAAAACTGACAATTTTCTGAGAATTGGACAATTTTCCAAGGACTGGAAAATTTTCTAAAAATT
Organism: Pseudococcus viburni; assembly: GCA_033439095.1. Taxonomy (NCBI): domain Eukaryota; kingdom Metazoa; phylum Arthropoda; class Insecta; order Hemiptera; family Pseudococcidae; genus Pseudococcus; species Pseudococcus viburni. The sequence goes on along the minus strand of JAVBJF010000482.1, from coordinate 151,580 downwards.
GAACGAATATTTCAAAACGATAACAATTTTTTCTAAAAATTGGACAACTCGTGACAATTTTCTAAAAACTGAAAAATTATTTCAAAACAGGGACAATATTTTCAAGGAGAGAACGTTTGAACGATTTTTGAAAAATTGGCTAATTTTTTCACAACTTTTCAGAATAATCTGAGGTTTTTAATGATTTTTTAGTCAAAACCACGGATTTTTCAATTACCTACTTCTTAATTTGATTGATGAAATGAGTAATTTTTTATTGAAAAATCAGTGAAAAACTCACTGATTTTGATCCGAATTTGACTGTTAAAAATTTAGAGAAAAGATTTTCTAAAAACTAAAGAATCATTAAAAACTAGAAGAATTTTTTAAAAATTCCATAACTTTATAAAAATTTTACAGTTCTCCAAAAATGGTGAAACATTTCCAAAAAATGCAATCGTTTTCTAAAAAGTCAAGAATTTTCCTTGTCGTGAATAATTTTTTTAAAATTATCTGATTTTTTTGACGAATTAAGAAGTGCCTAAGAAATCAATGATTCAGTAATTTTAACTGCGAAATAAGTCATTGTGACTGATAAAACAGTGAAACCCTCTGATTTAGATAAAATTTGACGGATTCAGATTTAAAGAGCAGGTTTAAGGAAACACTTGCCCAATTTTAAGGAAGTTTTCCGACTTTCGCAAAATTGTCAGAAGTTAGACTTACATTTTGATACAATTCTGTTGGTAGAAAACCTAGTTTTGTACATAATAGGAAGTCCGCTCTTCTGTCACAGTGAGCCTAATTTTTTTCGCACCATTTTCGAACAATCATTTTCAGAAATTTCGCCAAAATTTTGAAAACACTTTTTTCGGATTGTAATTATTTTGATATTTTTCAAAATTTTAATTGTTTTAATATTTTTTTTGGTGAGTGCGAAAATTTGTTTCAGATTTTGCAAATTTTTAGCATTTTTTCTCCGATCTCCAATACGCATGTATGTACTTGCGATTATTTACGGCGAACTGATTATGTAATTCTATTAACACCACGTGATACGCGATTTCTAGGCGAAAAATATGCAACCCATTCAACACAACGACGCTTCGATCGGCCTTCTCTTCCTCGCAACCAATTTCACAATTTGAAATCGATTTTTTGAAGTTTTTTTTTACCGAAATCGAACGAAATTAAGCCATTGAAATAGAATAACAATGGTTTAGAATTGCAAAAAATATACATTAGGGGTGCTTGCTTTACTTCATTTTTCAAAAAATAAGGGAGGCAGGAAGAGGATGTGGTGAAAATTCCTCCCCCCCTCCCCAATGAACATGTTGAAAAATTTTGAAAAACTGAAAAAAATTGAATTATTTTTAGAGAATAATCTCACAAGGGAGATATCCCAATTCGAAGTAAAATTTTGAGCCCGAATAAAAATAAATGGAAAGCGCATCATAAAAGAACCCCACATCCAAAATTTCAGGTTATAAAGTTCATTTCTTGAATTTTGGCAAATTTTTGAATTTTCAAAATTATATCTCATCGCTCTGAAAAATATAAAAATTTAATATAATCAATGAAAAAAGCTGAAATTTGGCATATACCCTATTCCAACCTCCCGAATCGATTTAAAGCGGTTTCAAAATGTCTCGAAACCTCCAGAAAATTTTGGAATTTTCCAGTGCTCACTGGAAAAAGGCCAATAAAAATGCTCCATATAAAACTGAACACCAACCAATAATCGTGGGTTACCGATAAATTATTTTTGAAGACTTTTTAAATACTCACCTAAACCACTAGTGGCAATTTCTCTTCTCTACTACCGGTTTTTTGGTCTTTTGAAAATTGCTTTGTTTTTGTGTATTTTTCTCTTTTTAAAATATTCAGAGAAATAATATTTTCGGGGAAATTTTCATCCCAAAAACCTACGTCCATTTTACCCTAAAAATAACTTGCAGCAATTTTTCACTTTTCTCTCTCTTTTAAAAGGTGTTCCAGAGTGTCCACTATATTTCAGAAATGATTTTCCCTGACTTTTCCAGGTTTTCCAGACTAATTTTTCGAATTTTTCCAGACTTTTTAAATATGACATTCGTAAACAAGGGGGGGGGGGGATTTTTCACGTGATGTATTTAGATCCTGAAATTTTGCAAAAGAATGATATAAAATGCATGGGGCCTATCGGTTTTTTTTTTCAAAAATCACTATGGATACTTTTTACGAGATCTTTAGATGCCTCTCTTCAGGCCAAACAAAAATATTCAAATTCAATTCTGAAAATTTTTGAACCCACCCAACTCCCCCTCGCCATAAAAATTTGAAAATTTGAATTCATTACCCACAGAAAAAATGTCAAATAAAAAGGAAAAACAAAGTATTCCAACGCAAAATTAAGTTTTGAAAAATGAAACAAATTATGCCAGGATGTCTACCAAATCAAGAGAATGAAAATTCGGATTTTTCTGGGCTGAAAATTCGAAAACTCTCCCCCCCAATGAAAAACACATTCCTCAAATTTATAAATTCACGCCATCCCCTGCAATTTTTTAGTTTGAACTAATAGATAAAAAAAATCAATGAGGAGGTTAAATATAAATCATTTTACGGAAATATATAAACGTGGCGAGGGCGAACATTTTTGCGAAAAAATATCTTCAAAAAAGATAAAAAAATCGCCACTTTTCCCTCATTCATGTTTTCCAAGACATGGACAATAATTTTGAATTCATGTTCCATTCCCTCCCATTTTTTTCAACATCGTGGTCAAGGGCATCATGGCATTTCTTTCTCTTCACAGCTTATTAAAAACTAAGTTTCCAAAAAACTCAAGATTTTGAATAAATTCTGTAGAAAAAAAAGAGTGTAAACTGCCCCGAGCGTAGCGAGGGAAAATTGTTTTTGAATTATTCATATTTAATGAACGAAGATATGCATTTTGAGTATTAATTTTATGGCACATTACATTCAACGAATAAAAAAATAAAATAAAATAATAAAATAAGCAAAGAAATACTTTTTTAAATGAGTTATCCTTTTTTTGGATTTTCGAAAAATTCCAGGGAAAATTCCAAAATTCCCTGAATTTTTCAGACCTCCAAAATTCCCTGACTTTTCCCGGTTTTCCAGAGAATGGACACCCTGGTTCAAAACATACCAACTATTTCAGTTTTTTTTAATTTTTGAAATTATTGAAAAACGGGGCAAAATACCAACTTTTGTTCTAATAACCTTGAGAGTTGAAAATTGAAATACTGAAATTATAATAAGTAGCGACTTAAAACATTCTTAAAGCGTAAAAAAGGATTCTTATGGAGGCATTTCACTCAACATTCAAATTATATCGATGATATCAGATACTTTAGAGAAGATTCCTCGAAGGGAAAAAAAACGAGACGTATCAAAAATTCTCCACTGGTAAAAATTTCCATTTTCAAATAACATAATGCAGCATCGCTGGCATCCGAAATAATCGAAGCTAAAGAAACCACACGAGGGTAATACGAGGCACGGTATCCCTTTTCCCTCGGGCCATCCACTACACCATAAGCTAGCTTATTCCAATTCGTTAAATTAATGAAACGGGGGATTTTATCGATTACTTTAGGTGGGCAGAAGTGAAAATTAGTCGTAAAAAGAAACGCCGCCGTTGGAAGGTGTCGGTGTCGGTGTTGTCATAGAAATAGAGCGCGTATCAGGTGCTAAAAGTTAGGGAAATTTTCGACGACAAATGGTACCACAGCGCTACCTACGTACGCTCGATCTCCGCGTCATTAATATTAATTTTAAAACGTTGAAAATTTTCTTACATTTGGTACACATCGCTCGTCAAGTCTATCCCGATGAAAAAAATACCGTCGGGCAGCGGCAAAACGGTCGAAAAAATAAACCATTTATCATTACGGGTTGGTTTTGTTGTAGTCGAGTCGAGCGCGTTGGTATTTTAATTTCATTTTAAATTTACAATACAGCAAATGAGAAAAGAGCAGCGAGCTTGGAAAATTATTCATAATGGGCGCAACGTGCGCCCAGCCGGAGGAGTATTAATCCTTGGCGGTAGAAAATAATGATGGTAGGAAAAAAAAAAAAGGAACGAGTCGTTATAATTAATTCTACGAGAGGGTACCTCCGCGTACGTTTCGTTCGTGCAGCGTTTATGGCGAATCTTGAGTCCGCATCGAGATCGTTGTGTGGAAAAATTTAAAGAGTACAATAATACGAATATATCTCTCTCGCTGACGATTATCTTTTCACTGTACGAACAGCGGGGCAGTGGCCAGTCGCCCAATTTTACTCCCTCCGGCTCACCCGGCCGGTATTTTTGTAACGTCCGGTCCGCCATAAAACGTGATACATTTAAAATAGAAAACGGCCTTTTATGCTTTCATACTACGGATAGGAACAAAAAACACGTCAAAAACTTGCACGCAGTGGCCTGCTGGGCGCTTTGAACACGGAAAATTTTCCACGAAAAGAGGGGTAATTCCCGGCTTCGCCGAGCCTAATACCCCAGCCAAAGAAAAGCCAACGAGAAATTCACATTTTCGTTGCAATTTTCGCATAGCTAGCATTTTAATTTTATTAAATATAGAGGGTGAGTCGATTTTCAGTTTTTTTTTATGGAAAAATGCAGAACGTCGCTGGGAATGAAAAAAAATGAAAAAATGAAAAAAAAAAAGTCAAAAGAACGAGCAGTAAAGAGTTCCGGTCCCGTACTCTATTCTAAGCCTCCCGTAACTTTGTAACAAAGCTACATTTTTTTGTCATTTAAATTGTTTTGGAAAAGTTAAACATGGTAAAGAAAAATTCATTGAAAAAATCTAATTCGAAAATATTCTGCTTTGTAACCTCGATGAGCTCGTCAGAAACAAGTTTACCTCTATCCATAGGGCTGTTGAAACTACGTCATCCTTATCAAAAAGTGTGATAAGGAGCTGGTGGGAAAAAGAAAAAATCATTCATTTCGTACGTATTTAACGGAATTTTCATAAATTTATCAATTATTGTAAAAAAAATGAAGTTTTGTGACAATTGTGAAAATAATAAAATTCGTAGCTAAGAAAAAAAATACTTTGAAAATTCAAAATTTTCCCACCAGTTCAATTGTGACGTCAGTTTCAACAGCCCTACTTCAAAAAAAATTCTAATTTTTTCCAGATAAATTTTTTTTGAAATTATTGAGTATCATAATTTTTTGCTGTCTTTAAAACCTTTCTACGGAAAATAATAAACATTGAATAATTCAAATCATCACCGGATTTTAGCAACCATTCTCTCGACTCGGCCCATTCACTTACCACACACTAGCTTGATCCCTGTAAGCATTATTTTTGTTTAAATAATATTTCCAACCCTCGCCTAACATTAGGATGGGTCCAAAGTCCTACTTTAATTAAGTTTATTCGCCAGGTTTTTGAATTATCGAGACTTAGTTCCATCAACGCCATAGTCATTGGCACACCGATACTTTACACTCACGTTTCACGTACCTATGTTTACCTTTTGCTTCAACAATTTCGGTGAAATTTGAAACGACAAACGAGTGTTTTGAGTGTGTGTGTATTTTTAAATGTACAGATACGGTCGAAAAATATAATATTTGTTTCTTTTTTTTGGTATTTTGGCACGTGCATTAAAATTTCATTTCTCTAAAATTCTTCGACCGATTGAGCTGAAATTGTAGAGAGGAGTTAAAAAGGTTAAGGGATCTTATGGTAAATTTTTTAGCTAAATTGGTGCGAAAATGCGACCTCATAGTGTAGGCGAAGAAGAAATTTTTTTTAGCTAGCCAAGCTCTTATTGCGAAAAACTGTCCAGGGTGGTCCCTCGACTAACCTCTAGAAAGTCCACCCCCTCTAGACCTCTTGCTAAATTTTTTATGGAGGCTACATCCCCCTCAAAAATGGGGTTTCCCGAATAACTCCTCGGGGTTTGATTTGGCGATAAAAATAGCTCAGTACTTTTTTATTCTACACTCAATTTCCTACAACTCTTGTCCGAAAAATTTGTTTGTGCGATCTCTTGGAGAGAGGATAGAGAGTTCAGAAGAAAGGTGGTTTTGGAAATTATGCTCCAACACAAATTATTACGTTTAAAATCATCGAAAATAGTGAAGGAAAACTATTTTATGATTAATTTATGGTACGATGAGGTGGCTTACTTCAAGTGGCAGACTTCACAAAAAATTTGAGACCCCGAGAGGCAAGGGGGGGAGCAGGAGATGCTCAAAGTGCACCTCCTTTTGAAAAAAACGATGTTTTTTGCGTTTTTTAGCCAATCAAAATTGTGTGAGAAGCCTTCGTAGCACTTAAAAGATACGATTTGAGTTTCTACATCTTCCTAAACCATCGCCATCCTTCTCCGATCAAATCTCAGACTGCTACCAGGGGGTTGAAAAGTAGAAGATTGCAATATTTCAATAATATGAAATTTTTACTAGGCTGGAATGATTTTTTTTCATCGAGTAAGTGAACAAAAAATTTTTCAATCACTGAAAATGAATTTTGAAAAAAAATATGAAAATTTTCTTAGACCAAAATTTTATACACCAGTGCAGCCAACAGCAAATTATAATATTCCAAAATACGAAATTTATATCGACTTTGAATTGATTATTTTTTCGCCTGAAAATATTATGTATTTTTTTTTCAATCACTAAATGTATACTTCGAAAATTTTTCTCGAAAATTTTGTACGTCAGCGCAGTCAGATACAAATCGTGACATGCTACACTATGGAATTTACGTCGACCTATAATTAATTTTTTTTATTGTTTGAAAAATTCACAATCATTTTGTTTTCAATCATCAGAAATGAAAAATTTAAAATTTTTCTTTGAAAATTTTGTACGTCTTCTGTGCAGCCAGTTGCTAATTGTGATGTTCTTATGTCTTCAAATTCATAACATACTTCTATTGATTGGGAGAAAAATTGGTTCAATCACTTGAAGAAAAAATAATGCATTCGAGTTCTTAATATTAGAATATCACAATTAGCAACTGGCTGCACTGACATACAATTTTTTTTTTAATGATTGAAAACAAAATTATTGTGAATTTTCCAAACGATTAAAAAATTAATTCGAGGTCAGCGTAAATTCCATAGTGTAGCATGTCACGATTTGTAACTGACTGCACTGGCATATAAACTTTTCGAAATATACATGTGATTGAAAAAAAAGGCATAATATTTTCAGACGAAAAAATAATCAATTCAAAGTCTATATAAATTTCGTATTTTGGAATTTTATGATTTGCTGTTGGCTGCACTGGTGTACAAAATTTTCAATTTTTTTCAAAATTCACTTTCAGTGGTTGAAAAAAATTTTTGTTCACTTACTCGATGAAAAAAAAAATCATTCCAGCTTAGTGATAATTTCATATTATTGAAATATTGCAATCTGCAACTTTTCAACCTCCTGGTAGCAGTCAGAATTTTCCAAAACCACCCTTTTTCTGGACAATCTACTCTCTTTCCAAGAGATTGTACAAAAAAAAATGTTGAACAAAAGTTGTAGGAAATTGAATGTAGAATAAAAAAGTACTGAACTACTTTTGCTGTAAAATCAACCCCTGAGGAGTTATTCGGGAAACCCCATTTTTAAGGGGATGGAACCACCATAAAAAAAATTTAGCAAAGGTCTAGAAAGGATGGATTTTCTTTTCTGGGTACAGAAAGCGTCCTCTGAAAAAATATCGCAGTAGGAAATTGCAGAGAACTACATTTTCTTTCTGCTAGGAGCTATTACTTTTTCACTATATGGCTCAGATTTTTTGGTGCACTGCGGTGAAAATTGGAATAAGAATTTAAAAAATAAGGTTTTGCAAACTTTGGGCAACCCTGGAGCTCACATGGCTTGACCAATTTAGCTGAAATTTTTAGGTACCGTAGGATTCCCTAATTTTTCTCAACATCTCCCTAAAATTTCAGCTCATTCCGTTCAGAAATTTTTGAGAAATAAAATTTTAAAGAGTAGGTCAAAAAAACGAAAGAACGCAGATATAATTTTTTAATTACATCTGTATTTTAATTTCATTTTCTATTTCGTCGTTCACCCAAAATATACCTACAGAGAAATATAGTAGACTACAGACCATAGATGGAGGTATTGTATCGCTACCGAAGGTGGGTAGAAGTGGTGGTGAAAGAAATTTACGAGTTTCAAAAGGCTAATACCTACACGAGTGGTTGAAAAGTTTTGAAATATGAAACTGCTTTTTTACCTCGCAAAGCACGTATTAGTCGAAACTTTCGATAAAAGGTGTATTTTTTACATTTTTCAACCTTTCATAGACGCGTAGGGCGTTATTTTATCCGCACTAAATCGAAAAAAAAAGGGGTAATAATAAACAGAATTACGTTTTTTTCACTCGACTGTTTGTTTTTCCTGGTTTGCGATAGTAATTTTGCCATCGTTTATAGCTCAACAGTAAATAAGTAAATAAAATTTACCTAGCGCAGGTATTTATTCGAGTGCTGAAAGTAGGTAAATTCGAGTTGTTAATTTTTATCAATTGAAAATTCTTATTCAATTCGCAATAAAAGATGATTAAAAAATTCTAGAAAAAAAGTGAAAATAAGAAATAATTCAGAATTTTAAAAACTTAACAAAAAAAATCAAAAATCGACCCTTACTGACTAACTGCATTTCAAAATCTCCTCAAAGTTGATATTGTACGACTACGCCATGTCATTTCGGCCATTTCGCATAAATTTTAACAAATAAGAAACCACGTTGCAGATACTACGTGCAATTTGGACGGGCCATTATATGTATAGGGATAATTTCGAATTAAATCACATTAACGACTCATAGGGGACACAACGGTATTCGATAAATGCCTAAAGCTCCGAATCTACGTATTCGTAGAACAACGCCGAAGAAGGAAAGTAAAAGGGGAAAAAGTAATTTGATATTACTCCAGATAATAAACAACGGTCAAGGCTTTTGCAAACTCCATTTCTCCATTTTTGTGCTTAAAAGGTGGACGTTTTTGAACAATGCATAAGTCCTGCGAGGTAATAATTTTGCCAAAGGAGAAAAAAATGATGATTACGAGGATGATTTCTACATGGGGAGTTTTTTTAATGGGCAATTTAATTTCGAAAAACGCGTATAAATTATAATTGAACATCGCGAATGTGAAATAAAATAAGAAATTGCTGATACGGTGTTCGTAAAAAAAACCATACACACACACAAACACAATTTTAGGGATAGGTATTAGAATCGTAATCGTAGATGAAAATTTGACCAAAGTAATCCAAGATATTCATTAATTTGTTTATTTGTACACTGTCCAGCAAATTCGATCCCAGAAAAAAAAAGATATTATATCAATTCGCCATAAAATTTTTCCACGTTATTTCAAGTCTAAAGAATATCATTATGTCAGTGATGATTAAAATTTTATCATAAACACTACATCAAAAAAATTCAACATAGACGGAGAAGTCAAACGAAAATCTAACAAAATGACACTATATCAATTTTATTCAACATTTTTCTGAGTTTCTAAACGTCAGACAAAATTGCAATACGTCTAAAATCTCCAGCAAAAATATAACCTGTAAAAAATATATATTTGGATTCTCGAAAGATTCTACTCGCAAATCCCACAGGAATCCTTCAACAAAACAATAGATAGGTATTCAGATTTTTCTCGAACTCGTCTCAGAAATTTTAATACATCCGTTTACTATACTAAACTTATCTAACAATTATTTGTTAACAAATATTGATCAAAATTTGAACTGTTTTTTCTTTTTCTTTTTTTTGATTTATTACGAATTTTAATTTTAAAAACACAACAGTTGAAATTTTTATTGAAATTTCAAAAAAAAATCCAAAACTTACTACGTAATTTTTAATTCAGGAGTTCTAACCAAACCTATGCCTAGATAAGTATATCAGATCTATCCATCATTCAACAGAGAAGAGAAAATGATCAAATTTCATTTTTTGAGTGAAAAATGGAATTATATTTGGAAAATGTGCAAAAGGCGGTACTAGGTAATGACTTTTTAATAAGAAAATTTGTAAAAATTCAGCGTTTTGAGTTATAAAATCGAGAAAAAATTGTCAAAAAATGGCAACTTTCTTAAAAATCAACAGTGATCATTGATAATGAAACAGAAGACTCCTCAGAGTACTCGTAGAATCCGCAATACGTCATTCTCCCATCTCCTTTCTCTCTTAATCCTTTCCCAATGAACAACATTAAAAATCTTCTGAATCGAGTCGAACCAATAAATTGACAAAATTCATAGTTTGCTAAATCTCTAGGACATCTTGGAAAAATATTTCATTTCTGAATTGAACGAAAAAATCATCATAGACTGAGAATCTATAACCATTTCTTTCAAAATGTTCCAAATCCTGCATGCCAATTTTACAATAATAAACCCACTATCCCACTAATATCCAGAACTGCATCTTTCGATGTCCAAATTTAAACTCGGTCCATTTAAAACATCAAATCAGTGGAAACAACCCTAGTATTGTCGATGATTTCTCCTGACTTTTCCAGGTTTCCCAAACCAATTTTTCGGATTTTCCGAGCATTATCACATGTGATACTCATAAAGCATGGGAATGGGGTAATTTTTTAGCGTGATATGTACTTATGCACAACCCGAAATTATGCAGAAGAATGATTTGAGCTTTGTAGAAGATTTTTAGGATGTCATTTTTCCAAACATAAAAGCGATTCGAATTCCATTTTGAAAATTTTTGACCGCCTCCCCCCCTCCTTCAAAAAACTTGAAAATTTGAATTTATTATAGAAAACATTTTGAATAAAAAAAGAAAATCATATATTTTAAAGCAAAATTATGAAGTTGGCGGGAGCAAACATTTTCCGAATGATTTATTCTCTTTTTAGATTTTTAAAAAATTCCAAAATTCCCTTACATTTTCCTGACTTTTCCAGGTTTTCCAGAAAGTGGACCACCTGAAACACATGTAGGTACCTAAGATTTTAAAGATTCTCTCTAGAAGGGAAAACTTGCACAACTTTCTATCGACCATGCAAATTTTTGTATAATTAAATGCACAGAGTCAAAAAATTTTCGATTTACGTCAGACTATTTTTGAAGAATAAGTATCACAGACGATTTGAAGAGATTTTTTTTAGAGTCGATTAGATACTTACGAAATACATGGGTCATTTTTCCAGAATTTTTCCAAGTTTGCAGACACACGCAAGAAAACAAGAATTGAAGCAAAAAATGGTCACTTTTCCCAAATTCTCGTATTTTTGAAAGAGCGAGCCATTTTTTAAGGAATTTTTACTGGGTGAGAAATTTTTGGAGGGGTGGCTGCCGAGAGGAGGCGATGATGTTTGGTAACGTGTATGGCACATTGCATGGAAGATAGTTGCCGCGAACATCATTGAAAGTTTAAAAATAAATTTCTTCAGGCATGAAAGAGATCAACTTTTTTTGGTGGATGGGGGGGGGGGGGGTATGTGGAAGACACAAATTTTCCAATTTTCCAACCAAACTACATTTTGAAGGAATTGAATTTTTCTGCCTTTCATTCGATTCATTGCTTATTCAAAATTCATTATTTTTTTCAAATTCATTACCAATTTAAATTTCATCGAAGTTGAAAAAACCTACGAAATTGTCGATTTGTTTCGAGTGGAACGAGGTTAAAAAATTTCAAGAAAAATTATAATGTTGTAGTTTCATTATGAATATGAGAGGGATAAATCTTGCCCGAATAAAGCTAAGATGAAAATTTTAGAAATCTCAAATTCAAGGTCAATAAAACAATGTTTTAAATTAATAAACCCGAATAAAAAATCAGCCTCTTCTACTTTAAAAATACCAAACGGGAAATAATACAAGATCGAGCACAGTAAGACCAAAGTTTTTGAAAATTTTGATTCCTTTTTTTATTAAGAAAATAAAACATTCAAGTGCTAAAATGTTCAATTTTTTCAACTTGGAAAAATATGAAATTTGTCCAAAAAAAATGTTATATCTACTCAAAAAGTCAACTTTTATGTTACTTTTACTATTTTTTTTTGTAATTTTAAATTTGATTTTTGAAATATAATTTCAGAATTTGTATATTTTCCTTGATTTTGAGGTAAACATTAGCTTGAGAAAATAGAAATGACTACGTGGGAAATTTCTCAGAACTTCTTATACTTAAAAATGGTCTGTGAATTGCATATTTGGCAAAAAGGCCCAAAAGCAATCGATTGTTTTAAAAGTTTCTCGTATGAAATCAAAATTTCCGATGTTTTGTCGAGTTTTTGAAAGAAAAATGCTACCATGCTTTTAACTAGGGCTGGCGATTATAGAAATTAAAATCGATTAATCGATTATTCGAATCTTAATCGATTACAATAATAATCGATTAATCGACGCCTGATTAATCGATTAAAAATAATCGCTCGATTAATCGATTAAAAATAATCGTCCGATTTTCTCAAATCGACCAATTAATTTACCTTCGCCGCTCCCCCTCCCCGTCCTGGGACAAAAATATGCAATCCAATTTCAGTTCTTTGTTTCATGTGAAAATCTTCAGTTTGGGCAAAAATTTTGGAGTTGAAAATGAAAAATCTGTCGACTAATAAGGGTAAGGGCGCCCAATTCCGACCACTTTTGCGAAAACCGCCACCAATCGAAGACTGTTTGACCTAGGAATACCGTAAATAGCTTAAAAGATAGATCAAACCTTCCCCCATGTCATACTAAAATTTTAGGGCCCCACGATAATATTTAGTATTTTTTTTGATTTTTTTCCCGACACACCTCGAAATCCAATTTTGAATTTTTGGTGCCCTAATTCCGACCACCAAAAAATTTTTGGTACCCTAATTCCGACCACTTGCAAAAATGTACTAATAAGCATGAAAATCGTATATTCGAAGTACAATTAACATTTCAGAGTGTTAAAATGAGCAAATTAAGTAATATAAAACACATGAGAATCATTTCTTCGACTCTAAATTGACTTTAGTCATTCGAACAATAAGTATAGACGTACATCTCTTTATTCAAATAGTCCTCCGCCGCTGCGTCACACACGTCGTGGCCCCATCCATAACATTGAGCGCACCTAATCCATCTTGGGTTTCAACATAGAATAGGTAACTTTTCCCTTAACGTCCCCGTTTTCATATTACAAGCTGGGCTTAAACGCATCAAAAACATATATTTTGACTCCTAACATGACATTTTTCAAAATTTTTGGGGTTTCCCTCCTCGGGAGAGGTTCCCAATGAGCTAGGGTCAAAATATGTTCAAATATGAAATTAGGATATCAAAAAACATTTATTTTGACACCCAACACAACATTTTACAAAATATCAGATTCTGCCCCCCAGGGGGGAGGGGGTTGCTCATGACCTAGGGTCAAAATAAATTCAAAAATGAATTCAGCACATTGAAAAACATATATTTTGACACCCAACACAATATTTTTCAAATTTTTGAGTTTTAAACTCCCCAACGATGTAAAAATTAACACGAAAACTACGGGTGGGCGGAATTAGGCACCACCTTCATTTTTGATACTTGATAAAATTTTAATTATTTACCTGCAATTTATTCAAAAAACTTTTATTTTATGAAAAACTAGACACTTCAACGATCACAAATATATCTTCACATTCCTAAATTACTCAAAATTAATATATTATTTTTGACTTTGAACATTGAAAAAAAAACGGCAATTTGACATGCGATTTCTTCAAATTGGATTTTCTCGGCGAGTTTTGGCTTTATGGTTGCCGGGTTGGTCTTAAATTAATCGTCTTTGATAAAGAAACACGACAAAATTTTTTTCAGCGAGATCGCGCTATTAACAGACGAGATAGGTGGGGTGGTCGGAATTAGGCACTGGTCGGAATTAGGGCACCTTACCCTTAATATTAAAAAAGAGAAATTTGCTGACTCGTTATTTTTTTTTTAAAATGAAAATTTTCCAACCAGATGTTTTGAAAACAAAAAACAAAAATTCGTGCTTTTTGAGCTACTTATTTATTGACTTCAAAAAACGACCGATTAGACGATTAAAAAAAATCGGACGATTAATCGATTAAAAATAATCGGTCGATTAGACGATTAAAAATAATCGAATAATCGATTATAATCGCCAGCCCTACTTTTAACCCTCTCACCACAGGACTGAAGCCGAAAATGTTCGAAAAAGAGGGTCGAGAAAGAGATCATTTGATCTTGGAACAAAAAAGCACTTGAGGAAAAGACAGCTCAGCTCAATTTGAACATAAACCTATACGTGGCATTTTTTAGGAAAAGGGACCACTTGGTCACAAAAATCATTTTCGAGATATAGCATTTTATGAATCTACATAGAATTACCTTTCAAATAAGCTATTAGTGACCTTTTTTAAAGAAAAATTGACGGTTTTACAAGGATTTGAAATTTAATGTTGGATAAACGTGGTTTCGAGAAAAGTAAAAATGTTCAATAAAAAACGAATTCATGGGGCAAAAATTCAATTTTTTTAATCTAATGGGAAATTTGCTGTAGAATCCAAAAATTTTGGTTCATGAGCTGTATCAGACTTCCAAGTGTTCCCAAAATAGCCCCAACCGTTAGAAACTCAATAAAAATTTTAAAAAATACAATTTTTTGTTTTCAAAATTTCATATTTCCAACTCCTTAACGGCGTGTTTATATTGTTTAAAAACGTGTTTCACGAGTTCCAGACTATCTTATACGTGAAAGTAGAAGGATCATCGAAGACAAATCCATCAAAAACAAAAAATCGATATTTTCGACCCTAATTCAGATTTTTGCGTTTTTCTCGGAATCAATTTTGAGGCCAAGTGGTCCCTTTTCCTAAAAAAATGCCACATATACTGGCATTTCTTTTCACTTTCACCACGTCGTCAGACCTTTTTATCCTTTATACAACTAGACTGCGACGAATCGACTGGTAACCCCAATCATAAATAAATACTGCACAGCAGGTATGTCTCCGTAAACGCGACAAAATTCACGCCTTTACCCGATTCCTGTAAGTACATCTACAATCTACATACATGGCATGGGACATGAGATGAAAAACTTGGCGACTGCGACTACGAGGAACGAGTCACGACAGCGACAGAGAATGGTGGCAAGTGGAATGGCGCCGCGCCGCGCGGAGAAACAGAATGGAAAATAATTGGGAAAACGATAACGCCAAGAGGGATGCGAATTGCGAAAAGTACCTAAAAGGGTAAAAGGGTGTCGAAGGATACGGCGAGGACGATCGCACCATCGCACGCAGCATCCAGCGTCGCGGAGACGAGAGCTACGCGAGCAAAGATAATGTCGCGCGTCGTCATGGAAACGAATAAAATTAAAAGCCCGTAATTTAACCGTTGATTTATTCGCCGGACGGAGGTTTACTCCGTTCGCTTCCTGCCACCGCGTTGCCGCCTTTCGCGCGTATACGCCGCACAAAAATACATAAAATACATTTCAAAGTGGCCGCGATTTCCCCACTTCGAGCCTCCGCGCCGCCAAAAAGGAGAACCCTGTTTCCGAGCTAATGAGAAATAGGCGGACCCGCTTCCTGCACACAACTTGTTTTTATTCGAAAAGGGTTAAAGGGACGGACTTCGACATAAATATATAAGTTGGAATTTTTTAAGGTTAAGCGCATTCCGCCATTTTGAGCTTTTTAACAACGCAACGCAGCCCAACAAACACCAAGCTCTATATCTCTATATCCTACGTATATGGCCAGCTCGTACGCCAGTATCTTTGTCTCTAGCTCTCTACTCTACTTCTCCACCTCGTACTTCGTCTCGCCTTTGAAAAATACCTATACAAATAAATATACCGTACGATACGAATAATTCTCGCGATAGCACGACAATCCTCCACCCTCCAACCTTTCACGTCGCCTACGTACCGCCAATACCTCCCACGACTCGTCTCGTCCTTACCTTTCTTTTTCTCTGCCTCGGTCTCGCGCACCCTTTGCAACATCCTTTTTCTCCATTCCTCCGTCGACGTTTCCCCCTTTCCATCACTCTGACGGCGCTTCAGCGCTTCGTCTGCACATTATGCCGCCATAAACCACCGGCATCGGCCAAATAAACATACAGCATCGCGAATCGCGATCCGCCACCACACACCTAGCCTACCTATACGCCTATATTAAACGATGAAAAATAAACAAGTCTTCGGGCTTTATTATTTTTATATTTTCGCGTCTCGCTGCCCCGTACCCTGCTGCCCTTCTGTTCGCGTATCCGTGGCGCCAACACCCTCTCAAACCGCCATAAAACTTGCGATATTTACATAAAAACCTTTTTCCAACTTATCGGCGAGCTTGATTATAACGGCCCCTCGGATTTATATTTGTCTTGACAAACTCGTACTCGAAATTATTAATCGGTAAAATACCGAACGTTGTTTATTTTATTTTGCGCTGTGTAGTTTTGAAATGGCTAGGGTTTTTTTCCTACGAATTCCATTTCATTTCATCGTGCTCTCTTTCCGGGTTCAATTTATTAAAATATACTCTTCTGTCTGGAACCTAATCTGCACTTAGCAAATAAGGATGGGGAGAGGAATTATCAGAAACAACGACTGGTTACATTACGCGTCAAGTTTGCTGAGTTTTTAGATTTGATGGAAACCTTCGAATATCTATGGAATTTGAAGGTATTTTTGACATTTTTGAATTGATGGGACTTGAAAGTAAACAATTGGGAGCTTTCATAATCAGTTATACGCTTGAATATTAATAAAAGTAGCCCATTTGTTTAAAAAAAAACAAGACATTTCTTTCGAAGAATGAGAATACATAGAAAAAATTCTGTAGGTATCTACATATTTTAGTAATACTTGAGTGAATGTGCCAAAAAAAATTATATCAATGAATTATTTTTTTAATTTAAAAAAAAAAAATACAAATCCATGAAAAACAAATTTTTTTGGTGGTGGGAGGGAGACTTTGAAATGACGATTTCGTTCGATGTTTTCCGATCGTAAAAAATAAAATAACAAATTGCTTATTTAATAGGTAATCGAAAAAATTACTGGATAGATAAATATCACAGGCATCATAGCGAAATTCCGAAGAAAAAAATTGACTTTTAGTGACCTTTTTTGAGAAAAAAGTGACCAAAAATTCAATTTTTTTGGAGGGGGGGGGGCAATTTTACAGTTTTTTGGGGAATTTTTTTAATTACAGGCATCATAACGAAATTTCGAAGAAAAACTTTTTTTGAGCAAAAAGTGACCAAAATGACCAAAAAGTAACCAAAAATTCAATTTTTTCGGGGGAATTTTTTTTAGAGTTAAAAGAGGGCTGAAAATTCAAGAAAAAAAAGAGGGGAGGGGGTCAAAATTCAATGAAAAAAATAGGTAAGTAATCTAAAAATCTTAATTTTTTTTTTTAGTGGCACTTTAGGAGGCAAATAGAAAAATTGAAAAACGACGAGACTTTTGGAACAAACAATTAATATGTATATGACCTATATCTACTCTCTAAATCTAAATCAGTCAATTTTCGTAAAACTGTGCCTTTTAGAATCTGTGAAATGAATTTATTTGAAAATCTGTGATATTTCAATTGTTTGATTGATTTATTTTAGTCAAAATTATTGATTTATTCTGTCAAATGGGGAATTGATAAAAAAATCAATTACTTTAGGTACTGATTTAAAAAAACAGAATTTTTCCAAATTTATAAATATAGTTATTGAAATACTGCCCGAGCGAAGCGAGGGCAAACTTTTTTTCAAAAATCATTATCAACTTTTAATTTTTTTTTCTTGAAGAATTTTGAAAAATAGCAATTTTTACGTGAAAACTTGAATTTTTGGTTGAAAATGCGAAAAAAAGTGACTTTGGGAGGAAAAAAGTGACTTTTAGTGACCTTTGGATGAAAAAAGTACCCAACACCCTAAAAAAGTGACCTGCTATGATGCCTGATATCACGAAGTACCTAATATCATAAAAGAATCACATATCCAAAATTTCAGGTGCTGAAGTTCATTTCTCGAATTTCAGCGAATTTTTAAAATTTTAAAATTTCCTCATCGCCCTGCAAAATATGAAAATTTGATTTAATCAATGAAAAAGCAGAAGTTTGGTAAGTAAGTACATATATACCCTATTTTCGACCTCCCAAATCGATTGGAAGCTGTTTCGAGACATTTGGAAGACTTCAGAAAATTTTGGAATTTTCCAGCGCTCGCTGGCTGATTAGAAACCATAAAAATAGTCCTTATGACTTCAGCACCTAAAATCGCGGATTACCCATATTGGTGATCTGTTTGATTGATTAAAGCAGACATTTCCGATATTCGCAACTTTGAGTTCAAATTCATATTTTTTGGCTGACAATTTTCTTGGAAAAAATTCAATTTTCTGCCAAAAAAATATGAATTTGAACAAAATGTTGCGAATTTTGGAAAACTCCCTTTCAATCGATTCAGGAGGCCAAAAATACGATATCTACCAACTTTCAGCTTTATTCCTCGATGTGTGGCTGTGAGCGTCAGCGTATTTCTAATTTTTTCCCAGGAAAATTGTCTGCCAAAAAATATTATTTTGAACTCAAAGTTACAGATTTCGAAAAATTCTGCTTTAATGAATCGAACAGGTCACAATTGGTTATCCGCGATTATAGCTACTGAAGATTATATGGACCATTTTTATGAACTTCTCTCCAGTGCTGGAAAATTCCAAAATTTTCTGGTGGCTCCGAAATGTCTTGAAACTGCTACCAATCGATTCAGGAGGTCAAAAATAGGGTACATCTATACCAAATTTCAGCTTTTTTCGTTGATTAGATCATATTTTTATATTTCGCAATGTGATAAAGTATAATTTTAAAATTTCAAAAATTCACCAAAATTCGAAAAATGAACTTCAGTGCCTGACATTTTGGATATGCGGTTCTTTTAGGATGCACTTTCGATTTATTTTTGTTGGGGCTCAAAATTTTAGTTTCAGTTCGAATTTCTCCCTTGTAAGGTACATCTGTTTTTAAAAAAAATAGGATGTATTTTGAAAGGAAAGAAAATACTTATTTAGAAAAAAATGAAAAAAGTTGTTAAAAATGTTTAAAAATTTGAAAATTAAAAAAAAATTATTGCATTGACATTTTAATAAAAAGTTATAAAGTTTTGTCTCTTCACACGCAAATAAAAAACATTGCCTCACCTCTAAAATATAACTATACCTATTTGATAGATATTCATGACAAAAGAAAAATTGCCGTAATTTTTTTTAGGAAAATTGATTTTTTCAATGATAAATCAAGTGGTTCACAATTCTTATTCCTAGGTAACAATTAAATTATCACAGATCGATAATTTGATAATCATTTTTTCCTGCGAATTCTGATGGGTGATTTTGATTTAATTTTTTAGCAGAGGCGGTTTTCCAAGGGAAGTTAGGGAAGTCAGACTGCCATTGTTTTTTTCAAAGTTTGAGATTTTATTAAAAATACTATTTTTTTGGTAAAATGTAACTAGAAAAATAATATGTAAATTGAATTAAATTCCATCCTAAAACAAGGATTTTTTCCAGCACCATTCTTTCGACTTTTGAACTTCAAAATGCTTCATTTTTCAATAGCTCCTAATTACTTTTTTCCACAAATGGAATTTCAACGATCCAAGTCCAAATTTATTCCAATTTCTGAGTTCCAATTTTTTCAACTGCAAATTTCTTTAATTACTTTCATTCCATTGTATCCAATTTTCAATTTTAAAATTTTTTCAACAGTAGGTAGTGAAGCAAGAATTATTTCAAACTTGAATTTTCTCCAAATTTTCCCATTTCTTACAATTTAACGTTCTTAAAATATCCTTCCAATTGAATAAAAAAATTGAGGAAAATTGTAAAATTGTTGATAAAAGTTTTGAAATTAAAAAAATTTAAAAATCCAAATTGAAAAAATTTTAAAGAAAATTTGAATTAAAAAATTTACAGTTGGAAAACATTTTCGCATCTATTAAAATTTCTCCAACTTGGATTTCTTAAAAAATTTTCATATCCCATGTTTTTTAAAATTTCTTCCCAACTCAAATTAATAAAAGAAATTTTCAAAAAAAGTGCAATAAAAATGCAAGAAACGTGAACCTTTCTTACTCGTATTTAGTGTGACTTTTTGATAAATTCGCATTGCAAAGATTTTTTTAAATGTTTAGTTTCTTCGAACTTTCCTACTTCTTCAGAGTTTCCCTTCCAAAATCGCCGCTGATTTTGAGTGCCTAGTTCAAATATAGGTAATTTCAGTATTTCTCTATCGCGTTAGTGTTTCTTCCAATTTGAATTCTTTGATGAACATTTTTTCATACCTTCATGTTGATTTTATGAGCACAGAAATAGAATATAATTTGTAGAACGTAAAATTTCTTTTCTCTGTGGAGTCTGATTAGTTTTTATTAGAAATCTCAGATTCTCGGATATTTTCAATAAAATATAAAAGTTGAACTTCAAACTTTCGACTGAAATATCCTAATTAAACTTGACAGGAATAAAATTTTATACGCCACAATTCAAGTTTTATTCCATTTTTTGTATGGCACTTCCTTTGTCTAGAAAATTCACGTCAAGGGTCCAAGTTATCAAAAATTTTAAAACAAATTTTCAGCAAAAAATTTAAATTGTGAAAAATCCTGACGTACTGAAATTTTTTCATATACTTAAATCGATACTTATAAAAAGAAAATTGGATTTTTTTTTCATCAGAAGCCAATCACTTTCCATCTTTCTAAACGATTCTGAAAAAAACGCACCCTATAAAAACCTACATTTCCCCATTGTCAAAAAAATTCAAAAATTTCACCACCCATAAAATCAACTCGAATTTTCCAACCCGAATTTCGCTTCTTTTCAGCAAACCAGGCTCTTTCATCAAATTTGATAACTTCGACAAAGCGACACGACAGAAAAAATAATAAAAAATCAATTAACCCGGCGCTGAGAGAGAGCTACGAGTACACCACGCTATAAAAACTACTCTAACGTATAGGTAAATAGCCCAAGTACGGCACACAAATGAAAAAGTACACAGCGCCGGATAAAAAAAAAACTCCACCAACGCTAATATCGAATTCAGATTGACTTTAAAAATCGAACCTATTGAAATTTCACGTTCAAGTAGACTTTAATTAAAACACAGCTCGCATTTAAAATCACCTCTCCGTACACAATGCCGGTCATATCGCGCATCGTATAGTTCAGTACACAAGGCGAAAAAAATATACGCTGAAATAGAGGAAAAAAATCAACAAAACGTCGATTAAGGCAAAATAGAGAGACAAGACTGCGCCTCTCAAATGTGTACTAATATACTCGTAACTTCGCATTGCACTCTATTCTCCGAATGATTGGATACAATTTTTTTTTTTTTTTTGTCATACAATGGCACGATATTTATTCAACTTCGGATAGGTAGCTAGGTACACGTACCTAAAACTGAACGAATGCATGTATGTAGGTATACCGACCGTAGAGACGATCGATGCGAGTTGAATTTTTTATACGGCGATGACCGTGTCCAGGCGGAACAGCGAACAAACGACGACGCGACGAGGAGAAAACTCGATGAAAAAATTATCGTACGAACACAAATGGTAAGTTTAAATATAACGCAAACACGCGCACGTTCACGTGGAAATAATACACGTACGGATACGTCACCGGTAAATGGAGTTTATAAATGAAGTTGCCTTGTCATTTTCCTTACATAATTGCCAAATGGATACGAGGCCGATGACAAATTTTCACTTAAGCCAGACAGTTGGAAATCGAATCGAGTAAACTAGTCGTAAATATATAGCTACGATACGTAAACCGCGTCGCGTCCCAACACACACCCACACATAGCAATGTACAGATACTTTATAACTATCAGATATAGGTATACGAATTATCTAACTATCAGAATACCAAGGGAAAACGTACGACGAAAAGAAGTTACTAAAATATGCGATGGGAAAGAAACGAAACGCGATTTCGTACACTTCGAACTTTCAAATCAAGGATATGCAAATACCCTTGAGCAGGAATACCTGGAGGAGCGTAGGTGATTATGCGGAAAAATTTGCATGAAGGTCGAGCATTCTTGCACCGTTTCTCCACCTCCAACACCTCGAGTCAAAAAGAATGCCTTTTAATTTGCAAACGAGATTTTTCAAAGGCTCAAACCGGTATGCTTAGTATCTGAAAGGGGTAGATGGTTGCTTATGCAATCTTGTGGTAGCTGGTGCATCAGGAAGTGCGTAGTTCAACGAACATGGGAAAAAGTGCTAATTTACATAAAGCTATTCGCACCTACACTTCGCTACTTTACTAGTCAGCGACCAGCAATAAGAAAAGAGAAACGAGTTGAGAAATTTCGGCAATGATTTGCTACCTGAGGTACTTTTTTCTACGTGTGAAAGCATCGGACAGAGAAATAGGCGGAAGGGAAGGGGGAGGAATGTAACTGAAGGGTGCTGCTGTGGGTTCTAGCAAAAATAACGTTTCGTAATAGGGTGAATAGGAAAAAAATTGCACAGGGTTTGTTTCGGAGCGAAAGTTTTTAAATCATGGATATGTTTTTAAGATTGCTTTTTATTGGATCTGAGATGTTAAAAATAATATCAAATTTTTCCCCGTTAACGTCATTTTGTTAAAATATCAAATTAATGTTAACGCTTTTTTCCCTTTTATTAATTTTCAAAAAAGTGTGATAAAATGTATAAAAGCAGCAGAAATATCAAATTTTCGATACCATTTTTCACTGATTGCAATTTCTGTACCTTTTTGATATTCGTCGAAATTTTTTCAAGTTTTCAAAAATCTAACAAAAAGTCACTATGTTGACGGTCGTAAAAATTCAAACTTGAAAATTTAATTACCATTCTTATAGACTGATCCCTGGCACAAAGGTAAAGTAGCCTAATATGGACGACATTTTTTGGAAGGGGAGGGGGCTGGTGAGGCTCTGAATGTTCACCGAACCCTGAAAAATGGTTTAATGAGTAGAGGAAAGAGTTGTCTATCACCATATGAACTTGCATCCCTCA
Source organism: Pseudococcus viburni (assembly GCA_033439095.1). NCBI lineage: Eukaryota > Metazoa > Arthropoda > Insecta > Hemiptera > Pseudococcidae > Pseudococcus > Pseudococcus viburni. Next base: position 128,585 of record JAVBJF010000482.1, on the reverse strand, counting down.
ATTTCAAAAATAGGGTGTCCACCATACTTCAGAAATCATTTCCCCTGATTTTTCCAGGTTTTCCAGACTAATGTTTCGAATTTTTTCAGACCTTTTAAATATGATATTCGTGAACTGGGGGGGGAGGGGGGATAATTTTTCAAGTGATGCACTTACATTCCGAATAATACAAAATACATGGGAACTATTTTTATTTTTTTTTCAAAATCACTAGACACTTTTTACAAGATCTTTAGATACTCCTCTTCAGGCCAAAAAATATTCAAATTCAATTCCGAAAATTTTTGAACCTATCCAACTCTCTTTCACCACAAAAATTTGAAAATTCGAATTCATTACCTACAGAAAAAATGTCAAATAAAAAGGAAAAACCAAGTATTCCAAAGCAAAATTAAGTTTTGAAAGTGAAATAAATTATGCCAGGTTGCTATAAAATCAAGCGAATGAAAATTCGGATTTTTCCGGGCTGAAAATTCAAAAATATCTTCACTTCACTTCACCCCCCCCTTCTCAAAAATGAGAAACACGTGCCTCAAATTTATAAATTTACACAATTCCCTGCAATTTTTTAGTTTGTACCAATAAATAAACAAATCAATGAGGAAGTAAAAATAATATAAATAATTTTATGGAAATATATGTATAAATTGTGTTGAGCTCGAGCGAAGCGAGGGCGAAATTTTTTGAAAAATTTAAAACAAAATAAGCAAAGAAACGTCTTTTTAAAATGATTTATCTTTTTTTGGATTTTCGAAAAATTCTAGAGAAAATTCAAAAATTCCCTGACTTTTTTCTGACTTTTCCAGACCACCAAAATTCTCTGACTTTTGCCGGTTTTCCAGAGAATGGGCACCCTGAAAAATTCAATTTTTTTTCGAATTTCTTTCTTAAAAGTGCCAAAATGGAAAAGTTCGATTTTTGAGTTTCTAATAAGAGGGGGGGGGGAGTTGAAGATCGTGAATTTTAAATTTTTATCGCATTCAAATTGCTCACTAAAACATCTAAAAATCGATTTAGAAATTTTTTCAGTCATCTAAAATAATTCTTGATGAAATTTTTCCAAAAAATAATTATACCATCTGCATTTTGAATTAGGTACGAGATTTTCATGAAATTCTAGTTGGCAGCTCACAACGAAAAATTCCAAAAAATTATTTTAAATCAATTTTAACAACCAAAAAACAGTTAACTATTTTTTCAAACCAAAAATGAACAACTTGAGTTTTATAAAAATTCAGAGTATCCGCAGTATTTCAGAAATGATTTCCCTGACTTTTCCAGGGTTTTCAGACCAATTTTTTTCAATTTTACCAGACGTTTACACGTGATATTTATCAAACTTGGAAGGATTCATAATTCTGTTACGTGATAATGATCAAGGCCTCAAGTGCCTCCGTACGTGCGTTGTTTCTAAACAAAATAGGTTTTGAATAAATTTTCAAGGTGTCTCGCAGAATAATTGTAAAACTTGGAAGTATGACTTTTTCATGACTGAATTTCTATTTTAGTAAGTAGGAGCTTCTTTTGAAATGAAAAAGGGTTCTAAAGAGGAGGTGAAATCATTCATGTTACTTTTTTTTTTTATTTTCTCAATAATTAAAACGAAGAAGAATCAATAATAATGGGTTGTTTTGAAAGAATTTCCTAAAATCATGATTCATGTTAAGTATAGAAATTTAAAATCTCTGCCTTTAGCAAAATTTTTTTTAAATTTGATTACAAAAAAAAAACTTGACCTTTTAATCTGAATTCGTCTAATTTAAACGAAACATGAACAAAATTTTCAAGGAGAAGCATGCTTGAAACCAGAAATGGGCATTTTTAAAAACAATTTATAAGTTATTTTCGGCCTTAAGAAAATGAGAGGAAAATTGAAAAAATTACTAATTTTTAATCAAAAGTATAACTTTTGTATGACATGTATGGCCTGTATGGCCCGAAGTCAAAAGTATTACTTAAGTACTTTTGTATGAATATTATTAGGAAATGGTAGAATTTGGCCCGAGCTAAGTGAGGTAAAATGAGCAGAAAAACACTTAACAGATAATTCATCTTTCTTCTGGATTTTTACGAAATTCCAGCGGAAATTTCAAAATTCCCTGACTTTTCATTGTTTTTCAGAAAGTGGACGTCCTGAAATTGCATGAATTAAAACGCAGTTGGCAGTACAGCCATGAAATTTTTACGAAAAATATAATCAATAATTATTCTAGGTGGCTAGAAAAATTTTTGGCTCGATTTTAAGGGGTTGGTATGAGCGAACAATGTGGTAAAAAAAATTAAATCAAAAAATTTTCAAATTCGCGATTTACACTCATTCGACCCTCTAGTAAAAGGGCAAATAGTGGATTCAAAGTTCGAGGCCAATAATTCAGGGAGATACCCAGAAACTCAAATCGTACTTTTTGGACGGGAAGCATGATCGAGGATCCAGACAGGTAAAATTACCCTGAAAGTAGCAAAAAACCTCGTATTTTTCGAAAATGGTCCCATTTTAAGATCCTCTAGCTCTGCTCCCCCCTCTCCCCCGTTGAGCTGGGGAACTCAAAGAAGTAAATTCCCTCACTAATTTTCGTCAAAATCCCGAATGTTGTTTTTCGATCCACCCTAATCCGTAAACTCGCGAATATATTTTCATTAATTTTTAAAACTGCACCGAGCTCACTTATCTAATACCTACGAGGGCGATGGGCGATGGACATTAAACTTTAAATATTTCTCCGCATGGCCGTATAAGCTTCTCGTTTCGTAATTGCCTGCTTTAATTCGGCTATTAAATGGTGCGCATGGAGAAAGATAAAAGGCACGAGGAGCGAGGCACGTTGAATGGCGAAAAAGCTAAATTCTACATACCTATACGTATCATTCACCTCAACTTCCCTACTGAAGTTGGACTTTAGCCCATTTGTGGTTGAGAAAAAAGGGGTAAAATTTGGTAACGGTGCACGCGTTGCATCGGGGTCCATAGCTCCATACGTGGCATAAATTCTTACATAAGTATAGAAATGCGAGCAGAGTTGAACGTTTATCAAACGAATACGAATGCTCCCCTCGACGTTGTTGGTGGGAAATTTAAAACTACACCGAGTCGTTTATTTTAAACTCGTACCGCGTACACTTATGTGTAAACGTTACCTACTCTCTCTGTTTCTCTCTCTCTCTCTACGTGCTACGTGTATTATGGAATTATGTGGTCAACGTAAAATGGGCCCGTACCGTACACTTTATACTTATGTACACTTATATACCATACACAGTTATGTACATACGAAATTACTAATACACAGACATCAAGTTCGCACATATTCGCGGGTACAATGGCGGTCTGGCGGTCTTTAAAATCGCTTTAATGTTGCGAATTTTCACGCTCTCTCGTTCTCTTCTATACTGTAATCCTTTTCGGGCCAAGCGCCAGGACGGTTGCGACGCCTCCGCGCCACGCCATCGCCATCGCCATCGCCACCGTATACGAGTACGTTTACGTTTATACTCGAACCTCGAACGACTAAAAAGGCCCGAAATTTATATCTGCTCGAAGGAAACAAAACATCGCCCTAATAAATTACGTACGAAACGCCAGCGAATGCCTTCGTTAAATTCGCGAAATTATCTACTTCGTGCGAGCGATAAATTAAACCGCCGCGCGCTGTGGGGATCCGTTATTCGAATAAATGTACAGGTAGCGAGCTAGCGACTAGCGAGGTAGATGTACTGTAGGTACTAGGTACATTTATACACGTACTCGTATACAACCGTAGAAGCGTTTCCTTATTCAATGGTCATTTCTCATATTATCCATGGTACACGAGGTGCAGAAAAGTAATCAAAATCCAAATAAAATGAATTTGTGATTCGAGCAAACGTAAAATTACCATAGTGTAGATGTAGTTTTATTGGTTCAATACGAATTTTTAGAAAAAACTGAATAAAGTTAACGAAAATCTATCCTCGGTTTCAAGTTGAATACATACATTTCAAAGATTCGATAATTTGTATGTAGTTGTACTGATAAGAATAAATAGAGAAAAGCCGAGAGCCGATTCAGACCCTAGTGCTATAATTTTCAGTTTTCTAGGCCCCTTTTTCAACATCACCCCCCCCCCCCCCCATCGATAATTTCTTTAGTACATCTGTGTGACATACTTTCTGAATCCTACTTTTTTTGGAAATCGACAGAGTATCGTTGAAGGAAAAAGTGGTGGTTTCATGCGGCTTTCGGCCCCAGCCCCGATTTTTGATCCAATTCCCCCAGGTTGTGTACCTTATGACAAAAAAATCTGAAAAAAATTTTGGCCTCCTTAACCCCTTCCCTTTCGAAACTATGGACATTTTATTGCATCATTTTCAAGAATTTCTAATTCCAACGAAAGTGAATGAAATTTTCTGTTCTTTGGCACAAAGTTACATCTCGTAGAGGTCTATTTACGATAATTTTTTCATCAATTTTGGTGCACTTCTTCATGAGGTTTTGGCCATTTGAAATTTTCAACTGTAAAAAAGACCTTAACAGCAAAATTCGACTAATTTTTGAAAATATCCTAAAAAAAACGTGTTTTTTGACGTACATTCACGTCACGTATTCAGTTTTGGCGATTGAGTTGGCGCAAGGGCCGAAAATTACAAAAACCCTTACAGAAATGTTGTTATTTTGGCTGATTTTTCAAATCTTGAGCATTTTATATAGGGAAGGAAATGACCAAATGAAAAAAACAATCTCGAATTCGTGTTCAGCCGGTCAAAATACCTCGATAAACACGCTTTTCGCAATCATTTCACTTTAAATGTCGAAATTCACTTTTTTCACTGATTTTTCATGACAATAAAACTAAATTTCGAGATTTGAAATAAAATGATTGCGAGAAGGGTGTTTATCGAGGTATTTTGACCTGCTGAACACGAATATGGAAGTGACGTGAATCTACGTAAAAAACACGTTTTTAGGATATTTTCAAAAATTAGTCGAATTTCGCTGTTAAGGTCTTTTTACAGTTGAAAATTTCAAATGGCCAAAACCTCATGAAGGAGTGTACCAAAATTGATGAAAAAATTTTCGTAAATAGACCTTTACGAGATGTAACTTTGTGCCAAAGAACAGAAAATTTCATTCTGTTCCATTGGAATTAGAAATTCCTGAAAATGATGCAATAAAATGGTCATAGCTCCGAAAGGGAAGGGGTTAGGGGGCCAAAATTTTTTCCAGCATTTTTTCCCATCAAGGTACACAACCTGGAGGAATTTGATCAAAAATCGGGACTGGGACCAAAAACATCCCTTATCCGGCCATACCCTTTTCAATTTTGTGGATGGTGCCTCGTTAATATGTATTTTTTTGGATAAAACTTGGATAAAATTTATCATTTTTTATTTTAAACACTTACGCTAAAAAAAATTCAATAATTTTTTAGGCAAGAAAATTGGAAAAAATTTAGAAACTTAATTCAGGAGTTTTTCAAAAATATATCCATGATTTAAAATCTCTTCTCTTAAAAGAAAACTTACTTAATTTTCGTAAAAAGCACTATTTTCCAGTGTTTTCCAAAAAATCTGAAAGGCCTTCTTCCCGTTTTCCGACAATATCAGTTGGAAACTCTCTTCTTTCTCAAAAAATGAAGACTCAAATTTATTACAGAATTCAAATAAAATGAAAAATTGATCTTTCTTTTAATAAGGAGTTGACAAAAAGGGTATGGACGGATAAGGGGTGAATTTGGCCCCCGGCACTTTTGGGCTCCTAAACACCTCAAGTCGTGTATATTGACTAGAAATAATTTTTCACAAAATTTTGGACCCCTACCCCCTCTCTTTCGGAGCTATGGCCATTTTATTGCATCATTTTCAAGAATTTTTAATTTCAACGGAAGTGAAGGAAATTTTCTGTTCTTTGGCACAAAGTTACATCTGGTAGAGGTGTATTCATGATAATTTTTTCAACAATTTTGGTGCACTCCTTCACGTTTTTTCGGTCATTTGAAGTTTTCAATCGTAAAAAATACCATATAAGCGAAGAGCGACCACCCTGGAAAAATTCCTAAAAAATACGTTTTTTTATGTAGAATTTTACTATGTATTTGGTTTTGGCGATTTCTTTGAACTAAGGGCCGAAAATCGCGAAAAACCGTACAGAAATGTTGTAATTTTAGCAGATTTTTCAAATTTTGAGCGTTTTATACAGAAAGAAATAACCAAATAAGGAAACCAATTTCATATTCGTGTTCAGCAGGTCAAAATACCCCGGTAAACACCCTTTTCGTAATAGTTTTGATTAAAATTTTAAAATTCACCTTTTTCACTGATTTTTAATGAAAAGAAGTGAATTTCGAGACTTCGAGTAAAACGATATCGAAAGACGTATTTTTTCGGGGTATTTTGACCTGCTGAACACGAATATGGATTTGGTTTCCTTATTTGGTTATTTCTTTCTGTATAAAAACGCTCAAAATTTGAAAAATCTGCTAAAATTACAACATTTCTGTACGGTTTTTCGCGATTTTCGGCCCTTAGTTCAAAGAAATCGCCAAAACCAAATACATAGTAAAATTCTACATAAAAAAACGTATTTTTTAGGAATTTTTCCAGGGTGGTCGCTCTTCGCTTATATGGTATTTTTTACGATTGAAAACTTCAAATGACCGAAAAAACGTGAAGGAGTGCACCAAAATTGTTGAAAAAATTATCATGAATACACCTCTACCAGATGTAACTTTGTGCCAAAGAACAGAAAATTTCCTTCACTTCCGTTGAAATTAAAAATTCTTGAAAATGATGCAATAAAATGGCCATAGCTCCGAAAGAGAGGGGGTAGGGGTCCAAAATTTTGTGAAAAATTATTTCTAGTCAATATACACGACTTGAGGTGTTTAGGAGCCCAAAAGTGCCGGGGGCCAAATTCACCCCTTATCCGTCCATACCCTTTGAAATTTTTCATTATTTCGTTACTTTTCGATAAAATTGGGAGAAAATTCATTAATTTTTAAAAACTTGCACACCCATTCAAATCATAATTGCTGTTGTTTATTTTTCTGTTCCTTTGTGCAGACATCCCAGCCAAAATTTGAGAAAAAAAGTAACTTTAGAAACCTCTGACAGTCAGAAAAGTAACCAAAAATGTCCAAAAAAATAATCTTTTTTAAAATTTTAATTCATGATTTTACCTAGAAAATGTAAAAAAATCATTCGAATTTTTACTGGTATTTCAACAAAATCACAAACTATATAGTTAAGTATCAAGTAATGCCATGGTATACTTTTTTCAAATCATTTTTTTAAATGCAATTTTTGATTTTTTTAAAGCAAAATTTTTTTAAACCATTTTTTTAAAGAAAAAACTAAAAAAATTGATGTTTTGCTCAAATTTTTGAATAGTCACTTTTTTGAATGAAAAATAACCAATAGTAACTTTTGAGTGCAAAAAGTAACTAATAGTGACTTTCCTTGAAAAAGTAACAAAGTTACTTTAAAAATAACCTACTGGGATGCCTGCGTGTGTTTTTCGACAAGGGTTCGCTTTTTTTCAGCTTTCATTTCAAAAGTCGAAAAAAAGCTAACTTATGGCAAAAAGAGTAGAATTGTCTTCAGTTATACTTTTTTGTTTCTGGTCGAAGATGAAGAACAAAATATTTCTACATATGTATGTATGTAGGTAGGTTAGGTACATATGTACCTAGATTCTCTCAAGTTTTGGTCGAGGAATTTTTGTAAAATCACTGCCTTAATTTGTAGGTAAATGAAGTTGGAAAAAAATCCAACGTCATGATAAGTAGATTAGATACCTAGTAGATATAAATAAAAATGAATAAATAACTCACCGAAATCGTTGAATTTCTGGAATCATCATATTCCATTCCATGAAAATATTCTGGAAACAAATGAAATAACCAAGTTCAAGTTTATTCTTAACAACAATAACAGAATGTTTTGCGACAAATCGTCGTATTCATTCAATAAAAAATTTTCAATCATCTTAAAACATTAAAAATGTTTTGAAACTTTTGAGATTATCACCGTTGTTAAAGGAACAGTAAAGAATACGAAATTTGAAACATCGTTTGACAAAACACACTATCATTATGAGGTCACATGCAGGTGTAAACATTTTTTATTTTTGATGCATCAGTGCAAGGATTTGTCACATGAGTCACCTTTTGTTAACTGGTGTTGTTATCAACGTTCGCTGATAGTACCAGCGCGCGCACGACACAATTACATGAATTGAATCAGATCTCGTTTGTTTTCCTAAGCAACACGTTTGAATGTTTGAAATAATCAAAAACGGATGCACCCTTTGAATAATTGGAACTTTGAAGGGTTCCATTCGGTGAACATTTCTGGGAAGTTTTTGATGACTTTCTGTCTTATGATGAAATTTTCTTTAACAAATTTTAATTATTTTAACTCACAGTGAATTTTCTCCAATCCATATTATCATTTTGTGATTTTATCAATGATTTGTAGTACGTAACATAATAGGAATTTTCTCAAAATCTTCAATTTACGATTTCAGAATTACAAAGATTTTATAACCGGTTTATAAATTTATGATTTTCTCAGTCTACGGATATTTCATCAAAAAATGATGAGTCTGAAAAAATAGCAATAATAAATGTTATATGATTTTATTTTCAATTCTAATGATTTTACGAATTTTTGGAATTTCTATTAAGATTATAAATTGAGAATTTCATCAGTACTACATAGAATTTTCAACGAGATCATTATTCATCAGAATTATAATTTTGAAAATCTTTAGAATAATTTCACAAATTGGATACTACGTAGTACGTACCAACAAATATATATTTTTGAAAGTTCTAAACACGAATATGAGCTTAGTTTTTTGACAGGACTTCGTCCAAAGCTTCCAGCACTCCTCCCCTCAATGGGAAACAACCAAAACCGGTATTGGCTAGGAGGTGCAGGAGGCTTCGTACTAACAGAAGTCCTATCGAAAAACTATAAAAGTCATATTTGTGCTCAGCATCTTTGAAAATGATCACTTGATGATTCACAAACATATAAGCGTACTCAGGAGGGAGTTCAGGGGGCTCGAACCCCCTCCCCCAAGCTCGTACGGGATATTTTTTATTACAAAAATGTGAAAAAGTGAATTGTTTTGCTTTTCAAATATGAATTTTTCAAAAAAAATTCACCCTCTTTCGCTCGGACAGTATTTTGATCATTATATTTCTTGAATAAACATACCTATAACTTTCTAAATCTTAATCAGTAATCAGTCTTTGATGAAATTTTGTCTTTGAGAATCAGTCAAATGATTTTCATTGAAAATGAATGATTTTTCACTGATCCTTCAGTCAAAAATCACTGATTTCTCAATCAATTCTCAATTTGTCAGAAAAAATCAATAATTTTGACTGAAAGGCAGAGAAAAATCACTGATTTTCAATTAAATTCATTTCATTGATTCAAACAAGTAAATTTTACTAATAGTCCCTGCGGTTAGCTCGGGCATACTGCACTTTTTGAACACGGGTTGAAATGTGGTTTTTATTTTAGTATGACCTAAAAGCAAATTTTCGAGAAGTGGAGACGTCAAAAATTTCCCTTAGGGGCGGAGGGAGGGGAGTTTTAGGGAGGGTTTTACCCCTATTTTTCCACATGAAGGGGTTGGGGTAAATTTGGTGTCATTTTCATATAATTCGACCCCCCTGAACTCGAATATGCGATTAGTTTTCCGATCTGAAGCGTAGAATTCACACAATCGCATGATTTGTGTCGCGAAAAGAGGCCAATTTTGAGGAAAAAGAGGTAAAATTGCGATTTTTTTCATCTTGAGACGAGTAATGTGGATCAAGTAAGGTTTGAAACCAGTTTTATATACATTTCGAACCCTCTGAATTCAAATTTGTGATTGGTTTCTCGATAGGAAGTGAAATGGATTCTTGATCGTCGTTTTTTGGTAGTGAAAAACAGCCAATTTTCGATAAAATCGACTCGAATTCGCAATTTTCCATCTTCTCAGCCCAATACCTCGAACCAATCTTAGTATGAAACCATTTTTATACGTAATTCGAACCTCCTGAACACGATTTTTCGATTAGTTTCCCGATTGGAAGTGGAGAATTCTCTCAATCGTGAAATTGGTGTAGCGTAAAATGTCCAATTTTTGTTAAAATCGACTCGAATTCGCAATTTCCCATCTTCTCAGCCCAATACTTCGAACCAATCCTGGTATGAAATCATTTTTGTACGTAATTCGAACCTCCTGAACATGATTTTTCGATTAGTTTCACGATTGGAAGTGGAGAATTCTCTCAATCGTGAAATTAGTGTAGCGAGAAACACCCAAATTTCACCAAAAATGACAGGCCTGTGAACGCCGTTCTTTCCACGAGAGCGCCGTGGAAAATTTGATGCATCTGTACGGGTTTAATACGACGAGTGGTTAGTTTTAATTGTTTCCAACAATGAAACAATAAAATATATCAGTTAATGGATAAGTAATATCAAGAAATTTATCAAGAAAATTATTTGGCAGTTGTAACTTCATGTTAGAAAAATTGTGTCAGTGAAATGCTAGCATTTCGTTAGCAAAGCGTTATAAAAACAACACATTGATAACACATTAAACACAAGTAACTAACCATATATTATTGGAAAAAAAAAAACAGCAACAAAATACAAATAGGTACCTATCACAAGAAACTTGGAAAATGACCACTCGTCGAATTAGACCCGTGCAGATGCATCAAATTTTCCACGGCGCTCTCGTGGAAAGTACGGCGTTCACGGGCCTGTCAGTTTTGGTGAAATTTGGGTGTTTCTCGCTACACTAATTTCACGATTGAGAGAATTCTCCACTTCCAATCGGGAAAGTAATCGAAAAATCGTGTTCAGGAGGTTCGAATTACGTATAAAAATGGTTTCATACCAGGATTTGTTCGAGGTATTGGGCTGAGAAGATGGGAAATTGCGAATTCGAGTCGATTTTAACAAAAATTGGACATTTTACGCTACACTAATTTCACGATTGCGAAAATTCTCCACTTCCAATCGGGAAACTAATCGAAAAATCGTGTTCAGGAGGTTCGAATTACGTATAAAAATGGTTTCATACTAAGATTGGTTCGAGGTATTGGGCTGAGAAGATGGAAAATTGCGAATTCGAGTCGATTTTATCGAAAATTGGCTGTTTTTCACTACCAAAAAACGACGATCAAGAATCCATTTCACTTCCTATCGAGAAACCAATCACAAATTTGAATTTAGAGGGTTCGAAATGTATATAAAACTGGTTTCAAACCTCTTGATCCACATTACTCGTCTCAAGATGAAAAAAATCGCAATTTTACCTCTTTTTCCTCAAAATTGGCCTCTTTTCGCGACACAAATCATGCGATTGTGTGAATTCTACGCTTCAGATCGGAAAACTAATCGCATATTCGAGTTCAGGGGGGTCGAATTATATGAAAATGACACCAAATTTACCCCAACCCCTTCATGTGGAAAAATAGGGGTAAAACCCTCCCTAAAACTCCCCCTCCCTCCGCCCCTAAGGGAAATTTTTGACGTCTCCACTTCTCGAAAATTTGCTTTTAGGTCATACTAAAATAAAAACCACATTTCAACCAGTGTTCAAAAAGTGCAGTATACCCCCGTTTTTTCATGCTAACCGCAGGGACTATAATTCATTTTTAAGGAATGCACAATGACTGTTTGTTCCAAAAAATTCCGCAATTTCCAATTTTTCTTTGCTCAAATCTGTTTAACTATTATCAGTCTACTTAAAATACCCTGACTAAGTCAGCGCTACTGAAATAACAGGTTACTCAATTTTCTCATTGAATTATGCCCCCCTCCTATATTTTCTCGAATTCTCAGCCCCTCCCTTGAATAATTCCTAGGTGGGATTCTGGTCACAAATTCCATCATTTTTTTATAAATTTGAATCCAAATTTTGGACACAGGTGTCCCTTTCCCTCAAGAGCTCCATACGATATTTGAAAATGGCATCGAAAACTACCGCATTCGTATTCTTTTTACCGAACTGTTAATGATAATCCCCTTAGGGCTAGTTGTACATTCAATAGTTAACGAACGGTTGATGGTTAACCAACGGATTCACGAATTCTCATTGGTGGAAACCATCAGTTAACTACCAACTGTTGGTTAACTATTGATTGTACAACCGGCCCTTAAAGTGCTATTTCTCAAGTTAAACTCAACTTTCAACTTTTAAAAAAAAATTGTAAATACTTTTTAAAATTCATTTTCAAGATACTTTCTTTCGAACTACGAAGTGATCTAAATATCAAAATAGGTAAGTCGCTGAAGTTGAAAACTATCATAAACAGATTAAATTAACAACACCCCCACCCACAACCCCATTTCATCACAGAAAAAATTGAGGACTAACAAATGGTGATTTTCTGAATTGGTTGGTAAACAAACTTTATTAATTAAAAAAATCGAAAAAAATTGAAAAACTTGGGGTCAAAAATCGAGTTCATGGAATCACCTAAGAGCAATTTAAAGATCAAATACGGTACCTACTTATTCCTTTAAAAAATAATGTATCAAAATGATATAGTATGCATACCTAATAATGGGATATAAGTAAAATTCCTTATGAAATTTTTAGTCCAACTTCAAAATTACATAAACTTACAAATAATTTTAGCTTACCAATTCATAAAATCACTGATACCTATTACCTACCTATTAGGCATAGGTATCAATTTCCCGAGTAGGTAAATATTCCAACAAAATAATAAATAGGGTAGGTAGTATCTACAAATTTTTAGTAATTGCATGTTTTGAATCAGTCGATTAAAATTATTTCCAGTAAATAACACCACAGAGATGTCTGCAACAACTAGACATCGTAAATTTGGAAAACTCAAATTGTAATGGTACGTAATATGAATAATGACGAAACACATCAGCTATTTCTTTTCCGTAGATATATAGGTATTTTTTTCAAATCATTTCTAAGATTCGACGAAGGTTAAACAAGATTCTCCCCTCCTCTTCGGCATCCAGATCAAGTAGTATTTTTCAATCATAAAATAAAAATTTATATACGTAAATTATCACCGCTAAACACGTATTTGAATATTGTTGAAAACATACGTCACTACCTTCTTCGTCTTCATATAGTAGTCCAATAACCTGTTTTTACATTCACAGTTAAACTATACAAATATAATTAGGTATACGGATACATATTAAATGGACCATCTTTATAATCTTATACGTGAAGTGCAGAATATTTTGTGATTACAGAGGTGTGAGTTTTCGCCAAAAATATGTAGTAGCGTCCAAGTAGAACCAATTTCTTATTTATTTTAAATATCACCGTGTTATCGTTTCGATTTCTCAACTTTATAATTCGCGATTGTTCATTTCGTTCGACAGCTATATATGAAATATTAACGCGATTTGAAATGTATTTTAATCGAATTTTAGTGACCGGTTTCGTGTTAGTGTTTTCATCAAGTTCGATATTCGCAGCTAAAACTACCACTGGTAAACCATCACAATCTACCCTTGCAATTAAACCAACTACCCCTGCAATTAAAGCAACCGCTGCGAAGAATACTACAACTAAAGATGGAATTTCTCTAAGACTCGATCAATCTGCTCCAAATGCTACACGTAAAGGTGCTAGTCCTGGTAAGATAATCAACACACGATTCGGTTCAAGTGGAAATGTGGAAGAGCAGTGCCAATGTACGTTATTTTATCTTTGCGAACAATCATCTATCGTGGAAGGATCTGGGTAAGGACTGAATTGTTTTCTGATGTTCGCAAAATAAATTAAAAATGTTCATCATTTTAGGTAAATACTTATTTGGAGTTTTATTGCGTAAAAAAATAAAGGTGGCTATAGGCATTATTAATAATGATGCTTGCTTGTCAATTAATGATTTAATACTTGTTTTTAAATTTGAAAAAAAAGTAATGCAGTCATTTTTTTGATAAAGGGTATGGCCGGATAAGAGGTGAATTTGGCCCCAGGCGCGTTTGGGCTCCTGAGCACCTCAAGTGATGTATATTGACTAGAAAAAATTTTTCACAAAATTTTGGACCCCTACTCCCCTCCCTATTGGAGTTATGGACATTTTATAGCATAATTTTCAAGAATTTTTAATTTCAACCCGATAAACACCCTTTTCGCGATAGTTTCAGGCATATTTCTCCAAAATTTCCAAAAAAAGTGACTTTAGTGACCTTTTGGAAATGAAAAAGTGACCATAAAACTGACTTCATGAATGAAAAAGTGACCGAAAAGTGACCATTTTTTCTTGAATTTTGATGCGTCATGGGTCAAAAGAAAAAATTTTTCTCAATTTTTACCAATTTTTCTAAGCTTTTGGCTAAAAAATGTTCGAGACCTGTCAAAAGAATTCTTATTTATTTTTGGTTGTCAGATTGATCTAATTTTTAGATATTCTAATTCAACAGAGGTTGAATTGGGTCAACATTCAATTAGAAAGTCCAAGCTAGCCCAGTATTGGTTTATCTAGTTTGTAAATTTGAATTCTATAAATACAAAAATAAATCCATTTTATAATAGATACCCCGAAAAATTGACTTTTTTGGTAAAATAACTCTAGAATCTCCAGTTTTCCATTATAGTATTTACCAAAAATGAGATTTTCACGATCGAAGTCAAAATTTTTTCCATTACTCAATTTTCATTTTTTTCAAAATTTTACCCAATTATACAATTTTTTCAACTGTAAATTTTTTTAAATTAAAATTTTCTCAAAATTTTTCCAATTTTAGTAAATCTATAAGTCTAGTAGGTAGATATAATGACTCAAACTTAAGCAATAAGTACCTAAGAGTTATTTTCCATTTCTTTTGTATTCGGGAATAAATTTTTCTGGATTTTTCCTATTCAGGAATTTGGTTGTCCGGGAAAATGGGTGGGAACCCGTACCTAGACCCTTCTGCGTTTCATTTGAATAAAAAAATACAATTTAAGAATGGGTAAATCGAATTAACATAAATAGCAATTCAAGGGTCAGTAGCAATATGATAACTCAATTTTACATTCGTTAGAGACCACCGATAACGGATAAAAAATACATAAATTTACGTTTAATAGGGAAAATATTACTGACAATATAGTCAAGAGTATGACGAGATAAGATTGGGATTTACCCGGTCAAAATGTTAATAGGTAACTATACTTATCATTTTGTATGACGTACCTAAATTGGTTTTATTTTTCAATTTTTCACATTATAATAATAGGTATTCGCTATTAAGTATGGTAAATAAATGAAAATGTTAAATGATCATTTCGTTATTTTTTTTTCTCAGAATCGAATGCTCAGACAGCAGTTTCGTCTGTTGCAAAATTCCAACAGTTATAGATACAATTCCAATAACTCCAGATGTCAATGTACCACCCACCGATCTTTCTCAACAAACTTGCGTCTGCGTTCCGTTTTATCAGTGCGCAGATTACGATCCATTATCATCAACAGCCGGAGCTGAAGTGATAAATTACAAGTTCGAAATTAATTCAATTTGATCTCACAATGAAATTTATTCATGTGCTTAAAAATGTCACGAATTACAGATTTCCATGTAAACCGCCGGATTTTTGTTGTTCACCCGATAAAGTAATCTCTGGAGGGGGCGCAGAAAATCCTCCACCAATTCCCGAAAAAATTACTCCAAAGCCGCCAACCAGTGGTTCTGATCAGAGTTGTGTCTGCGTTTCATCGAATCAGTGTAGCAATTATGACCCATCAGCGCCGACTTACGGAGAAGGAATCATAGATTTAAAGTTCGAAATGAAGTCAATTTGAACACACGGGATATTCTATACCAACTCGAACCAAAAATGAAGTCGGGTCTTCCGATTTCGCTCAATTTTTTTCACGAGTTCCCTTTGATGAGAATATTTTCATTTCTTAACATACTTTCCCTAAAATTGGGGGACTAGGAAAGTAATGAAGGGTAAAATCGGAAAAATAAGCAAATAAGTATTCGAACTCAGTGGCCTCAAAAACCTAACAAACGACAAGTCACACGTTACTTTTAATTTTTTTTAATTTTGACCTCATCAAGGGGGCTAATAAAGGGGTTCAGAGGGATCGGATGAAAAAGCTGAGTACATATTCGAAGTCAGCGCCTTTGAATCAGTAAAAATCGATATGTTACGTTACTTTTTTTTTTTTTGAATTTTGGCTAAAACTGTGGACACCTGTACCTCCCAGGGGTGTAGAGATCCCATCTTGAAAATTTGTTGGTTGAAAAGAGGGTAAAAAGGGCCACTTACTGTAATTTTTTTAGATTTTCAAAGGGTAGCTTTCATCTTTTGTACTTATCATGAAAGTTGAGCTTTCGCCACCTAAGTTCAACTTTGAGCTTTTAAAAATTCAGGCATAGAACAGAAATTTTGGAAAATAATTGTGACTTTAGTGACCAATTTTTTGAAAAAGTGACCAAATTTTCAATTTTTTCTCAATTCTTCATGAATAAATCTTCACTTGAAATTAAGAGTTTTGGAATAAGTTTTAAGTACCAAACTGAAAAAAAAGTGACTAATTTTTTTGACTAATTTTTCGGCAATTTATAGACCTTTTACGTAATGATATTTACAAAGCATTTTCGAGTTATGTACTTACAACCCGAAATCGTGAAGAGGAATTATTTGAAATGCATGGTGTCCAACCTAACGATTTTTTTTTTTGAACAAATCTATGAAAATACGGATTTTTCTGGGCTAAAAATTCAAAGATTTCGTACAAGCCATTGCAATTTTCAGCTTGATCCTGTAAATAAAAAATTGATGAGGGAGTAAAATATAAATTATTTTGTCAAGATATATTAATCAATGTGTTGAGCCCGAGCGAAGCCAGGGCGAAAATTTTAACGAAAAAAACCATTCAAGAAATTGAAATTGAACACTTTAACCTCATTGAGATTTTCCAAAATGTGACCAATAATTTCAGATTCTCTTCTATTCCTTCTTTTTTATTTTCAATATCGTGGTCAAAGACATCACAGTATTCCTTTCTCATCACAGCTTATTGAAAAGTAGGATATCAAAAAAAAAGAAAGAAAGAAAAAAAAAAGGATTTTCAATGAATTCTGTAGAAAGAGTATAAATTACCCGTGAGTTTAACGCGGAAAGTTTTCAGAAAAATTTATAATTTTTAATGAATAAAGACAGGCATTCAAAATATAATCCTTTTACGATCAGCAAAAAATGATTAATATGAAAATTTTAAAGATACATAATAATTTGGCCCAAGCGAAGCGAGGGCGAAATTTTTTGAAAAATTTATAATAAAAGAAGCAAAAAAACACTTTTCTGGATAGGTAACTTCTTTTGGATTTTTGAAAAAAGTGACTTCAGAATGAAAAAAGAGACCAATAGTGACCTTTTGGCAAAAAAAGTGACTTTTAGTGACCAACCTTGAAAGAAGGGGACAAGTCACTAAAAAAAGTGACTCTTTTTGATGCCTGAAAATGTGATTATCGTTTTTGAACCTATCAATTTGTTTTTAAACCCCGCAAACAGTTTTCCCTCAAGTCCAACCGATCTCGAACACCCCCCCCCCCCGCCTCTATAAGAGTTAGAAAGGAAATGGTCGTGGTTATGTAAATAGACCATCTAGGAGAACTCGTGAAAAAAATTTGAGCGAAATTGAAAGACCCGACTTCATTTTTGGTTCGAATTAATATGGAATAGCCAACACGATAAAATTTATACGTACAAGTTTTTAAAGTGTCTTATCTACATTCCAGATTCCCGTGCGAAAAACCGGATATTTGTTGTCCGCATGAAAAATTAATCCCTGGAGCAGGCGGTCAAATTCCTCCAAAAATTCCTGAGATTCCTCCAATACCGCCAACCAGTACTTCTCAATCGACCTGTGTCTGCGTTCCATCAAATCAGTGTAGCATTACACAGACATTTGGAGAAGGACTCATAAATTACAAGTTCGAATTGAAGTCCATTTGAACAGTGGCACCCACATCCACATAAGTTTTGAGCGATTGAGGCCCCATACGTGGCCCTAGGCTTCGGTAAATTTCATCGGGATTAAAAATGACAGAATATGTGGAAAATACGAGTCCATGAATTACACTCGTTGAAAATTAAAGTAGAAAGCTTTCCCTGAGAAAAAATCTGGGGCTCTTTATAGGTTTTGGAAAACCATTTCTCAAATCTCTGGGCGCCACTGAATTTGAATATACAATATGTATGCACACAAGTTTTTAAAATGTCCGACATTCCAGATTCCCGTGCCAAAATCCGGATATCTGTTGTCCGCATGAAAACGTAATCCCTGGGCCGCCTTACACTCCTGAACCAAGTCCTACGCCTTCACCACAGCCGCCGAATATTCCACCAGGGGGTACACCACATGTGGACGAATGCGGTATCAGGAAGGCAACACAGAATAAAATTTCAGCACCGGAACGTGAGTGCTTTACGCGATGTCTTGTAATTTTGTCTCAAAACTTCGAATAATTTTGTACGCGGGTAATTTCTTCATTATGTAGATTTGGCCCAAACATCTTTCGGCGAGTTTCCTTGGATGGCGTTAATTTTAGCCACTGAAATCTCTCCCAGTGGTGTCAAAAATGAAAACGTTTTTGTTTGCGGAGCTTCTTTGCTATCTCCTTCGATTGTCTTGACCGCTGCTCATTGCATCGCGTACGTATCCCTTAAAACTTAATAGGCATAGGTAATTATGGTCTGCGGCATTGTCACGTTTATAACACAGTTCGATATTCCCGTAGTCATTTGAATCCAAGCTTATTGCGAGTCAGGGTTGGAGAATACAACACTCGTGAAGGACTCACCGAACCGTTGATTCATCAAGATCGTGCAGTCAGCAGAATCGTAATACATAATAATTTCAACAACAGAACAGCATTTAACGATTTGGCTCTTATCAAAGTAACCGAAGATTTTAATTTCGCATCTCACATTTCACCAATTTGCACCGGGTTTACGAACTCGATATATGCTGATCCGAATTCGTATAATCCTTCTGAATGCTTAGCCACCGGATGGGGAAAGAACGCTTTCAGTGAGTTATCAACTTTTGTACTATAGGTGCAGGACCTGTCGTTACCTATTTTCAAAAATTATTATTTTCGGCAGACCAAGGTGAATTTCAAACTACTTTGAAAAGAGTAGACTTAACCCTTATACCGAGGGACGAATGCCAGAGTCGATTGAGACAGACAAAATTAGGTCAATATTTTCTTCTGCACGAGAGTTTTATTTGCGCTGGAGGCCAACCCGGCTTCGATACCTGCCAGGTACTTAATCGAGAACCATCGATTCAATTTTTGGTGATAATCTTTTCATCAATGGTAATCAAATTGCAGGGTGATGGCGGTGGTCCGTTGGTTTGCGTGACGCGTGATAACCCAGATAGATATATTCAAGTTGGTGTCGTTTCATGGGGTATAGGATGTGCCACCGATATTCCAGGAGTTTATGCATCTTTGGAAGCCAACCGAGACTGGTTGATTGCTGAATATAATACTATGAACCTGTTCAGTCGTGGGAAATTTCAATAACTTTATATCGTATTCCAAAAAAAATTGAGAAAATTTTACATCTATTTTCAAATAAATTAAATTCATTACCTATCTGTCATTCCATTATTGTTTCGTTGCAAAAATTTTGTGAAAAAATTAATTTGGTAGGAAAACAATAGTGAGAGTACTTACAAGGGTGGTTGGTTTTACAACTTTTTTCGAATATTAAAAAACCCTACAGGCTCATTCCATATCAACTCGAGCAGGTTTTGACCTTAGGTCCTCTAATTTTGCTCAGAATTTTTTTAAGGGTTCCCCTCGATGGTCTAATGAAGGAATCACCGTCATTTCGATGCTAATCCTTCAGGGGCCCGGGGGTGGCTCTCGTAATTTTCGTACAATTAGAATTTTTTTGCGAAACTCAAGAAACGCATTGATTTCTACTAATTCAAAAGCGCTGATTTCAAATATGTGCTCAGTTTTTTCATACGACCCCTCTGGACCGCCCCCCAATCAGCTCTCTGATGAGGTCAAAATTCAAAAAAATGAAAAATGACGTGTGACGTGTCGTTTGTCAGGTTTTTGAGGGCACTGAATTCGAATATTTTCCTTATTTTTTGAATTTGACCCATTACACGCATGCAAAAAATGAAAATAGCGTGCGGTACATCGATTTTTACTAATTTGAGGGTGCTAAGCTCGATTATCAACTTACTTTCTCGATCTGCCTCCTACGTGCCTCACACTGACCCCCAAATTACCAAAAAATTTAAAAAATTTACGTTTTAAAAAAATGGGAACTAGGGTGGCACTAAAGGGTCGAATCCCCAAAAAATATATTCGAACTCAGTGCCCCCAAAAACCTAAAAAATGACACGTCACACGTCATTTTTCATTTATTTGAATTTGGAGACTTATTTGTGACCTACGTCCTGAAAAGGGACCTCTGGGAAGAAAACAAAATTTCGAAAAAAACGCGTTTAAAGAAAATGCTTCGTTTTTCTGTATTATAGGGGTGGTTAGGCAACTATTCCTTCACCTCATCATCTTTGGTGGTAATTTTTGACTCTGTGGTACTTTTTGCCATTTTTAATTTTTCAACATTTTTTGAATTTTATTGAACTTTGCCTTCATTTTTAAACGCGATTTCCGAGGAAAGTAAAAAAGATTGGAACTTGGGGTTTGCGCCATTCAAAAGGGGGTCTTTTTTTCTATAAGAATCACCAAAAAAGTCAAAATTCATTTTTTGCACCCAGAGGTTCCTTTTCAGGGCGCGGGCGCGGGTCACATATAGTGGTTTGGAGGAATCGGATGAAAAAACTGAGCACATATTCGAATTCAGCGTCTTTAAATTAGTAGGTAGAAATCGATGTGTAACTTTACTTGTTCGATTTTTTTGAATTTTTGTCAAAATTGTAGACACCTGTACCTCTCCAGGGGTGTAGAGATCCCAAAAAGGATAAAAGAAGCTACTTACTGTAATTTTTTCAATTTTTCGAATGGTACCCTTCATATTTTGTGCTTATCAGGCAAGTTGAGCTTTCATCACAAAAGTTCAACTTTGAACTTTTCAAAATGTGATTATCAATTTTGAAATTTTTTTTCAATTCTCTACAAAACCGTGCCAACAGATTCACCTTGGACCGCACCAATAATTTCGTAATATGAGCCTTCAAAATCGAGCCATTTCGTAAAAAAATCCCAATTGTACGAAAATTACGAGAGCCACCCCCGGCCTCCTAAAGGATTAGGATCGAAATGACAGTGATTCCTTTATTAGACTATCGAGAGAACCTGTAAAAAATTTTTTGAGCAAAATTGGAGTACCTAAGGTCAAAACCTGCTCGAGTTGATATGAGATGAGCCTACAGCAAATAATTATAGCGAATGAGGTCAAAAATACGTGGTAAAAATTTGAAATTCCTTGGTAAATGGTAACCTCCCCCCTCCCCCGGGCAAAAATCTCAATTATTATTGTGATACTCTATTGAAAAGTAAAAATGACATTTCCTGATTTTTTGAAGTGTTTACCTATACTATTTTTGTTTATATATGACCAATAACGTAATTTTTGAAGATAATTTAGAGTCATGGAATAAAAAAAGAAAACAACGTAAGAATTGATCGATTTATTAGAGGACTTTTCAATCCGGACAAATATAATATCGATCAAATATTACATAATTAATTTTTTTATCCATTCTTAAATTATTTTAAAAAATGATGTTTTGAGTCATTAAAAAAATCAGGTTAACTATTCTGCCCTTATCCGAAAAATATTGGAAAAATCTAGATCTCCATTGAACTTTGAAAAAAGGAAACATCCCTATTAAATAATTTTTCTGAATGGTACTAGATTATAACCAAATTTCACAGATTTGCAGCCATCTCGCCAGAGATTATTTTTTTCCATAGTTTGAGGTAACCAAGCACATCGATCGAAATTTGCAATTCTGCGACGGCTTGCCACTATCGAACCACCTTTAATTTACTTACGCAATAAGTACACACTTCATACCGTCATACGAGAGTATTTCGAAAAAGAAATGAAAAATATACTTAGTGGCTCTCTCTAGCAATCACCTACTAAACAAGTCTAACATCACGAAGCACGAACGTGAATATATTATGCAGTAGAAAAGAATTTTCATCTAAGGTACCGATCGCTCCCTCTTTTTTTCATCCCTCGAAAAACAACCCCAAAAAACTACGAATTTAAAGCTATCAGGTTTCTATCTTCAAAGTTAGATGGCGTAACGTTATATCGAAAAATGTACCTAAAGTAGCAAGCGAACAGTAGTTAAATATTAGATAAATTCAACTCCTGTTTCATTCTAAAAATTTTCTAATTTACTTGAATTGGTTCAATTTTTTTACCCAAACGATATAGCAAAATAAGTAAGTACATTATAGCGTCACATCTTAAATAAATTTCATAATCCGTTTTCGGAATAAAAGACAAATTTGCAAAATTGCTAAATATAAAAAAATCATCTTTTTAAATGAATGAAGAAGATCCAAAATGGATGAAGACTGAAATTTTGTCGTTTTTAGCTAAAAAATCTATAGGTACTTTGAAACATTCAATTTCCTCGTTGCCCAAAATGAATTTTCAAGGTAATATTTCCGAATCATAATGCTGAACTTTTTCAGAGTTTTTGCAGGTCACCTTCGGCGAGATATTTCCACCCCTCTCCCCCTTCCTTTATACCCTGAAAAAATTCAACAGTTTTGCAAAATTGCATGCTAAAATTCTTCTAAACTTTTCATCGATACTACTCTCCTTTGATAAAAAATGAATGAGATTTTATAAATTCAATATTTCTTATTCGTTTCTAATACTAAAAAAATGAATTTTTAATAGAAAATGCAGGCTTTTTGAGTCAAATGTAAGACTTTTTTTTACACTTTTTACGTTTTCGGAATTACATGGTCAATGTAAACCTATCCTTCACTTTTACCCTTTGCAAGACCTGTTATAGGTAAACACCTTGCCTTTTCCGTCGAAAAAACTTTACTCAATTGAATTTCACCGAGACTTTAATTAAATTCATGATATGCTGATTATTCAGCTATACGAATTCACAAAGGTGGGCACTGTCTTCGGTTAGACTTTTTCTTGCTTCTAAAATAAGCGTGTCGAGTCCGGCGGAATTTGATAATGAAATTAGCTACCATTGTATGCGATCGTCAAAACGAACGCAGTCTGCTGTACGAGCGCGTATTATGCAAATTTTCTCTGATCGCCGACTAAAACGTGTGGTTTTGTATGTTGTAGTGTATGTGGAGAAAAAAGAAAGGGGCAAAGATTGCACTGTCACTAAAGGAGTTTTTTATGCGGGTATTTTCTCATCGCACCCATAAATTTGATTTACTTTCGGTACAACTCATGCGAAAAGGTATCAGGTGGATCTAGGTATAGGATAATCATTTGAACAGGCTATTGCTGAATTATGCCCATTCAAACCACTTATTTTACAATTGAACGTGTCACAGCAAAAAAGACATATAGAAAAAATGGCGTTTTTGGGAAATCGCGATTGAAGTTTGAGTATACTTTTTTTAATACTAAATTAAGGAATTGAGCTGGGGAAAAAATGTTACCTTAAAATTTCATATTTTTGATACAAGAAAACAGCTCGCCCATCACTTGATATATTTTCTATTTTTTTCTATATTGAAAACAAAAGGTTGAGTTATATGTCCTTTTTGTTGTGGCAAAATTTCATTTCGACCCTTCTACGTTTGATGACGTATAATTTTTCCGGAAGTGAAAATTGAAAAAAAATCTTCATACAAAAGTTGGAGAGAATGAAAAAAGGAACATTTTCGTGACAAAAATTTCAAAAAATTATGTCTTCAGGGAGCGGATATATCGCACTTTGAAAAATGACAACTTTTTTTTCATTTTCTTGGTTACAAAAAAATGCTAAAAATACATTTTGGACAAATTTTATTATTTTTTCAAATTTATGACGAAAAATTAATAAAAAAAACACTTCATTAAAATTGTAAAATTTTACAATCATTTGCACAGTGAAAAAATTGAACATTACGCAAATTCTCGAAAATCAAACATGTAATGTAGGTACCGAAATTGCGAACTTCGCATTTTAAAAACGCCATAACTCTTCGAGGAAAACATATTGGATGGTGGGAGGGGGCTCATTGGATAGAGAAAACTTCAGAGAATACGAATCGCTTGTCGCATCAAAAAGGACATATGCTGAGTTATGCCTGTTTTGTTGTGGAACATTCAATTGAAATAATTCGAATTTCCTGACAGAGATTTTATGACGGAAGTACACGAATGTCTTGCAATACGAAACGAAAAGACCTTTTGAAAATAATATTTTCTTTTAGTTGGAAAAAAATCATACCTACTTTGAGTCGAAACAATCGATCTCGTTTAGACTATTTTTATTTTTCGCTCTAGTGGCCCGATTTCAGTTTGTCCATGAGAGTACTATATTTTTGTAGTTCGAAATTTTAAGAAAATTTGATCAAGTATGAATTTTTGAAGATTGATTGATGATAAAAAATGGAAGTTTCAAGAATGTTTCTCAATTTTTTAGCGTTTTGATAGCTTTTAGAGCCAGATCAAGCGGATGGGGGGGGTGTGACTTGGCTTCCTTTACCGATAGCAAAATGGTATTTTAAGTCGTAAATTAGATTCAATTTTGAAAATTTTCGAAAATATTGATCTTAATTTTCGTAATAAGGTGAAAAAAATTGAGATATATTGTGTCTCGGGTCAAACTAATCAGGAAAAATTCCATTTTGGTTGAGAATTTTTGATTTTTTGGTCCCAAAGAATGTTACCTATATTATTTGTATCCAAGAAAAAAAACGAACAAAACATTGAGGTGCTGAACTCGTAAAATTAAAAAATTGACGTTCGTGTTGGCAAATGAATGATTAAAATTTAAAAAATGATTTTTTTCTGAATTTTCTCATGTGTAAGTAGCATTTACAATACATGCAATGCAGAAAATGCTGGCCATGCTCGACGCAGCAGCATTTTCCAATTATTGACTCCTTCATTCTGGCCGGGAGAAGGATATGGCAACTAATTATCTGACACATTCTTCTCACAGATTCAAGATTCTTCGGAATTTCGTCTTCAAAATATGTACCATTGTATCAAAATTTAAACTGGGATTCATCACGAGAAAGGGTCGAATAAATTTCCAGAAAAAAAATAATACGAGATACATTAATGTTTCCCTGCGTCCAAAACTCACAATATTATTTTCTTCAGTCGCCATATAGTTCGTTAAAAAAGAATACCCACAGCCACATTATACTCATTTTCCAAAAATTTTAAAAAGAATACCTTTCCTTTGTCATGGGCGTGTTTCGAATCGATTAGTCTTCGACCACCTACGGTCTGCGAAGACAACGAAAACGAGCCATCAACAACGCGGCCAGCATGTCCCGTTAGGCTAATTCCTTGAAAAAGGTCGCAGGATTTCAGGTACCTACTCCTTAACAAAATGGCGAGATGTGCCAGCTCTCGCTCACTTTACCGTTATCTTTCACCTAACGGGACTAGTGGCCATTGAGGGTACACGTACAACCTGCCTAGTTCATTAGCGAAATCTTCGAGAGTTCTTCAATAAGAGATTTACCTTCGACTAGTTAACATCTAGTGTTGCGAATATTTTGTCTAACGTCATTGTCGTTTCGATTTTAAAATTCGTGAATTTTTTTACTATCGGTAGTTCTATCCGCGCTCGTTCGATTTTCAATTTCTCGTGTGTTCGTAATATCCAGTACCATGGCTCTTCTTGATACGTTGCAAAAAAAGCAAAAATGCCTGGTTGACGTAATTCGATCGCTGAAACCGCAGTACGATTGCTCCGAAGAAGTAGCCGATCTATCATACTTTATGGTCTGCAAGTACGAAGAGTGGTTTTGTTCGAACAAAGCAGAAATTGAAAAATTATCAAACCAAACTGGTATCGAGGTAGAAATCGACGAATATTGGCGAGAAGAAGAGATTTTGTATCAGTTAAAAACCATGTACGAAGAATATTTATTATCGCTGCCATTCATCCACCCGACATCCTTAGATGAAGCTGTAGAAGCTGAATTGAAAAAACAAAGTTGCATGCTATATACAGCTGCAGCTTTGCAACCTGTGACTGCGATTAACCAAGAACAAATCGAACTGTACGACCATGTTTTGACATTTCTCGATGGGAAATTTAATCAAAATCGATTCTGCCTTTCGACGTTACTAGATGAAAAAGAATATCGTTTACAAGTGGCCGCATTTGACCAGTTTAAAGAAATCTTAAATCGACATCGATCTATCTTATCTGGTAATCTTGAACATTTAATAAATTTAGAGCGGTTGTGTTCGTGATTTTTTTTAGTTCGATATTTTTTACATATACGTTGTGCTATTTCATCAATTACCGGTGCATTTTGATTCGTTTTTTTTAATTTGTCTTAAGTACCATTTTTTGAATTATATATAAATATTTTTTTTTTAGATTCTAAGTTGTAATTTGCCGTGTATTTTATTAATATCCGGTGCATTTTAATCTGAATTTTTTATTCGTCTTTTTGAATAAATTTTTTTCTATAATCGAAAAATGTGTTATCTTTTGAAATACCGTATGGCTAAAAAATCAGGTAAATTCTGAGTAAGTAAGGTAAATGGGATAAATGTGAGTAAAATTTCGACTCAATTCCACATGAAAACATCGAAAGAAATTTAAAACGGTATCAATCAGTTGATGTACCTACGTGATCTTAATGCCAATTCAATCTGGTACTTATCAATTCTTTGTAAAAAAGTATTTCTGCAACTCAATTGTCAGTAAATAAGTAAGTATCTATTCATGGATGCAAGTAAGTACATATAAATTAATTATTTTTTTTAAAAATATGTACCAACATTTTTCTTTGTGATTCAGGAAAAAAAGGCGATTTATCAAAAGTAAAATTTAATTTTATGATTTAAGAGTAATATGCTCTAGGTTGTTATCAGTGAAAAATTTAGGATCGTGATATCTTGATGATTGACGAATAAAATAAATTCACTTTTTTCATTGATTTTTCGCGATAATAAAACTAAATTTCGAGATTTAAAGTAAAATGATCGCGAAAAGGGTGTTTATCGTAATATTTTGACTTGCTGAACACGAATATGGGATTGTTTTTTTCATTTGATCATTTGATCATTTCTTTCCGTATAAAATGCTTAAAATTAGAAAAATCTGCCAAAATGACAACATTTTTTACGGTTTTTCGCAATTTTCGGGCCTTACGCCACCGCAATCGCCAAAACTGAATACGTGACATGAATCTACGATAAAAAACAAGTTTTTAGGGTATTTTCAAAAATTATTCGAACTTCGCTGTCAAGGTCTTTTTTACAGTTGAAAATTTCAAATTACCAAAACCTCATGAAGAAGTGCACCAAAATTGATGAAAAAATTATCGTAAATAGACCTCTACGAGATGTAACTTTGTGCCAAATAACAAAAAATTTCATTCATTTCCGTTGGAATTAAAAATTCTTGAAAATAATGCAATAAAATGGCCATAGCTCCGAAAGGGAGGGGGTTGGGGGAGGCCAAAATTGTTTCCAGAATTTTTTTTCATCTAGGTATACAACCTGGGGACATCAGATCGAAACTCGGAGCTAGGGGCCAAAAAGACCCCTTATCTGGCTATACCCTTTATCGAAATTCAAACGTCGATTTTTTCAAAAAATCTCCACCTTTATATTCGAATTTTATTCAGGTACTCTTATTCGCATTATTTGAAAATGATTGACTTTTTTCGAAACCACTTCCGACGCATTATTTCATATCAAACTAATTTAAATGAAACAAGAGGTACCGAAATATCCAACTTGGGTTTAGAAATCTCATCAAATAATCCAACTGTAGATATAGTTAGCCAAACTGGAAAATAGGAACTGCACCGGAATACAGAGTATACAGAGAGGAGACCCATTGGCATACGTATCCAAAACCTATTTCATATTTATGGGGTACAAGATCAAACACTTGAAATACTCTACCACTACGATACCACCCACAAGACATAGACAGTAAATAATTCGAAATACGCGAGTACGTATCGCAAAAGGTGAACCCTACACAGATAATCCTGCCATAAATGAATATGGATTACATTTCCTCTTCTAGCTTTTACATAGATTATATGGTACCGTGTACAAATACATCTACAACATTACCCAAAACATATTTAATACCGATTTCGGCTCGTACCTTCGTTTAACGTGCAACACCACCGACGTAGGTTAGGTACACTTAACGTAGTCTAGATTAGAAATAATACTCAAATCGTGGATTATCATTAACTTGCTCCTCCAGTCATTGTAATTTGTAATAGAATCCGATACATATAAAAATATTTCGGCATTTTTAAAAAAAATTAGTAAGTATCCTTGTTTTAATGAAGTTTGTTTTCAAAAATTCAAAATCAATTGAACTCTGGAGAAAAAATTTAATGAAGTTTTGATCGGAAACGGGGAAGAAGCGAAGTTAGCCTATTGAGGAGGAGATCGAAAACTACGAACTTGAATATTATTTCTCCCACTTTTTTCAACACAAAACGAAAATCTCCCACAAAATGGTCTTAAATTTTTGTCTTGCATAAAATATAATTTTCAATCTTTTAAAGATATAATTAGAGTGCGGATTTTTATGCTCTAAAAAAGTCAAAATATGTGCATAAAATATGTGTTTTCAGTGCCTGAAATATGACGAAAATATGCGTTTATTGAGCGAAATATGCAAAAATATGCAAAATCGATATGAGTGTCTAAAGAAAGGATTTTTTGATTAGAATATCATGAACACTATTTTTTGATAAATTACACACATTTTACGACTAAATTAGTTAGTGAAGAGAGAGCAAAGATCCATTCTCATTTAATAAAATGCCTCGACATGGAGAGAAAAATGTGATTTTTAAAAATTTTTTTTAACCATATTTTTGGGCAATTTTTTAGAAATGCCATTTTTTTGGTCGAAAAAAAGGAAAAATTGGTCAAAATTGTTGAAATATGCTATAACCCTGCGAAATATGCCGAAATATGCGCTCAAATTGTCAGAAATATGATAAATTATGCATTTATGGCCAAAATATTGAAAATATGCAATTACAAATAGGGCTCATTTTACTCTACATTTTATGAATCACAAAGATCTTAGTGATATGCGCAATCATCTTTAACGTAGCAAAATATGACAAATCATAAAAATGCTACTCATTACTCATGATCAGAAGTGTAGCCAATTAGGAAGGGGGAGGGGTGATTTACTCTCCAAGGCGCTGCGAGATGAAAAAGTTGACAAATTCGTAATGAATAAGAAAAAAGTTGGAAAATTTATCAAAAAATGAAAAATCTTGGATAATTGATGAAAAAAGAATAACTCGAGGATAAAGCTACTTCACTTTCTGAATGTTCAAAAATGGTCATTTATATCTTTCATAACACGACTTTTTCGAAAACTTTCACCCTCGCTTCGCTCGGGACCCTTTCAATTTCCTCGAATGCTTACATTTTATCGTTCAAAATGAGTGTTATTCATTCAGAAATCGTGCCATTTTTTGATTTTTCCTCGTTCAACCTCATTTTTTTTGAGTTCTTAAGAATTATTATAACGAAATAATATAAACTTCCTTATTGCATCATTTATTCAATTTTTCAAAAATTTCGCCCCCTGCTTCGCTTGGTCTAAAT
This sequence comes from Pseudococcus viburni, assembly GCA_033439095.1. Classification (NCBI taxonomy): domain Eukaryota; kingdom Metazoa; phylum Arthropoda; class Insecta; order Hemiptera; family Pseudococcidae; genus Pseudococcus; species Pseudococcus viburni. Next base: position 98,866 of record JAVBJF010000482.1, on the reverse strand, counting down.
TTATAAGCACGCCCAGGGAGCTCAGAGGGTTGGAGCTCCCTCCCTCCCCCCCTTAAGCTCGGAAAAGAGATTTTTATCACAAAAATGTGAACAAAGTGCATTATTTTGCTCTTCAAACATAATTTTTTTAGTCCTACTACGTATTTCTTGAATAAACATGATTATAACTCTCTGAATCGGAATCAGTCTTTGATGAAATTCTGACTTTGAAAATCAGTGAACTGATTTTCACTGAAAATTAATGATTTTTCACTGATCTTTCAGTCAAAAATCACTGATTCCTCAATCAATTCCCAATTTGTCAAAAAAATCAATAATTTTGACTGAAAGATCAGGGAAAGTCACTGATTTTTAGTTAAATTAATTTCACTGCTTCAAACAGGTAAATTTTATTAATTCAGATTTAAGGAGTGTACCTTATTGATTGTTTGTTCTAAAAAATTACGCAATTTTTCGATTTTTCTTTGCTCAAATCTGTTTATGTATTATCATCCTACTGAAATTAACCCTGACTATGCCAGTGCCACTAAAATAACAGGTTACTCAATTTTTTCATTAAAATTTGACCCCCCCCCATTTTTTCTCGAATTCTCAGCCCTTCCCTTGAATAATTTCTGTGTGCACTTATGTCTAAATTGCTCCATTTCCTGATTTAATTTTATTAAAAAATTACATTTTACTTAAAAATGTATTTTTTTTTTTAAATTTGACCCTTAGTTTCGCTGTGTCCAAATCATTCCCTCATTGGTTAATTTGAAAATAAGGATATATTACCATTTCATCATTGGGTTTTTCTCAATTTGGCACTTTTTTAAAATGAAAATAATTTAATGTTTAATTAAAAATATGAAGTATTTCGCCTACTATTTTGTGGTAAAATAAACAGACATGGATGGTGCAGCTTAAAAGTGGTGGGGCGGAAAATTGTAATCAATATAATTTCTTGAGTATGAAAAACATCAATTTTATGAAGGATAACTTTACCCCCAAGTCGGTAAATTTCAGCTTTAATGCTAGAAACTTTTACATTCAAGGCTCGCTAAATTGTAAAATTAACCCCCCCCCCCCCCCTCAAAAAAAAAAACATTTCGGTACGACTTTGCTTATGACAGTCTCAAAGGATGTATTCGACAAATATCTCGAAACCAGCATAAGTAACTTGGAAAAAATATCGAAGATGATATGAACCTACTGAAAACCATAATTGAATGTACGTACAAAAAATATGTAAAAATTATAATTCTGAAAATCAAAATCATAAGTAATGAAACGTCAGTGCATGAATTTCAACAAACTCAAATGTTGATCCCCCCTCCCCTCAAATTAAAATTTCTTTGAATATTGATAAATTTGAAGGGAACCCCCCTCCAAGTATTGTTACTTTTGATCAAATTTCGAGAAAAATTGGATAAAAATTCAAGTTGTACCTAATTAGAAATAAATACCGCATGTCTTTCAAAATACGATGTTCGTAAAGTAGACTCCTTCCAAACGATGAGATGGCAGCATAAACGACATACGTGCTTCAGCTTGGTCTACGCGAAAGCCCTAAACCTTGTTCACTGTTCACCCTTTACATCGAAAAGCCTAAAATGCCTATAAAAAATCCTCTTTTAATACGCCATTTTCAACTCCCGACATTAAATTTCAAACACTCCAGACGAGATGGAAGCTCAAGAAAATATCCGACGTAACAAAAAACACCATAAAAATCGTTTCAGATCGAATCCTCGAATCGCCCTACGTTACATTCCCTCCGTTGCTGGGCCGATAGAAAATTCAACCACGAAAGATACTCAGATAGGGGTTGAAGTGGCTGGTGAAAAACCTTGAATTTCAACCGTTTCTAGCAAACATTCAAAGTGCATTTACAAATCGCTCCGAATTCAAGTAAATCGAAGTTTGAAAATACTCTGTCGACTTGAAATACCTATATCTGGTTTTTCTCTCGCTCGACCTCAGTTTCGTACCGAAGATTACACGCATCGTAGCGTTTCCAACACACAGCCGGGCTTAAAAGCATTTTAAAATAATGATTGCGTGAAATTCTGGATTTATCGTAGTCCCGCGTATAAAACAAGGGGAATCGGTTGTTAGCGTAGGGATATTTCTGGGCGAAAAAAAGAGTTTCTCACAAAAGGACCAGACCGATAATGTAATTACTCAATTATACGCCGTTTTTTGCCGACACTGCCGACGAATGCATAGAATTATAGTTCTTTTTCGTGTACAGAAAGAAAAAAAATACCAAATACGTTTCGGGTTTTGTCGCTGTGATGTAGATTTAAAGCAAAAAAAAGGAACATAGGGAAATGAGGAAAGGAAAAAACCAGAAGAAATTGAAATACTGAAAATATGCCACGAAAATTCAGAATTTTAAATTTTTTCAATATTCTGAATTATTTGAACTAGAATAATAAAAACGTTGATTAGATATTTGTATAAAATACGAATATTACTCGTAACTGACAAGAGAGGTATTCCAACTCAAAGTAAAATTTTGAGCACAAACAAAAATAAATCGAAAGTACACCATAAAAGAACCCTATATCCAAAATTTCAAGTGCTGAAATTCATTTCTCGAATTTGGACGAATTTTTGAAATTTCAAAACTATACCTAATCACCCAGCAAAATATAAAAATGTGATATAATCAACGAAAAAAGCTGAAATGTGGTATATGTATACTCTATTTTTGTCTAGCCGAATTGATTGAAAGCGATTTCGAGACGTTTCAGAGCTTCCAGAAAATTTCGGAATTTTCCAGCCCTGGAGAAAAGCCCATGAAAATGGTCCACACAAACTTCAGTACATATAATCGCAGATTACCCATATTGGTCACCTACTTGATCGATTAAAGCACAATTTTCGGAATTTCGTAACTTTGAGTTCAAATTCAAATTTTTAGACAGAAAATTTTCTTGGAAAAATTTAAAAATACGCCCACTTCACAATTTTCTGGAGGCTCCAAAAGTCTCAAAATGCTTCCAATCGATTCGGTAAGCCAAAAATTATACCAAATTTCACGTTTTTTCGTAAATTAGATCAAGTTTTTCAAATTTTGCAGAGCGGCGAGGCAGTTTTGAAATTTCAGAAATTCGCCAAAATTTGAAAAATGAACTTCTGCACTTGAAATTTTGGATATGGGGTTATTTTAAGGTGTTCTTTCAATTTATTTTTGTTTGGGCTCAAAATTTTATTTTGAGTTGGGATACCTTCATTGTGAGAAAAAATGAGTACATTTTTTAAAAAGTCTTGATTCTGACAAGTCTCACTTTAATAATTTCTATTCAAAGTTACGTAACCCCCCTCCCCCTACGATAAGAGGTTCGATATGGGCCCATTGTTGGACCACTTGGGAACATGATACCGACGGCTTTCTAACAGATATTTTTTTAAGTCTTCGCAAAATTTCAAACTGAAATTGAAATTTATTGTTAAATTTTTAGAGCTTGTGGCCTTTTTTGGGTCATCTAAAGCATTAAATGACCCTGAACTCACTACTTCAAATTCTTGGTAAAATTTCTCATCAGAAATGGAAATGAAACATTTTGAAAAGAATTCGAAGACTTTTTGGGGCTGTTTTTGGAGCACTTGGAAACGAGATTTAGCCTTCAAACAAATTTTAAAAAAAATTCTGCTCATTTCCAGTGAGAATAAATAAACGGAAATCATTTTTTGCACCATAAAACTTCTTTCTCAAAACCATGTTACAAAATGTATATTTGTGATTAAAAAAAATTCGGTAAAAATTATGAAAATGAGATCCCATAATTAACATATATTGAACTTTTCCATCCGCACAGCACCCAGCGAGACTTTGATTTTTCCTAGGATTTTCAAATTAAATAAAAAATCAATATGGAGAGCTAAAAATCGATTTCTCGCCTCCTTTCAAATAATTCTAGCACCCACTTTGAATTGCGTTTTTTGACCAGCTTTCATTTAACGAATGGAAACAGCTGGTTCAAAATTTATTTTTAGAATCCGGTATGAATATTTTATGATTAAGATTTCGCCTCAGAACTCCCGATAAAACCGAAATTATTAGCCAACATTTGAAGAATATTTCGAACAAAGCACTTTTTACGTTGCAGACCACTGCGAAAAGAGAAAGGATGGAAAGAGAGAGAAAAAAAGACCGAAATATAGAAGACGCCATTATGTCGCTCGGTCAAGTCCCGGGAAAATTTTCTAACCCTTAGCTAACGTTCTACAACGTAAAATCGTTAACCGACCTCTTGAAAGGGGTTCACCGAGTAGCGGGAGGACAGAAGAGGGCGAAAAATAAGCAGTCAGCGTGTATTCCGAGAAAGAACAATCGTTATCTCTCGCCCCGAAGGCGTCGCACCGCCAAATATTTCATTTAGCTTGGTATCTGGAACCTGACAAACGAGCAACCCGAGCAAATTCGCCTTATCGGCTGAACCCCCGCAATTGACCCAACGAATCCGCGAGAATATCGCCGTTTTAACGCACCTAACACGTAATTAACTTGTAGATATAAGTTGCTCAATATAGTAAAATTTATCCGTACGATCGAGTGGTTTCGTCATTCGACCAAATCCTCCCTTTTTTTCCCATTTCAAAAACACGCTCTTGGCGAAAACTTTAAACGCGATCCGCCATTTGTCGGATTACAGCAATAGCGGGCGATTAACGAAAAGCAAATTCCGACGGAAAAACTTTAGATTAATTAGGTGGACGCCTCTTGCCTGGAATTAATCTTTGTTAGGAAAACTGTGTTTAATCTCTCGGATACATGTAAGAACTGCGCCAGGCGGTACAGTCCCTGCTAAAAAATAACATTTTAAAAACTTTTTCTTTTCTCGCAGCAGCAACAAAGTGCAAAAAAAAACTAACCCGAAAAATACTGAAAAAAGTAGCTAGTTTTTTTCTTTCCCCGATGTTTTAATATGGTAGCGTATCCGCGCACCTCGCCTTCCCACCGTTTACATGGCCAGAAAAACGCTCACTAACGCACGCACTCCGCTTCTAATTACTGCATACTGCTGGACGAACGTTTGCGACGTTATAAGGATCGCTCGTACATCTACCTAAATGATAAAATGCCTGGTTAAAAGATGTCAGCGTGTGCACCCTGCTCAAAATTTTTTTCCCTCGATATTTATTTTTGAGTTTGCAAGTTTTCGCAAACGTACGTATGTAATGTACCTACGAATACGATGTTCGAGAACGAGGTTTTTTCCTCCAGAAAGAGACCAGAGTCGACGAGATGATTGAGTATTAATGTGGGTTTCTATACGAGTACTTAATCACTTTCTACACAAATGTATGTAGCATCGACATTTTTTCAACAACGAATATCTCTGAAAATATTTCGGTGGAAATTTTTATTCAGATTTTTAAAGGGAGCATTTTCGATTTTTCCATCATTGACAGATTTAAGATGAAGTGACGTTAATTTGCTTCCTTGTCATCATCGTGATAATGGTGGATCAAAAAATATATAATATTTTGGATTTTGAGAACAATTGATGAGGTAAATTAGTACGAGTAGGAACCCCCCCCCCAAAAAAAAAAAAAATTGAGCCTCTAGTTCAAAGAGGGGCGAGCTAGGAGATTTTAAAGTGAGGTTATTTTTGAAAAAAGTGTCTATTAAATTACCAGAATGAAAATTTGGACTTTTTCGAACTGGAATATTTCAATTTTCTGAATAATTGTTGCCCCTCCCATAAAAAATAAAAAAAACACGTGATTGAAATACATATGAATTCCATGCAAGCTCCTGCTATTTTTTTCAATTTATCTCACAAACTAGAGAAAATGGGGGGGGGGGGTCGTTAAATAAAAAAGAGCCTATAAAGTTTTAAAAAATATAATTTCAACTACCATTGAGAAAAAAAGTAATAACTTATGTCAAGAAAACCGAGTTAGGAAATTTCGGACTTGTTACTGAATTTTAGCCACAATTCTGTTTTTTTTTTTTTTGTATTTTCAGTCCTTTTGGACCCAGTAAACACCTAGAAAAGTGGTTTTCGCCACTTCTCGGCAATTCCACTCGCTGGAAACTTCAGTCATTCCTAAAAAAAAAATACAGTTTTGAGTTTCTACACCTCCTTGAACCATTGTACTCAAAATTGAAAATCTACAGAACAAAAGTTTGAAGATTTCTTTATTTTTACTAAATAATTAAAATTATTCACTCAAACGCCTCAAAATCGAACCAATTTTTTTCAATTTCACTTGGAAAAATTTCAAAAATTTTCATGACAATGATGCCAACTACATTTCGATTCACGTAATTTTCACAAAATTCAATGCGAGTTATTTATTAAGTAGCTCGAAAAGCAAACCAGAAATTGTTTTGGACGTTGAAATAAATTTTCCAAGTCATATGGCAGTGCTACCAACTGAAATTATATGAAAATTGAGTTAATCAAAATACAGCTGGCAGCAGGCCTGATGCTACGGGTGATTGTCCCCCTGAAAAAGGTCGTTTGACCCCCCCCCCCCAGAAAGTTGTCAAAAACTTATTTTTTGTGCCGGTCTTGCAAGAAACCAAAATATGGTAAAGCTGTTTCTATAGGATCCTTCCTTTTGGTCATCTGATTCCATACGCCTAAAATTTCGATCGGATTAAGTTACATTCAAAATGTCGAAAATTTTGAAAATTCTACATTCGATTCTTAAATTTTAATAAACTTTTGACTAAAATACAAAGTTTGTGAAAATTACATTTCAAAAGTTGGAATTTTTGGAAATACTAACAAAGATTCGCCAATTCTCATATAGGTACCTATTTTATTCTTTAAAAAATGTCTTTTTACAATTTTTGGAATTTTAATAACTTTTAAGATAAATTTTTACATATTTTTATCAAAGTTGGGTGATATTTCAATAGTACGTATTTTAAACGGACTTTTAAAAAATGCTAAAAAATGAATAAAGGATTAATCAGAGCCGGCGGATCATTTTTTTCTCCATAGGTGCTCCTAACACTCTTGCGGGGGGGGGGAGGATATTTTCTAACTCTAAAAATGTTTCCTCAAATCTAAAATTTTTTCATCTAAAAAATTTTTCTATCAACTCAGGAATTTTTCTCCCTCCAATTTTTTTCTCAGGTCAAAAATTTTTTCAACTCTGGTATTTTTTTCAACATAAATTTTTTTTTCAATTTTAAATATTTTCTCAAACTTGTTTAGCTCTTGAAATTTTTTCTCAACTTTTCAATTTTTTTAGCATCTGATTTTTTTTTCAAAATTCCAATTGTTTCAGCTTAAAACTTTTTCTTACATTTTTTTCCTGTTCTAAAATATTTGGAATAAAAAATTTTTGAAAAAAATTGGTGGGAAAAACTTTTAAGAAAGACAATGTGAAAAAATTCAAGAGAATGTCAAGTTTTTAAAAATTTTCAGATCAAAGAATAGAATTTACACTTGTTAGCAGGCTTGGGTCGCCGTTCACAAAACGAACGAAAAGTTCGTTCAAGTTCGTGAACGAAGGCCTAAAATGAACGAACGGAGACGAACGAACGAGTATTTCGACAATGAACGAACGTGAACGAGTGAACGACCAAAAAAAAACGAATATGAACGAACGAAACGCTCCCAACGTTCGTTTTTTCGTTCATTTTTTTTTATAAAAACGCTAAAAACGTCTTGTTAATTTCGACTTTGGATCTTGATTTTTATGTTTGAAAAATAAAATTATTAATTAAAATTCTTCTATACTTTTTAATTTTTAACACAACAGAACAGAACAACACTTGACATGACCTGATCCTGAGGGGGAAAACAAAAATGTGGTAAAAACAAAAACTAAAAAATGAACAAAAAAGGTCGTTCACAGTCGTTCACGTTCGTTCACGTTCGTTCAAGTTCACGAACGACGAGGCCAGATGAACGAACGGAAACGAACGAACGAATTTTTCAGAAACGAACTGAACGACGAACGAACGAATGAGTGAGATTTTCAAAACGAACTGAACGCGAACGCGTTCAAGAACGACCCAAGCCTGCTTGTTAGTTGATATAAATTTCAGTAAATGAAAAAATGTTAGAATGAAAATTGAAACAAAATCTTGAAGCTAAAAAAAATTTTGAGGAAGAAATTTCAAGAGTGGGAGAATTTTTTTGGAGTTAAATAAATTGAAATTTTAAGAAAAAATTTTGAACCCTGAACAAATTTAAATATTGAGAAAATAGTACAAACATGAACGATGATTTTTATCATTACGCTGTCAAGGTGCTGTAAATCAGATGTTCTAAGGTGAAAGTCAAAAGTTTTAAGCAGAAAGTTTGTTCACATCTAGCTAAAAGCTGAAACAAGAGAAATCTAAAAGCTAGCCAAAAGTTAGCTGTACGAATCAAAAAGCTAAAAGCTAAATCCAAGTTTTATTTTTGAAATTTTCAGTCGAAAGCCAAAAGCAGAAGTTTTATTTTACGGTTTTTCATTCCTGGATTTCAGTTTGGTGTGAAATCTTTCATTTTTTTTTAGAAAATTTGGTAGGTACCGTTGTGATTGAGTTTCAAAATTTTTGTGGATTTTGCGATTTTTTAACAACTACTGTAGAAAAATCTCCCGAGGTGCTCGAGCACGCCAGCCCCTCCAGTAATGCAGGCCATGAAGGATTTCATCAAAAATTATTCTAGATGACGAAAAAAAATCCGGCTCGATTTTGAAGTGCCTGCTAAAATGAGCAATTTAATTTGGTAAAAATAAAAAAATCTTCAAATTCACGATCTGAGATTTTTCCATTCCATTGCAGAGGACGAAAAGAGATATCCAATTTTGAGGTAATTTTTTTAGGAGGATGACTGAGCTTTTCAGCAGTTTGAACTACTCAAAAGTGGAAAAACCCGACTTTTTTCGAAAATTACTCAACTTTGACGTCCTCCAGCCCGTGTCTTTTTGAGCTTGAGGGTACGAAAAAAAATTGAGTGGTCTTCTATACACAAACTAAACTAGATACTTCGCCAATTTTCGTCAAAATCCAGGATACGTTTTCAATTCTTTCAAAGGTGATTTTTCAACAAAAAAATATATTCAGAACCATCAAACCTGGAGTTTTTGTCTAAAATTATTTTCAATGAGTATCAAAAGGCTGAAGAAGACGAAAAAAAAACTCCACCCTCGGAGAACGCACGCCTTCAAAAAAAATATCGCAACTTAATTCGATTAAAATACGTTCCACAGGTAAAGAATCAATGGAAAAATAACTTTTTACTCGCCAAACAGAGCGAAATTCTTTCAACGACTAAACCTTGCAATTTTTCCTCAACTTAATTTGATTTAGGACGCTTTGAAGTTCACACCCCGAAAGGTTTTTGGTAAAAGACTCGATGGAACTTTTCCTCGCTGAAAAAATTGGCATTGGTGCGATAGAATCGGTCGTAAATTAAAAACTTTCAAACCTCGTACAATTAAGTAGATTAAAGAACGTATTTTATTCTACGCACACAAAATGTTTTTAAAGAGCGAACGCGTGGAATGGTTGGTATACGAAGTACGAGTATTGTAGAGCTAGAAAAGAGACCGGGTTTCCGTACTTAACAGCCTAAAAATAATCAAAACGAATGTGCAACTTTTAGCTTTAAAACTGCTGCTTGAACCCTTTGGCGCGACGAGGTATACACAGTAAATTTACGAGTCGAGTTTTAAAAGAGAGTCCTTTTATCGGTATAAAAACCTATTCGATCCCTGGCCGGACCGGAAAAAAAATATTGGATTTTGAGGTTTTTGCACGGACGAGATGGCGGCGCTTATACTCCGTACTCGAAACGAAATTGTAAATTCGAAAACCCCCGACCGACGTTACCGATTAGGAGAATTTCCTAATCTATTTCTTGCGCCTCTCCTCTTCATTACGCTTCATTCACCTCGGATGGTTTTTTTTCGCGTACACTTTATCGTTGTCGTCGTCACCATCGTCGTCGTCGTCGTTGGAAGGATATACGAATAAAAAAAATACTCGCACGCACACATACAAATACAACTTTTCGTATCCTTTTGGAAATAGTAGCGTATAAAGAGGACGAGGTTAAGTACGATTTTTATTTTTTTTTTCCTAAACACTCCTCAACCCATACGCCGATTCGTCGTTTCTCTCTTTTTATAACCCATGACCGCTCTACCGTGTATACTTTTTTACAAGCGGAGACAACCTCTTGATATATAGAATTTCCAATTCAGCTCAGCCAAAGTATATACACACACTGGGAGCAGCGGAACAGCGTCGGTGGCGACTTCATCAGCAGCAGCCGTAACTCGAAAGCATAAAATACTCGTAAGTTACTCTTTTTAACCCAAACGCGCTCTTTTTTCTCTGCAGGAAGGGCAGGGTCGACGTTTAAACGTGTCCTCCCTTTTTTTTCGCCTCCTCCGCCAAGCCGAGTTCGAATCGGAGAAAATTTTTCAAATGCACAATCGAGTCCCGAATTGTACCTTTTTTTTACCGACTTTGTGAAAAGCGTCGCTAATGTTAATAATTTTCCAAGTTTCTTTTTCGTGTGCCAAAAATTTCGATTTAATGAAATGCCCGATCGCACTGCCGTCCCATGATGCGGTCAATTTGTTGGCGAATGATAAGGGTTTTATGGCGTTTTGAGGAGTACTTTTGTCGTATTTTCTGGCCAACTCGAAGGCGAAGGTACCTACAGTGGTATCAACTCATCCGAGTGTCTCGTAAGCACTTCCCATAGTTATAGGCAGAGTTGTCATTTTACATGTAGAATATCTTATTCTACATTTTACGTAAAAATGTAGAATAAGTTAAATTTTTATGTAGAATAAGTGTAAAATGTAAAATAAGCTGTAGGGCTCTTCTGATTGGCTAATAAGACAATGAGGGCTTGAAAAACCGATTAAGTACTAAGTAATACTAAAATGTATTTACTTTAATAATGTTTGATTTCGAGTTTCAACCTTGATGTTTTTACTTTTATAATTTCTGATTTCAAATTTCAATAATATTTTTACTTTTATAATTTTTGATTTTGAATTTCAATCTTTCGATTCGATTGAAGCACTCTTGTTATTTTCAAATTCAATTTTTGGACTTTTCATTTTTTCAAATTTCAACAACTTTTTGTCTAAATGTTTGCCATTATTATTATTATTCCGTTAATCAGTCGTTAATCTGGATTTTAAATTTCTTTAGTAAACAAAATTTCCAATTTTCAGTCCAAAATTTCATGATATATGATATCATCATTATCAATTCTTTACTCTTTAGCTAATGAAATTTTCTGTCCTGAAATTAAATACAATTTTTCAAAAAAGGATTGAAAACGTATTAATAGGTCTCTGATCGGTAAAAAAATTCATGAATTAAATATTACAGTAGAGAAATTTGAACATAATTCAATGAAATTGACGTTTTTTCCGGCTTATTTTACATATTCTACATATTCTACTTATTCTATATTCTACATTTTTTCCAAAACTTATTCTACTTTACTTATTCTACATCTTATTCTACATTTTATTCTACATTTTACATTCTACATGACAACTCTGGTTATAGGAGTAGATTGGGGATACGAAAAGTTGAAAAATTAAGTACTGGATACATATCAGGGTTGTACGTAGGTATTCAAATCATTTTTGATCATTTTATAATTCGAAAAATGATTCGAGTCTTCTGGCAGCAAATTATTCGTGATTTGTCATTTTTGTTCGAATCAGGGGTGCGGTGATCCCCCTGAGTCAACGACGAGCGCCCCCCTCCGGTTTCAAGCAAGCCACCCCTTTTTCATCAATGTCCTCATTTTTTACAAGCTTTTCTTAGTGGGTATGTTTACGAGGAAGGAAAGATGAAAAAAAAAAGGTATAATTTTTAAAAAAGAAGTAAATAAAATGATATTGCCCGAGCGAAGCGAGGGCAAAATTTTTTATAAAAAATCATATTAAAACTGAAAATAATAATTACTATGTACTCTCTATCGAGTATCGAGCATTCAACAAAATATTTTCTAATTCATGGCAGGGTGTCTACCAATTTTTAAAAATCAAATTTCGCGACTTTTTCGCGACCTTTTTTCAAGGTATCTAGTATCTACCTCTCAATTTGACCCCCCCCCCAAAAAAAAAAATCAACGAGATCAAATTTATTATAGAAAAAAGTTTATAACCCGGAAGAAAATACGTCTTTAATTTTGAAAAAAGACAATTTTTCACAAAAATTTTCCAAAAGTGAGTTATTTTATGGTAAAGAAGAGAAGTAGTTACTGCCCGAGCGAAGCGAGGGTGAAAATTTTACGAAAAATCATGTTAGAACGGATAAAATTGTTAAATGATTATTGAGAAATAAATTCATGGAAAGTTTGAAATATTAGCAGATTTGGCCCGAGCGAAGCGAGGGCGAAATTTTTTCGAAGAATTTATTTAAAAAACAGCAAAAAAAGACATATTTTCAAATGGGGTTTTCCTTTAAAACATCCCTTAGAAAATTCCAAAATTCTCCAATTATTTTAGATTTTCCTGACAATGGACACAACCTTTGAAATTCCCAATCGTGATCGCTACTTAGTCTCTCACAAGAACATATTTTTCCGCTTTAAAATATTCAATTGTCTGAAATAGAAGGGAAGAGGACGAAGAGGTATATAATTTAAGAATGGGGTTTTAAAATTTATGAGCCCGAGCGAAGCGAGGGCGAAAATTTTTAGAAAAAATGTTCAAAAAGGTGAAATTTCTTTACATCTTCTGTTTTGTAAAGAGCGAAAAAAATGGAAGTAATTTCGGAAAAATTCGCGACTTTTGATGAATTTTGGGTCAATTTCGCGACTTTTTCGCGACTTCAGCGACCTAAATCTAAATTCGCGACTTTTTCGCGACTTTCGCGACTTTCGCGACCGGTAGACACCCTGCATGGGGAGCTGGCGCGGCGTGGGCTGATGTACTTCGTGATTTGAATCCAAAATTAGGGGGAAAAATTTCAGGGGAATACCTGAAGTATAACTAAATAATTGCAGATCTACTAATGTGATAAATTGGCCCGAGCGAAGCGAGAGCGAATTTTTTTAAAAAACTTATTATGGGGGAAGTGGTCCATCTATTTTTGGAGGGGCCCGTTAAAATACTGCATTTTTTAACAAATTGAAAATTGATCGAAAAATCAGTGAATTAATTTTTGACGAAATATTAGTGAAAATCACTCATTTAACCAATCCAAAAAAAAGAAATTTCGTCAATTTGACTAATGTAGGGATTAAAATTTGCCCGAGCGAAGCAAGGGCGAAATTTTTTGAAAAAATCATGTATGAAAAGAAAAAAAAACATTTAAATTTTTTTTGAAACACTTGGGGGGGGTTAAATTATAAGGGGGCCTGCTACAAAAAGAAAGAAAAAATCGTGAACTATTTAGCGAGTAAAGATTGGAAGACAGTCTAATGATGAAGGTTGGTCTGATTGGGGGGCGGGGGAGTCGATTCAATTATAGAGGGATTGAAAAAAAGGCCCCCCAAAATTTTCAACGAAGAATTGCTCGTCAAGAATACCGCATCCCTGGTTCGAATCATTCCTGTGATGTGTGATTCGAAACTTTCGAATCATCAAAATTGTTTTCATCCCAACATTATATAAATTTTTTTTTAAACTTCATAGTTCATTTTTTTCCAAATTTTCTTGAACTTGGAAATTTTTTTCATCCGAAAATAATTTGTTCGAAACCTATCAGTCTTGAATTTGTTTGATATGTATTCAACCACTGGTTACTATCGTGATCAATTCAAAAAATTGGCTTTGAAAAATCTTTAACTTGAAACTTGACAATTGAAATTTTAAACTCAAACCTATATCTTTTCGTTCTGTTCTTTAACTGAACATCTATTTGGTTTTCAAATGAAAAGTCACTAAATGGCAATGAAGGCAGGATCACCAATGATAAATGATTAGCCATAAAAAAAAAAGGAAAATAGGTAAGTATTCGTAAAAAATATTTTTTTAATTATAAAAACGATTGACTTTTAGAAAAACTTTCATTTGAAACTTTTTTCCAACTTGATTTAACAATTTCTAACCAAATTCAAATTTCCAAAAATCATGAATCTCAATACATTTTTCAACAATTCCCCTTTTCAAATACCATTTGTTACGTCAAGACTTAGGAGCCGAATTCCACAAACTTGAAAATGTAACTTCAAAAGCTCAATGTAAACCTTTATGCGATCGGTTTGGACTTTGGACTTTGAACTTGGACTTGATTGCCATTTAGTGACTTTTAGGATGAAAAAAATTTTCAAGTTCAAGAAAATTTGGGAAAATATAACTTGAAAAAAATTGAAATAATATTGGGATGAAAACAATTTCGGAGTTGGAAAAAATCTTGAAAAAAATTGGACTTGAACAAAATCGTAATAATTTCCCAAGTATTCAAGAGCAAAGACGAAAGAATCGTTCAAAAGAACGAATTCACAACGACATAAAATTTGATCTTTCGATCCACTACTATTTTAATAGGGTTGAAAAATAATTGATCAAAACCAGTCAGGAACGAAAAACTCTGATCGGTTGTCTTTTGTTTATACCTAAAAATAACGACAAATTTAGGTATCCTACCCAAACCGAACGCTACCTCGACATTTTTGCACTTTTTGTCGTAAATTTAGAGTTTTGAAAAATAAAATTTGACTAATTTTAGGTAACCCGAAAATCTTAAATATGGAGAAGATTTTAATACTTTTGTAGCAAGGTTATTTATAATCATTTTTTCAGAAAAGTAATGGTAACCAATAATTTCTCAAAAGGTGATAATTTTTTTCTTATTAAATTTCAGACTCTGAAATTTAAAAAATTTGTTTTAGAAAATTTTAAAATTTCAGTCTTAAAAATAATTGAAACTTAAACGCTCGTACGACCTAAGGCACTATAACTAGTACGACCAAAGACAAAAGACGAAATTATCGCCTTTTGAGAAATTGTAGGTTAGCACATTCAGTTTTTTTTTCAATGAAGTTGAAAAGCCTTATTTTGGTACCTAGTTTATAATTTTTAATATTTTCCTCATATTGAAAATATGTTGGTTATAGATACCTGAAATGAGTGAAATTTTCTTTTTTAAAATTTTGAATAAATGCCAAAAAGTGTAAGAATGTCAGAAAAATGGGGGAAAAATGAAAAGATTCGAAAAATTATTCGAACAATTTGTTGAGTAAAAATAATCTTGACTTAGCTAGACGTTTTTGCATGACTTTTTTTTACTTTTTTTTACTTTTTTATGGGCCGCCCTCTTCTTTCACTCGAAACTAAACCACTAAATTTCTGCGAACAAATTCAAAGAGATATTATTTTATAAAATCGCAATGAGCTCTTTTTTAATTAAAAATATTCATTAAAGGCGAATGGGATTTTTTTAATTTTTGGAAAAAGCTTGACTTTGCATGACTAGCTTAACCTCTAGGTCAAAAGTATAAACCAGTTTAGCTTGATCGTTAAGACACCCTGTATTTCCGAATAATAATGAAGTACTGTCGTTTCATGTCGTTTTTTGAAAAACAACAAGATGATTTACGAAATTGAAAAATCGTCGTTTTTTATCGTTTTCGAAAAAACAAAATGAAAAAACTTTTTTTGAGTATGTAATTAAATACTGTCGTTTTTCGTCGTTTTTTGGGAAACAACGAGAAACGAAGAATTTGCAAAATTGAAAAATGGTCGTTTTTTATGATTTTTCAAATAAACGACCACAAATAACTACAATTTTTTTGATTTATAATATTTCAAACTGGTCTCTTTTTCATCATTTTTGAAGAAACAACCACAAATAACCATTTCAGGGTGTCTAACAAATTTTTTTAAATAGAAAGCTTGGCTTAGTTAGCTTGAACTTTTTACTGGAATTTTTTCAGTTTTTTATGGGGTACTCCCCCCCCCACTCCACTCCACTCCACTCCCGAAAAAAGCCATTTTTACAAAAAACTTCAAACAAATATGATTCAAAAATATCACAATGAACTCCAAAATTAAAACTTTTTAATTCAAAAAAAATGACAATGAGCTATTTTTTAATATATAAATGAAGACCTCACGGGAAGAACGGGTTAATTGAGGGTTTTTTCAAAAATGACTTTTTTGTGCCATTGTGTACAATAAACCATGTACTTTTATGTGGTTTATATGAAAAATGTCGAACTTTTCAAATTTTGTCAATAAAAGTAAAAAAGAATTTTCAAGAAATTAAAAACACGGAAAGAACGGGTTAACTACTCTAAACAAAGAAAAAAATGTGCAAAAAGCTGATTTTTGTTTTTTAAATAGTTGATTTATTGTTGTGAACATGAAAAAAAAAATCATAATTTAACAAAAGATAACTCATAGGTGGAAAAAACTGATTAATTTCAGAGAAAAAATATGTTAATTTCAAGAAAACACGGAAAGAACGGGTTAACTGTGTCACTTCACGGAAAGAACGGGTTAATTGAGGCACTTACACGGAAAGAACGGGTTAACGTCTCAAAATGTTGTTCAAACACGTAGTGTGTTGAGCGACTTTGAAGCTTTTGAAAAACTTTTGAGCAATATTTGCCGATGTAAAGAGTGAATGGAAAGTTTTTAAATTTTTGAAAAAAATCTTGACCTTTGAATCACAAAGCTTGACTTATCTCGACCAGCTCAGCTTGATCATTAGATACTCTGTCTTGAGTTTCGAATCACGAATAATTTTCCAGGAAACCGATTCGTGATTTGAACGAAATGAACGGTATTCAATACAACATCCACATTTACGTAGGTCTAGGTACTTATAAGATTTAGAACACACAGAAACAGAAACAGACAGATTCTATATTAACCCCTTTCTCGACTCCGACCACACGGAACCTGTCTACCAGACTCGCAATATAATCGCAACCGTTCACCCTCTATTTTAATACCCGCATCTATGCCTACCTAGTACCTAGATCTCCATACGCACGTTATTCGACATAAGAAGGGCTTATTCGCAAATGAGATAAAACGGCATCGTTGGCGATTGTTACACACCTTGGGAACGAAATGTTGCCAATCTTGAAAACGAGCGAGGGCAGATGAAACACGTAAATAGAAATACCTGCCAAGTCCCACGCAAATCGCCCTTACGTTAGTGTCGCCGGACCCGGTAAATAAAACTGCAAAGGCCAGTTTATCAGGTTTTGGACGTTTAATTTGCACGCACCCTAGTCGTTTCCCCTGCTTGGACCGAGTCGTCCTTTTGCATTAATCTACGTATCGGTGGGAGTTTTTTACGAGATGATTCCGGAGACAATGATAAAATTACGTCAGGTAGGTATCGAAAATCTGTTTTTTTTTTGTTGGTCTCAAAAGCGGGGTTGAATGAGGAGATAAGACGAGTTGGAAATTTAGTATACATTTGATGGTTTGTAGAAGTGAACTTGGTAAAATGTGTGGTGTTATTGACTATATAAAATGTTATGTGAATGATAATGTATTTTATTTGATGGATTTTACATCGAATATTATGCAATTTTTTCATAATTTCCGGGTAAGTTGAATAATTTCTTGCATAATCGAGTTATTGAAATTAAAACTAAAAAAACTCATATTTTCCCATTTTTCATAAAAAACAATGATTCTAGACTTTTCAAATAGATAACTTCATTAAGTAAACTTTAGACCAGATCTACCCGGGGGAGCATAGGGGATAATTCATCTCGTAATAGCAAACAAAATTTTGATAAGAGACGTCTTTCAATTTGAACTAGAAAATATTAAAAGAATTTTAGTCATTTAGTCGGAATTTTTAGATGTTTTGCTCCCCCAATAACTCAAATTTTATAGACCTTACATTTTTTCCCTTCCGTACTCCCCTCCCCCCTCGATATTGGAATGAATAATGGCGCAGCTTTTTCAAAAATGATTTTTCTCAAACGACTTTTGTAAATTTTCTCGATCACTTCTTCAAGTTTTCAAAAGCCTTGTAAAAATTATTAAACAATTTTTTGTTTCGAATTGAAAAAGCAAAATAAGAATGTTCACAAATTATTTAAAGGCGAATTTTTCAATTTTTTTGAGCGAAATTTCAACATTTTCGCTACTTTTTGATCTATGTATGTACCTACTTTAAGAATCTCGAGTTTTTAATTTTTTCGAAGTGGTAGACCCAGACACCTTAGATCCATTTCTACAAAACTTGAGTTTACAAAGTCTGTTTTCAATTATTGAGAAAAATATTGGTAAACAGAACTTAAAAACAACAAATGGAATAAAAATTAGCCAATTATCATCAAAGCAGGTCATTAGGAAAAAAAATTGGAAGGTACAAACAGCATTAAAGCTGGAAATTATGTTGAATGGACGAACTTGACAATTTTTAAGAGGTCAGATCTCTTATTGACAAATCTGCAGTAAGTAGATTATCTCACCCAGAATTTTCAAACGAGAATTATGGAAATTAAAATATGAATCACTTACCATTTAAAGCATACTATCGATCGATCGGTTGAATCCATTGGATAGTGATCTCATGCGCATACTCGCGTGGCTAAAACACAGTAAAATACAATAACAAAATGAGAAAAAAATATAAAAATAGAGATTTTCTGTAAAACAATATTGTTATTTTTTTTTACAATTTTTATACAATTCAATCCATATAACCTGGGTATTTTACTTCTACATACGTATAAATGTACTCGCATTTCCATTCCTGATGATCTTTCTGAGCTGTAGAACATCTAGATCCTCTCGGAACTTATCAGTGTGTATTCTACGATTTTTTTGAAGCTATCCAAATTTGAAAATTGACGTTTCTTACAATTTTTTTTCTACCCGCACCCTCACCTCCCCTCTCCCCCTCCCGGGACAAAAATATACAATCCAATTTCAACTTCCTGTTCGATGTGAAAATCTTTAGTAGTAGGTACTTGAAAATGATGAGGGTAAGAATCAGGGACGAAACTCGGGCAAAAATCTCGGAAGAGGAGGGAGGTAAAAATGAAAAATGTGCCGATCAGTCGTATTGAAAATGAAAAATAAAAATTCGTACTTTCTCGAGCTACTTTTTTTACTTCTAAAAAAAGACGTTCTTTAACGAGCTCATCTCCTTCCAAAAAAATCGAACAATTTTTGAAAATTCCTTTCGAGATCGCCACTAAGTCTTGCGATAAAGGAGAAAGACAACTTTTTTCGTTTCAAAATATTCAATTACTTATTTTGAATGGAAAGGCATCATTTTAAGAATTAATTGTGTAAATTTATCGAGCCTGCGATCGAAACGAGGGCGAAAATTTTTGAAGAAAAAGGTATCCAGAAGCTAAAATTTTTTCATTAAAATTCGTGCTTTTTTGTGCTACTTTTTTGACTTATAAAAAAACGATATTCCTAAATGAGCTCCCTCCTTTCAAAAAAATCGAAAATTGTTTGAAAATCTCATGTTAGATTGTCACCTTTTCCCTAAGAAACATTCAATTGTCTGGGCTAGAAGGGAAGAAGGTTCATACCATCATTTTGAAAATTAATTCTGTGAAATTACAGAGCCGGCGGGGGGGGGGGGGGAGCTGAAATTTTTTCATTTATTTAATCAACACTTATTTCAGAACTGAAAGAAAGGGGAGGGGGTTTTCAGAAATTTTTTCGAAATTTTTTTGAAGCTACTCAACAGATTTTTGGAGCTACCCAAACAAAGCCTAAAAACCGCTTAGAATACACACTGGAACTTATTACGTGATCGAAAAATCAGTGCGAGGTCAAAACCTTGGATCTAAAGATTATAGCGAAACAAGGATTTTAATTGGCTTTCCGACTTGATAATTTCTCACACCCCCTCCCTCTCAACGTCGTTATTCTTATTATGAGAAGCAAAAAAACAAAAAAATTGGAAATTAAAATTGTAATTGTGGATTCGTAACATGTCCAGATTTGGCAAGTGTAAACATTTTTAATTTATACCTAGGTAATTTAAAGAGCACGTAAAAATTCAATAAAGTATTTGCAGTAACACAATACTCCATTTTTGAAGAATTTCAATTTCACTTCTTCAAACAAATTTACGTCAAAAAATGTCGAAAAAAATTATGTAAAGATATTGCAGGCATAGGTAATTTTAATTCGAAGCAAATGTTTTTTTTAGGGATGAAGAGGCTTGAATCAATTAATTATGAGAAGGATTTAACATTTTTAATCTGAAAAAACCCTACTCTGACATAATTTGTTTCATGGATGGCTGACAACAACTAGAAAACGTTTTTTGATCCGGATTGCATATTTTCAAAATTTTAGGGGCATTTTATTACAATTAATAGAAATAATTTAAGATACTAGTGAAAAAATAAGCCAATGAAAAAAATTATTCTAACTGACGTTTTGAGTGGCCAACCTCGAAAAAAAAATTTCCACAAAAAATGTGATATATACTTTTTTGCCTATCTTCAAAGCTGACGAGGCTATTCAGCATGACAATCTTTGAAAATTTATTAGTCTTTTCAATTTTGAAAATAGGTGAAAACTGTATATCAGATTTTTTGTTGGAAATTTTTTTCTACAAAATCGACCACCCATAAAATCAGTTTGAACTTTTCCCCCATCAACCTAAAAATTTGAAAAAAAAATGTTCAACTTGTATGTTCGGGAAGTAATGGCCCGGCAAACGATTCTTAAATGTTCAAAATTTGAAGCACCTCTGCATTGAGCCACCATCTGTCAATATCCTGGGGCTCAGAGTCACAAAAATGTATCTAGTAGTAATTAGAGAATTTCATTGAGTGTGACATATGTAGAAGGGTTAATATAAGGGTTCCTTTCTTATTCGAATAAATTGAAGTTTTCAATTTTTTCAGAATTGAATTTTAGTCAATTTTGATTTTTGAGGGCTGGAGAGAAGGTATCTGAAAATTTTGTAAAAAGAAGTGATTTTCGAGGGGAAAAATGCGTTAAACACCATGGAACTTAGCCAGCATTTTCACAAATTCAGAAATCTGTTTTTTCTCTAGCTGCTCTCTAACATTGTGGATTGTGGACGTAGAAGTTTTAAATCCTCTCGAGACGTTATACGTATAGGTATTCGCATTTGTACGAGGAAAAGACTTTTTTTTGGCTGGAAAACTAAAGCATGTTGGTAACATTTGGGAGTGGCCGTTTTGGTGGTCAGCATCAGCATCGGACACCGACGATTTAACGCAAAGCACAAAAACAGACATGGCGAGAGAGAGCAAGAGAAAGGCCAAATACGCGAGTGATGGATCGTCATGACAAAAACTGAAACACATCGTATCGTTGAGGGCGAAAATGGTTTTCTTTTTGCATGGCAGAGACCCGTAGTCCGCAGTCCGTACCAACACCAACGTCATTATGTATACAGCCAGGCTACCTACCTACCTTCCATATATGCCAACGCAACAACATTAGAACGGTGGCGCATCGAAAAAAGATGGAAAATAAAAAAGAAGATACGTAGAGAAAGTTACATTAGAGAGTAAAAAAATATACTAGGTACGGCAAGAGGGTGGTTTTTTTTTGCGAAATGAAAGCCGCCTCGTACTTCCACTTGTTTTTCAAACGATAAAAGTTTCTTTTTAACAAACGTTCTCTGAATGGTATGTACATTCGCGGATAGCTCTCTCTTTTGTTTTATTCCCCGTGCTGTAGCAATTCACAAAAAAAAAAAAAAACTCATTAGAAAAAACTGCCGCAAATCCTGGCTAATTACAGTTTTTGTTTTGTTCTTTTATTTGTTCTATTTTTTCGCCGCACATAAATAACGGTAAACAGAAATGTTACTTCTGGTGTAACGAAGCCACGTTGCCATGGTTAAAACTTACGAGAAAACGTCGCTGTATCTACCTTTGTACTCGTATCAAGTGCCGCCGCAACTTGATGAATTTTCGTTGGAAAAAAAAATTATACATACAAGCACGACGTACCTTTGCAGTATAATGTACCTAGCTACCTACCTACTCAACGACTACGTATATTTGTAGCTAGATGGCTAGGTGCAGGTAGAAAGTACGTTGTACATTTGCATTAAACGTTTCAGCTGAAATGTTTATTTGCACCATGTTTTCTTGTTTTCATATTCTGTGAAAGTTTTTCCCTCTTTGTATTTCTCGTTTCACTTTATAATCATTCGGTAGGCATGCGAATCTGATTTCAAAATGGGAGCTGTGTCTCCTCGACGTTTGTACGATATAAATTAAATTAAATTCCTTGCTTTTGTTCTTTTTGACCGAATAAGATTTCATCATATTTCTCATATCGATTAAAAACGATCTCCATTATTATTTTTTTTTCGTTGCAGTGATTTTGTCGGCTCGCATTGCTCACGATAAGCCCTCGAGGTTGAGAAGATTGCATCAAGTATGTTCAAAAAAGGTTACGTTTCCTTTTTCGGCACAATTTGCAAAAAATTTCCACCCTTCTTTCGCCGAAGCATTAATTTCAACTTGATTGAAACCTGAAAAACATTACTGGCATCGTAAACCTGGGTACAGAAACCACCCTTGGATGTCAAAAATTGGTTTTGGAGTTGAGGTTTCTCCTTGATTCTACTCCTTCTGAAAAGCTCAAAATCAGTATGAACTCAAAAACCAATTTTTGACACCTAAGGGTGGTTTTTATATCCAGCCTCACACATATCTGTTCTGGAAAAATTATGCTTCCCGAGATCTGCAGTTACTTCCATTGCATGCTCTCTCATTTCGAATCAGTGAAAAATCACTGATAAACAGTCAGAATTGCAGCACAGGAAAAATCAGTGAAATTCACTGATTTTCAGTGATTTTTCACTGATTATTCAAAGAATTTCACAGATTTTTCAGTGAATTTCATAAATATCACTGAGTTTTTAGTGAATTTTCACTGATTTCCAGTGACTTTCTTTCACTGATTTGTTTTCAGTGAAAAAAATTTCACTGATTTTCTCCTGTGCTGCAATTCTGACTGTTTCTCAGTGATTTTCGGTAATTTTCACTGATTTATAATTGAGAGAGTGTTATGTCAGTTTCAAGTCTTCAGTTCTCAAATTAATATGTACCTACTAGACCACGAAGATGAAAGATCGTTGCTGCAAAAAAACAGGTTTGTTTGGGAAGTTATGGAAAGTAAAAAGTAATGTAGCAAAATGTGCTTAAAAATTTTCAATTTTAGAAAATCGAAAAATTTTTTACCCTGCCATTATTTCTGAATTAGTGGAAACCTACTGAAGTACATATGGTCAAAGTTGAAACAGAGGGAATCATTGAAATTGCCTTGAAAATTAATCAAATAGGGATCATATACAGGTAGTCCGATTTACTCGAAACTTCGACAAAATATAGTCTAATATACCAGAAAACCACTCCCGAAATTATTTTTCAAAAAGACCTCATACAACATTTTTTATAGATGATTGTGTGTTGTTGTCAGAAAAAACGGACCCTTGCGGAACGCACTGTAGAAATGACGTCAAAATTTTGCATAAACCAGAACGACGAACGACGCGTCCATAATCGCGCATTCACGTGTATTAAAACGCATGTACTAAAACGTTTGATATTTTCACAACTTCGAACCTTCCTAACTTTTGTTCTATTGTCTGGACGACTTTCAAACTAGTCCCATCTTATAGAGAATTTTACGTAGATCATTTTCCTTACCTCAAACACCAATGTCCTCACTCAAAATTTCGAGTTATTTTAATGTAAAGTGAAAAAAAGATGTAATATTTACAATGAAAACGTATTTTTATAGCTTTGAACTTTTATAACTTTTGTTGTATCGCCTGCACGACTTTTAAACCAGTCCCATCGTGTAGAAAATTTTACGAAGATCATTTTCCTTACCTCAAACACTTATGTCCTCACTCAAAATTTTGAGTTATTTTAATGTACAGAGAAAACAAGATATTTTCACAGCGTTGAACTTTTATAACTTTTGTTCTATTGCCTGCACGACTTTCAAACCAGTCCCATCGTGTAGAAAATTTTACGTAGATCATTTTCCTTACCTCAAACACCTATGTCCTCACTCAAAATTTTGAGTTATTTTAATGTAGAGGGGGAAAAAAATATTTTTATAGCTTTGAACTTTTATAACTTTTGTTCTATTGCCTGCACGACTATCAAACCAGTCCCATCGTGTAGAGAATTTTACGTAGATCATTTTCCTTACCTCAAACATCCATGTCCTCACTCAAAATTTCGAGTTATTTTAATGTGAAGGGGGAAAAAATGTAAAATTTGCAATGAAAACGTATTTTTATAGCTTTGAACTTTCATAACTTTTGTTGTATCGTCTGCACGACTTTTAAACCAGTCCCATCTTGTAGAGAATTTCACGTAGATCATTTTCCTTACCTCAAACACTTATGTCCTCACTCAAATTTTTGAGTTATTTCAATGCAAATGAAAAAATAAGTAATATGATCATGTGTCTTGCAAAATATTGACGTCATACAGTGTGTTAATAAGATATCACTGCGTTTTTTAAGAGGGTCGCGTTTTCGCGACTTTGAGAATTTATTTCTCGGCTCACAATGATCGTATCTTCACCGGAGTGGTGTCAAAATTTTTGTCTCGGCTAGGACTATAACACATATTTTTTTGAAAAAATTGATATGATCCCTATTGATCAAGTAATTTTTCTAACCGATTTCCTTTCAGTGAAGCAAATTTGACTGTAATTGGTGTTGCTACCTATTCAGGTAATGAACACTAGCTAGAAAAGTTGGAAAACAACATTTTTCCATCAGTTTAATGCTGAAAAATGTTGAAAAATATATTATATGTACAATAGGGTGGATTGTATAGAAAATTTTTTTTCGAAATTGGAAAAAAAGAGTAGCGAGAAAATTGTGACAAGACCTCAAAAAGACCTGGTGAAAATTTACTCTCGAAATTCAGTTCTCGCCTCTGATTTGATGCGTAATCGCCCTTAAATTTGATTACAGGGTGTCTACCAATTTTTAAAAATCAAATTTCGCGACTTTTTCGCGACCTTTTTTTAAGGTATCTAGTATCTATCTCTCAATTTGACACCCCCCCCCCCCCACCAAAAAATCAACGAGATCAAATTTATTAAGAAGAAAAAACTTTACACATGGAAGAAAATACGTCTTTAACTTTGAAAAAATACAATTTTTCACAAACATTTTTCAAAAGTGAGTTATTTTATGGTAAAGAAGAGAAGTAGTTACTACCCGAGCGAAGCGAGGGTGAAAATTTTACGAAAAAACAAGTTAGAACGGATAAAATTGTTAAATGATTATTGAGAAATAAATTCATGGAAAGTCTGAAA
This sequence comes from Pseudococcus viburni, assembly GCA_033439095.1. NCBI lineage: Eukaryota > Metazoa > Arthropoda > Insecta > Hemiptera > Pseudococcidae > Pseudococcus > Pseudococcus viburni. The sequence goes on along the minus strand of JAVBJF010000482.1, from coordinate 73,699 downwards.
TATTAGCAGATTTGGCCCAAGCGAAGCGAGGGCGAAATTTTTTCGAAGAATTAATTTAAAAAACAGCAAAAAAAGTCATATTTCCAAATGGGTTTTCCCTTTAAAACATCCCTTAAAAAATTCCAAAATTCTCTAATTATTTTACATTTTCCTGACAAATAATGGACACAATATTATCTTTGAAATTCCCAATCGTGATCGCTACTTAGTCTCCCACAAGAACATATTTTTCCGCTTCAAAATATTCAATTGTCTGAAATAGAAGGGAAGAGGACGAACAGGTATATAATTTAAAAATGGGGTTTTTAAATTTATGAGCCCGGGCGAAGCGAGGGCGAAAATTTTTAGAAAAAATGTTCAAAAAGGTGAAATTTCTTTACTTTTTCTGTTTTGTAAAAGGTGAAAAAAATGGAAGTAATTTCGGAAAAATTCGCGACTTTTGATGAATTTTGGGTCAATTTCGCGACTTTTTCGCGACTTCAGCGACCTAAATCTAAATTCGCGACTTTTTCGCGACTTTCGCGACCGGTAGACACCCTGGATTAGGTATATTAGAAAATTTTTAAAAACTTGCAGAAAAAATACATCAGTTCTGCTTTAAAATCCAAAATTGAATGTCAAAGATGAAAAATTGAATTCAAAAAATCCAAAATTGAATAAATATCATAAATCTAGAACGAATAATGGAATGACAGAAAATCTAGATCAAAAATTTAATGTCAGAAACTGAACGTTGAACGTTGAAAACCGACCCAGAGGTTTTTACCGGAAAAAAATTAACTCTCTCGTTTATAAATCAGTAAAAATTATCGAAAATCACTGGAAAACAGCCATAATTGCAGTACAGTAATAAATCAGCGAAAAAAGGTCACTGAAAGCAAGTAGTAAAAAAATATTGCTGAATAATCAGTGCAAATTCACTGAAAATTCAGTAAATAAAATATCTGAAATTCTTTAAAAAAGCAACGAAAATCAGCTAAAAATCAACGAATTTCGCTGATTTTCCCTGTGCTGCAATTCTGACTTTTTTTCAGTGCCTTTATGACTTTAGAATGCATATCTTATTCAGTGGAGTCGTCAGAATCGAAAATGGAGGAGGCACAAAAGAGGCTGTGTTGGACAAATTTTTTCGCTTTTTCGAGGTGGAAAAAGGAGATTGACTTTTTTCACCTGCTAAAATTGGGGAGGGGGTAAAAAGGGTGTCTTCGTCTGCACTTTCGTCTCACGTCAGATAGATCATAGAATTATAATTTTGTTCATGCCCGAGCGAAACGAGGGCGAAGCTTTGAAAAAAATTGGATTTTTAATGCCCTTAAAAGACATTTTTTCATGTTTTAATTCTTTAAAAATCCCTATCAATTTATAAATACAAGATAATGTTTTCTGAGGGGGGAGGGGAGTAAGCGAGAGCCAGAATTTTTTAGCCCCCGGCCTCCCTTGACGACGCCTCTGATCTATTCTAAATAAATCATCGGAAGTGATTTACCACTGTTTCCTAAATTTTGAAAAAAAAACACGAGTGAGTACCTATAATGCATTTTTATTCATTTTCAAAAAATCGTCATGATGGGAGGGGAGGGGAGGGAGACAATGAAAAATTGTAATCTATGATTTTTTGAATAAATTCATGCGAAGGCCATTTTAAAAGAAAAATTTTCAAGAATGATTTTTCAAATTTTTATTCAAAAAACATGAAGATATAATTTTAAGATGAAAATGAAAAATGGGCTCGACGATATTTTCGGGTAGAAATATTTTGTAGGTACTTAATATTAATGAAATTTTTTCTCGATTTTTCATTTTTTTTACAAGGGTAAGAGTCAAATCAGAGGGTTAAATTTCTACTTGGTCTTTTTTGAAAGTTATAAATATATCATTCTGGTATACTCTCGAAAAAAAAATGCAAAAAGATCAACCCCTTGTACAACTTTAAGCAGGGTGTCTACCGATTTTTCAAAATAAAATTTCGCGACTTTTTCACGACCTTTTTTCAAGGTATCTAGTATCTACTTCTCAATCCCCCCGCCCCCCGCCGTCAAAAAATCAACAAGATCAAAATCTATTACAGAAAAAAATTCATATACGGAAAGAAAATAAATACGTCTTTAATTTAAAACAAAATTCAATTTTTCACAAAAAATTTCCAACAGTGAATTATTTTATGTTAAAGAAGATAAATAGCTACTGCCCGAGCGAAACGAAGGCGAAATTTTTTGAAGAATTTATTTAAAAAACAGCAAACAAGTGTCATTTCAAAAATGGTTTCTCCTTTTAAATTTTTAAAAATTCCACTGAAAATCCCAAAATTCTCCGATTTTTTTAGATTTTTCCGAGAATGGACACGACTTCTTTTGAAAATCCCAATCGCGACCGCTACTAAATCTCCCACAAGAACTTATTTTTTCCGCTTCAAAATATTCAATTGTCTGAAATAAAAGGGAAGAAGATTTATAATTTAAGAATGGGTTTGAAAATTTATGAGCCCGAGCGAAGTGAGGGCAAAATTTTTTAGAAAAAATGTTCAAAAAGGTAAAATTTCTTTACTTTTTCGGTTTTGTACAATGTGAAAAAAATTCAAGTAATTTCGGAAAAATTCGCGACTGTTGATGAATTTTGGATCAATTTCGCGACTTTTTCGGGACTTCAGCGACCTAAATCAAAATTCGCGACCGTAGACGCCCTGTTAAGGCTACCTAATTAACATGGAAAACGTTCAGGTGATGATTTGTATACCTAATCGGGTAAAAAAATTATGAAATTTATCACAAAATATAGATTTTCATGTTGAAAATCTAAATTGTGTAAGGAAAACTTGATACCCCATAAATGTACCTAGACGTACCTACTTGTGAAAAATTTCAGATGTGAAAAAAACAATACCAGTTATTTTCGTACTCCAAAAATTGAAAAAATAATCATCTTAATGTCAAAATTTCATATTTGGCAACACCATATCCTTGCAAAATTATACTGGATACAATTATTATTTCGATCCGGTTATTTTCTGGGGTGTACCTACTCTCAATCAGTACCATAGGTAGCTTGTTTAATTCATTTTTTTCTCGAAAATTTTCGTATAGAAGTAATGAATAATTACAATTAAACTATTCCGAAAAATGTGGAAGTTATTGATGCCAGACTTATGCTAATTCGAAGTTCAATTCTTTTGTTCAAAAAACTGCTCCTCTCATTCCATTTATATTTTCTTAAATTATAGAAGTATACCTATTTGTAGGCATAGCGTACGTATTTACGTAATTAGGTATTTTAAATTTTCACAATTTCGCACCTTTTCGGGACAATTAATTAAAAAAGTTGAAACCTGCGAGATAATTTTGATAAATGCTCGACGACTGCAGGAAAAAATTTCGTTCCTAGGGATAGTCACGAAGCGAGAATATTCGAAAATGCCCGCGTACAACGACCGCGTCTAAATACCTATAGGTATATTCGCACACGAGAGAGAATTTTTTCCAGGTGTAATTTAACGGCAAAAAGTATTCCATTTGAGAGCCATTGAAAAAAAAAAAGGAATTCCTGACCGTAGCGACGAGTGACGATTTTTACAGGAACGGCGCGCGGTCGCGCTTCAAAATAAAAGAGAATTCCCATTTCTAATTATTCTCGCACGTAGGAGAAAAAAAAGTTTTTCGCCGCAGTAAGATGAAAGCCTGATCTGGGCATTCAAGCTACCTTACGTGATTCTTCACACATTAATGAAAATGGCAAAATGAGAGCGTATGTTGGACGAGGTGGTCTGGCGAGGGTGGACGCGGAAGCGAGCGGTACCAAAAGGGTTACAATATGGCGTAGCTGCTGTAAAACTTACCCCAATGAATTAAAGGCGAAACTAACGAAAGGGGTGCGGTGCCGGCGGTGCGACGAAATACGTTCTTGGCTAGGCGAGGGTGGCGGCGAAGATCGGGGTCTGGTGCGCGTGAAAGGACCGGGAAAAGAAAGTGTTCCTTGGGTAGAAAGACCGTCGCCATTGGCCGAGAAATACAACTAACATCGACCCTTCTCCAAGGGGTATTTCTGCTGTTCCGCTGCTGCTGCACGTTCGTATGTATACGTTTTACAGCGTGCGTAAGGGATGGCAGGACAAGGACGTACGAGTACGCCAGCGAGAGAGTGTAGTTAATGAAGTTTTCGCTGCTCCGAACTCTCCTCCCAGCTACCTACTTTATAGTACGTGGCGTCGAGCGAAATTCAACTCCATACGAGGAGAGCGGCAGTCATTCTCGTTGTAAAAAGATGAGGCACCTCGACTCGTCCAATGTCTTCCATATTATAGTGACAGAAGTTTTCCTCCTCTGATTTTAATTATTTCAAACTTTTAATTAATATCGCGTATAGCGTGTTAATGAATCACTACGTTGAAGGAAGAGCTGGAAGAGAAAAGTTACCGCTTTTCTACGTATTATGGCGATGAACCAGCACATCCCGAATACGTAGTCGGATTTTTCGAATATCACCATGGTGGAAACGTCGTTTTCATTAAGTTAATGAAATGGTCTAAGAATTTCTTTAACGATATGGAGTCGAGTTTCGGGCATTTTCCATAATTTTTAATTATGATAATGGCTCTTGGCTCAAGATATGAATTTAATTTGGCATCAGAGAGATCTTTATTTTGAGATTAAGTTTTTTGTGGCGGATGCTGTTGGTGAAATTTCGTCGGTGTCGCGAAATCGAAAATTCTAAATTAAAATGTTCCGAGAGGAAAAAATTATGAAAACAGAGAAAGTATAAATTTATAATCCTATACCTATTACCACGTATGAACTTGAGTTTTGCGAATGCAAGCTTTTTGAAAAGCCATGATTTTTGAAAATTTCAAACGAAATTTCAAAATTAAATCAAATAGATACCTATTGCAAAGTCCTTACTACTGAAAATCGAGAGCCAAATTTGATCACATTATCTATTTTGAGAGATCAGGTGACGAAATGGGGAAAAAGTACCCGGATATTTACCCGGATCCATTCCCTCGAAAGACATTTCCCCGAATGACAATCCCCATTTTTTTTTACCCGAGTCCATTTCCCTGAATGCCTTTTATCTAAACCGTAACCCCGAATGGGGGATTTTTGAAATTAGAAATTTTATAGCTGACAAGGGAGGTATCCCAATTCAAAGTGAAATATTGAGCCCAAACAAAAAAAAATCGAAAATACATCATAACAGGACCTCGTACCCAAAATTTCAGGTGCTGAATTTCATTTCTTGATTTTTGACGAATTTTTAAAGTTTTAAAATTACGTCATCGTCCTAAAAAATATGAAAATTTGATCTAATTATATTGGTGACCAATCTGATCGATTAAAACACAATTTTCCAACATTCGTAACTTTGAGTTTAAATTCGGATGAAGAATTGAAAGTTTTACGTGAATAAATATATTATTTATACCATTTTCACTCAAAGTTACGAATTTTGTAAAATTGTGTTTTAATCGATCAAATAGGCCACTAATATGAATAATCTGCGATTATAGGTGCTGAAGTGAATATGGGCCATTTTTATGAGCTTTTTTCCAGCGCTGGAAAATTCCAAAATTTTCTGGTGGCTCCGAAATATCTCGAAACCGCTTCAAATTGATTCGGGAGGTTGAAAATAGGGTATATACCAAATTTCAGTTTTTTTCGTTGATTAGATCAAATTTTTATATTTTTTAGGGCGATGAGGTAATTTTGAAATTTCAAAAATTCGCCAAAAATCGAGAAATGAACTTCAGCACCTGAAATTTTGGGTACGAGGCCCTGTTATGATGTGCTTTCGATTCTTTTTGTTTGGGCTCAAAATTTTACTTCGAGTTGGGATATCTCCCTTGTGAGGCTCTCAAATTGGTTGAAAATTAAATTGATTTTGGAAATTGTAATTTGGCTGTATTTGGTAATCAGCGTAATTTACGATACCATAATTCTTGATCGATTGGTGTAATTCACCGTAATTAATATTTCTAATCAATTACTGTAACTTTTGGTAATATCCAAAGAATTACTGTAATTTACGAAAATTCTCAATAAATTACCGTAATTTGTCGTAATTTTTCAGTAAATTACCGTAATTCGTCATAATTTTTCGGTAAATTACTGTAATTCGTCATAATTCTTCGGTAAATTGCCATAATTTGTCGTAATTCTTCGGTAAATTACCGTAATTCGTCGTAATTTTTCGGTAAATTACCGTAATTCGTCATAATTCTTCGGTAAATTGCCATAATTTGTCGTAATTCTTCGGTAAATTACCGTAATTCGTCATAATTCTTCGGTAAATTACCGTAATTCGTCATAATTCTTCGGTAAATTGCCATAATTCGTCATAATTCTTCGGTAAATTACCGTAATTTGCCGTAATTCTTCGGTAACTAACCGTAATTCGTCGTAATGTGGATGAAAGTCAAGGATTAGAATTTTTAAGCTCATTAGCACACAATATAAATTTATAAGTAAGTATTTAATCAAATTAATTTTGGAAACTTTCGTGTGTTTGTAATTCGAGTACAAGGCATTTCAGATTTCACTTTTTCATTTTGGGAACAAAATGCAAGTTGAATGAATTTTCAATTCTAACAATAAAAATGGAACTTTTTATCAAGCAGTACCAATTTAAATTATCAATAGATTCAAGAGCTGTTGTGAGCTAAGCATGTTAAAGTGCTTTTTTTGATTTGAATTTTTCGACTTTTTATAAAAAAAAACCGATAGGTATTGGAAAATTAGACTTTTTGAGCATGTTCGTTTTTTCATTTTACTAGGAGAGAGAGGTGAAAGAATCGAAAAAATGAATGTGATTCATGCGATGAATTCACATTCTCTGTGAATTTTAAACTGATTCATTTCAAATTGAATATATGAAAGTGAAACTAGTAAGTGAAGCAAGTAAGTAGGTATAGGTACCTAACCTACTTATAGGGAATGAGTATTTTTTTGGATTCTTTTGATCATTGTAATTACGTATCTAGATTTTAAATGACTGGCACTTGTGATGAATAGGCCAATGAGAGGAGAAAGGGGTCGAAGGTGGATTTCTACGGACCCCGAATTTTTTCAGAAAAATCATCCAAAAAGCTCCTATAGAGCTTGTAAAACATTAAAACCCCTTTAAAAACGTTGATTCGTCAGTTCAAATATACCCTAACCAACGCAACGCCAAAAATTCCCTTAATTCCATCAACTTTTAAAAATAATCTGAAAATTTTTAAAAATAATTTGAACGAAGTTCAAATCAATATAATTCAGTCTATTCGAATTCGATTCTGCATTGGATATTAGAAAATGTCGAAATGAAAAGGTTTTTTTCAACTGTGAAAGTAAAACGCTATTTTACCCCCTTCTCACTGATGGTTCAAATGCTCAAATACGAGTTTTTCTTCCTTGATAAAAAAAAATAACTGGGTAAACTTGATAAAAAAATTCTTGACTTCCTCGTTGTGAAATACATTATATTATTTTTTTATTGCCAAAGTTGCATTTTTCCAACACATTTTTTCTCCTTTCATTCGAGCATTATTTCTTTTTCATTGAGTATCAAAATCAATAAAAATTGCGATTTCATTTGTGATGTTTCAAACTTGAGGGGATTTTGAAGTTTTTTGAAGAAAGGGGCTTCCAAATTTTGCGCATTTTGGTCAAACCTGGTTTTCATCGGCTCTAATGACAATTGAATTTTAGTTTTGAGTTTTAAAAAATAATGAAAAATTCTAAACCAAGGTGCTCTCTTAATTTAAACCAGTGACATCGGAAGCAACTGTGGTGAAAATTCACTGATCATTGATCAAAAATCAGGACTCCCGATGAAAATGCACTTCCGTGATTGCATGTAGTGAAAAATGAAAAAAATTCATGGTTTCGTGATAAAAGTTTGCACACTTCGATTGCAGATTTTCTGATTTCGAATTTGATAAACTCCCAGGGTTCGTATTGAAATCAAAAAATAAAAAATCGTAATTTTAAGATTTTTTCGCGTTATTTTTTTGATTTTCGAAAGATCCAAATTGATGGCCATCCAAAAAAACAAAAAAAAGGTGGGAAAATGATATTAAAATTTCATGCTATTCGCAACTTTTCAACGAAATGTGTTTTTTTTTCGTTATTTTGTGCTTTAAGTTCCAGTACTAGACTATTCACATATCCTTATTTACATCATCAAACTCTCTCATTGATATGAAAATTTGATAAACAAATTCACAGAAATCAAAACCTATTTAATTTATGATTATTCAAAAATTTATTTTTAGATTACTGTCCTTCAGATTTTCTTCTGATGTTCTGAAAAAATTTATGATTTTTCTGAATTCATTTTCCAATTTTCGTATTTCATGAATATGAGAAAATAAGAAATTTTTAACCGAATGCGAGCAAATTTCTTAAAAAACGGATTCAATTCATCATTTTCCATCATTTTGGTTATCAGGGAGAAAAATTTGCCGTGATTTAGTATTTCTACATTTTTTCACTTTTTTTATTGAAATTTTCGCCAAAACTCACGATTTAAATCCGCCACTAATTTTCAAAATCACCCCTTTTTCACTACTTCCACCACCTGTTAGTCACCTTGCAACAGGGTGTCTAGCTGTCTACTGAATTGGCCTTCTGAATTCTTATCGTGAAGTTTTCTATCTTTCTTTTATAACTTCCATTTTTTAGAAAAAATTATCGTTGCGAGGAACGTAAAAAAAAATCAAGAGCAAGAAAAAAATGAAACTGAATACTTTTGTTCGATGACCAAATAAATGAGAAAAGTACCCATTGAAAATTCTATCAATCTTTTAAATAAAAATTCAAGACATTTATGATCAGTAAGTAGACATCATGTGATAAAACATTTTACTTACGCCGATTAGTGAATACTTACACTCAATCAATGCAGGAGTCCACTTCACAAAGAATTGAAAAGCGTAATGCTGGATTACCGTGATTTTATACATCCATTAATTATTATATTTACCATTTAAAATGTCTTTCGACGATCTTCTCGTGGAATTGATCTAGTCGAAATTTCACAAATACCTTTACCCAATTATTTACTCAAAATTTACCAAATTTTTCAGCAAAATTCATTACTCAATAATTAGAAACGTACCTTTTGCAAAAGATAACACATTTTTGATCATAGAAAAAATTTATTCAAAAAGATAAAGATAAAATAAAAATTACAGACTAAATGCACCGGAAAATGATAAAATATTAATATCTACATCTAGGTAGCACCGGAAATTGAGAAATTATTCACCAAATACTTAAATCTAAGAACGTGTTTAAAAATTATCATAAAAAATTAATACCTATTAATAAACGATATTTACGTATCTAACGAACGTAACCATTTGAAAATATCATTTCCGTACCTCGAACGAACAAAACTTCAAGAACATAACGAATTCAAATTTTTCAAAAGGGCGATATTACATTTTATAACCGATTTTTTAGATTTTACCGCCTCGTTGAACCGTTTAGTTATATCATATTGTAAATCGACGTCTTCTAATCGCATGTAATTTTCGATGCCATTTTGAATCTCACTAAATTTTTTTCTGAGATATTCCAACACATCGTCGTATAATTCGATTTCTTCTTCACTGACGGCGGTAACGGGTTCCATTTTGGCGACAGTATTCAGAATACAAAGCTGCTTTTTTATTCCAAATTGCTGAGATACAACGGTACACCTCTGAAAGGTAGGCCTGGATTTACCATAGGACTGCAAATATTCTTCGCAGACGGATTTCAAAACACGTAAACTTTCCTCCAATTGGCGATGTTCTTCCATACGTCTTTCGCGACCAATTTCGCTGGATAATTTTTCGATTTCTCTTTCATTTGAACGCAGCAATTCGCCAAATTTACAAAGAACGCTGTACGATATCTCGGCTGCTTCTTCGGTATCAATGTGCTGAGGTTTTAAGGATAGAATGTGGTCACTCAAGCATTTCTGTTTTTTCAATAATTTCGCGAGCGAAGCCATCGTATACGATTATCACGTATCACGTAATCAACGAATAAAAAATCGAAACTGAACGAGCGAAGGTGAAACGAAGTTGATATTCGACGAATCGAAAAATTTACTACGATCGAGCTGGCAAAAATTAACCGCAGGAATCGAATGAACGAAAGTATACGCCGAGTAGGTAAATCGAAACGAAATGCAGAAAACTTGGACACGAGAAAATTGCAGCTGGATGTTTACGAGCAGAAGACAAAATCATATATGAAGAACTGATAGAGATTTTGCTATTAACGTGAACAGGTTGCACATGGGTTTCTCGATGGCCGCCAGTCCCGTTAGTCGAAGGATAACAATAAGTTGGACACGAAGACATCCCGCGGCCATTGTATTCAGGATACCTGAACGTCTCCGTATCCTTCCAAGAACCTAATTACTTTTTTTTGTTCGGGTAGCTAATGATGGGAGTCAGGTACATAGACGTAGGTACCGCGATGTATAAAATCAAGACCTGCGTAGACTTTGGACTGAGATGTGGCGAGTCGTATTGTTATTTTTTCCAGAAACTTTCGGCTCTTGTCTTTCAATATTTCAATACAAACGCATCTATCCTCGAGGCAAAATTCCATCAAAAGAAAATAAGAAATACGTTGGTGCAGTACACTTGCCATTCTTTTCATCAAAATATGAAGAAGAATGTTTTTTCGATAAGGGATGTGGAAGAACCGGGACTACGAAGTTGTAGGAGAAATCAAATATAATTAACTTTTTAATCTGCAGTTGAAAATAATAGTCACGAAAAAATACGATTATCCGAGTAGTTCTTTTTTCATCAACTATTCCAGGGCTATTCCATACTAATTCGAACCAAAAGTCAAGTCGAGTCTTTCGATTTCACCAAAAAAATATTTACGAGTTCCCGTTGATGGTCTATTCACAAAATCACGATCAATGGGCCTCGTAATTTTTATACAATTGCAATTTTTTGCCAAATTACCAAACTTTGAAGGGATTCATATCCAACTTAGGACTTGTTCTCGTTATACTCACATGGGTCAATATTTAAAAGCAAATGAGTGAAAAAAATACGATTTTGGGAGGAGAGGTCCGTTAAAGCACGGGGGAGGGAGTCGGATCAAAAAGTAAGTCGATATTTGGATTCTCCGCTCTCAAATGAATCGATTTGCCTCACGCTATTTTCATTTCTTCCATATACTTTTCCCCCAAATTGAAGGGCTAGGGGGCACTTGAAATCAATTTTCGCGACTTTGCATAATATAGTATCTGCCCTCAAACAACCAAAAAAAAACAACGAGTCAAACAGAATTCATTTCATACCAAAAATTTTTTAATTTGACTTTTACAAATTCAAAAGTGAGATGGTAAAAGTAAGAGAATGTGTTTCAGAGCGAGCGAATCGGATTTTAGAAAAATCTGGTACAAAAATTGAGAATATGACATTTCCTAATAGGTAATCAGAGAAAGCGCATAACAGGTGTATAGATTCACGGATTTTGACTCTAAACTTTTTTGGGAATTTGTCAAAATTGCGGATCTATAATGTACTCCTAGGGAATGTGAGCAAGTCCGAATTTTTTAAAAATTTATTAAAAAAAAGGGAAAAAAGAGACTATTTCCAATTTTTCATCTTTACTGATAGCTTTAAACATCCTTAGAAAATTCCAAAATTCGCCATTTTTTTTTTAGATTTTCTTGAGAATAGACACAATATTCCCTTTGAAATTCCCAATTGTGATCGCTACTCAGTCTCCCATAAGAACATATTTTTCCGCTTCAGAATATTCAATTGTCTAAAATAGAAGGGAAAACGGTTTTTAATTTAAGAATTGGTTTTTAAAATTTATGAGCCCGAGCGAAGCGAGGGCGAAAATTTTTAGAAAAAAATGTTCGAAAAGGTGAAATTTCTTTACTTTTTCTGTTTTGTAAAAGGCGAAAAAATTGAAGTAATTTCGGAAAAATTCGCGACTTTTGATGAATTTTGGATCAATTTCGCGACTTTTCGCGACTTCAGCGACCTAAATCAAAATTCGCGACTTTTTCGCGACTTTCGCGACCGGTAGACACCCTGGCTAGGGAGGCACTGAAGGATCAAATCCAAAAATAAGCAAATATTCGTACTCAGTGCCCTCAAAAACCTAACAAACGACAGGTCACACGTTATTTTTCATTTTTTTGAATTTGGACCTTATCAAGAGGGCTAATACATAGAGGTGTTCAGAGGGGTCGGATGAAAAAGCTGAGTACATATTCGAACTTAGCGCCTTTGAATCAGTAGAAATCGATGTGTTACTTCACTTTTCCGACTTTTTTGAATTTTCGTCAAAATTGCGGACTCTTGTACCCTCCAGGGATGTAAAGATCCCATCTTGAAAAATTTTTGATTGAAAAAAGATCAAAAAGAGCTACTTACTGTAATTTTTTTAGATCTTTAAATGATAGCTTTCATTTTTTGTACTTATCATGAAAGTTGAGCTTTCACCAACAAATCAAATTTTCGAGCTTTTCAAAATGTGATTATCGTTTTTGAATTTCCTATCAATTATCTTTCAAACCCCGCAAACAGTTTTCCTCCAAGTACATACAACCTATCTCGAAATATGAGCCTTCAAAGTTTGGTAATTTGGCAAAAAATCGCAATTGCATAAAAATTACGAGGCCCACTCCCAGCCTCCTTGAGGGTAAAAAGGGAAATTATCGTATTTTTGCGAATAGGCCATCGAGAAGAACTCGTGACAAAAAAATTGAGCGAATTCGGAAGACCAGACTTCATTTTTGGTTCAAATTAGTATGGAATGGCCCTCCAGAAATTCCTCGATATTTATACTCGAATTTATCCACCTCGCAAAAATTTCGCATAGATGCAGTAAAATTATCCATCAAAATCAAAAAGCTGAAACAACTTCCCTTCATACAATTTCTTTTTCACACATTTACCCCGCATTCACAATAAGCGTCGCAGTGGTAACTACGTATAAGAATATCAACTCCCCGGCACACGTATGCTGGTAAGGTCGAGGGGGTGGAAGAACCCCGACCGAATACGTTTCGACGAAACGAATACTAAACGAGTAGGCACATAAGGGATACAAGGGGAGAAACACGCCGAACAAAAAATCCTAAACAGAAAAAAAATCCCAAGAGTTTTTTTTTGAATAGAGTACTAATTGACGTTTTAATCGAAATACGATTTCAATTTTAAAACAAGAGGACATTTCATTAAAATTGGAAGCGCGTAAATTTGAAACGGGTCAAACCGTAAATTAGACTTTTGTTTGTAAAAGTTGACTCGGAAAATTCAAAATCGAAGAAAGGGGTTCTTTTTATTTAAATAAAAAAAAGGCGCGAGTTTTACGCGTAGCATGTATAATACACTGGAACACGTTTAAAAGTCTACCCGGCGCGACTACTACGACCGCCGCATAATCTATAAACTTTTTTCATCAACTTTACGTGGTACTTATACGTACGTATAAGTATGGGAGTATAATTCGTTATTATTAATTTTAATTGAAAATCTATCCCTCGACAAGCGTAGGGAAAGCGCTTAATTATATGGGTAGTTGGGTAGTGAACACCTTGGGGGAATTATTTTTCCTTGGTCGCGACAGGTATTGAAAATAGCTAAGTATAATGCGCCTGTTTAAATTAATTTTTTTTCGAAAATCATTGGCATTTGCCTCTTGACCAACAACGTTTGAAAAAAAATACGTACTTAGAAAAATAAGAAGGGATCGAGATATCCATAAATTGAGCCGAATGCATCATTTAAACGTTATACCCTATCCAATAACTGAATCATTTTATCGTCAAATAGACCATTGTTTTGTGAATAATTAAATTTCTGATGTTTGTCCAGCTTCAAAATTGATGACATAAACGTCATAAGGGCGGGAGATAGCTACCCCCCCCCCATAGAAGCAAAATCATGAGCTAAACATTATTTGAAAATGATGAATTTTTTTGGAGAGAATCGGGAAAGATGGAATAATTGTACTTTCGAGTCGAAAAAAATCAAAGAAAAAACCCATCTCTGTCAGAAATTTCTGACTTTTCGACCCCTTCCCTAAAATATATTGGAAAGGAAATGAAAAGTATTTTGAAAACTGAGCAAATTCTATGCTGACAATTTTTGTCCAATATCAAAATTGAGAGCAGGCTAACACAGGAATTACCTAAAAGTCGTCCCCCGATCATAACGAGAAGTGGGATAATTATGGGAAGAGCTGGAAACCACGTTCCAAAACTCCTCGTAATATCAATTTTAGCTGCCAGAGTTGATTATTACATTTTTAGTAAATTATTGAAAATTTATAAATGCCATGTTTCAATTAAGATACAATATTTTTGAAAACGAGTAATTTTTCAATAAAATTGACAAAAATGAGATCCCGAATTTCACAATTCCAAGCCATTCCGAGGCTTCCACGATGAGTTCTCACTTCCTTTCAAGTAATTTGCAAAAAAAAAATGTAAATTTAATTTAATCGCGATTTCTAGATGGATACCTCAAGTGCATTCCGTTTACCAGATTTCAAAATTTCCAAGAGTAAAAATTAAAAAATAATCAATGATAGGGGCCCTTTTCACCAAACATAAATCTGAACTGATTTTCAAAATTTCTGGTCGTTTTGGATCCTCCAGCATGATTTTAATTTTCTCCAGGATTTTCAAATTTCATTTAAAAAAATCCGAAAATATCCCTGCAACTGAACATTGAACCCGTCTCTTCTTTTCGAGCATAATTTAAATCCACAATCCAGCGTAGCCACAACTCGCGTTGAAAAATAACTTTCTTGTGAAACGATCGTTCTTTATACGTAATTGATCAAATCGTTCGCGAAATCAAGGGGAGGGCTACCGGGCTAAAGCCCCCCCCCCTCCTAAGAAAATTCTTTCGAAAGTTTTTGAAAAATACAATGAAGTGCACCTATAGGGCTGTTGAAATTACGTCATCCTTATCAAAAAGTGTGATAAGGAACTGGTGGGAAAAAGAAAAAAATCATTCATTTCGACTTATTTATACGGAATTTTCATAAATTTATTAATTATTGCAAAAAAAAATTTTGTGACAATTGTGAAAATAATAAAATTTGTAGCTAAGAAAAAAAATACTTTGAAAATTCAAAATTTTCCCACCAGTTCAATTGTGACGTCAGTTTCAACAGCCCTATACTTAGAGAGTAGAATTGTACTTGTAGGGGAAACATAATTCAATGTGACAATGTGAAATTTCCAATTTTTATTGCCTCTCAAGTTTTTAATGTTTCCACGGTATAGGCGCACCCAGGGAGGGAGAGGGGTCTCAAAAGGCTCGAAGCCACCTTAAGCTTGACAAGATTTCTCAACTTGAAAACGTTAGAAACGAGTCAATTTCTTCGCTTTTCAAACATGATTTTTTAAAAAAATCGTCCTCGCTTCGCTGGGGCAGTATTTTAATCGTTCCATTTTTTTTCTCAAATAAACATAATATCTTTTAATGAAATTTCGCTTTTTTGGATCAGTGAAATAATGTTCATTTAAAACCAGTGATTTTTCACTGATATTTCAATTAAAAATCACTGATTTCTCAATCCATTCCCAATTTATCAAAAACTCAGTAATTTTGACTAAAAGGTCAGTGAAAAATCGCTAATTTCAACTAATTTCATTTCACAAATTAAAAAAGTTGGAATTTTAATGAATTTTTCTGATTCACATTTTTTATGAAGTACACAAGTATTGATTGTTTGTTCCGAAAAAACCCCAACAGGTTACTCAATTTTTTCCTTGAATTTCCCCACTTTTTTGGAATTCTAAGCCCCTCCCTTATTATATTTCTGGCTGCGCCCTTGCGCGAAATATGTATTTATTTTTGGAAAATTTTCAATAAAATAATTCCTCTCAAAATGATGCCGATTAATTTAGTTAAATCGTTCGCAAACGATTTAAGTAAACTTCAATGAAAATTTGTTTTCGAACAGCTTGCGTCAGAAAAATATTTTCCGATGAAATAAAAATAACAAGGACAATTCAATAGAATCGTTCGTGAACGATGTCTTAATTTTTCAAATTAAAAACGAATAATTATACCTAATTAAATTCAAGTGTATTGGAAAATTCTTTTAAAATGATTGTATCCTATTTCTACACATGCCTGCTCGTTTTATTTAGATAGCTTTCGATCAAGTTGAATAATCATTACCCAAATTGAATAAGAATTATTTGAAAACTGTTTGAACAAATTATTCCCACACCTCGAGGGTTTATTTTGAGCAGCATTGAAATTCCAATACTCTACCGAACTATTCCATGCCAACTCGAACCAAAAATGAAGTCGGGTCTTTCGATTTCGCTCAATTTTTTTTTACGAGTTTCTCTTGATGATCTAATCATACATAACCACGATCATTTCTCTTCTAACCCTCAAAGAGGCTAAGGGAGTGGACCTCGTAATTTTTATGCAATTGGAATTTTTTGCGAAATTACCCAACTTTGAAGGCTTATATCTCGAGATCGGTTGTACTCAGGGGAAAACTGCTCAGTTTTTTCATCTCACCACTCTGAACAGTCTCATTAGCCGCCTTGATAAGGTCGAAATTCAAAAAAATGAAAAATAACGTGTGACCTATCGTTTGTTAGGATTTTGAGGGTTCTGAGTACGAATCTTTGCTTATTTTTTGAATTTGATCCTTCAGGGCCTCCCTAACTCTCCAAATTTGGGGAAAAGTATGTGAAGAAATCAAAATAGCGTGCGGGAAAATCGATTCTCACTAATTTGAGGGCGTAAAATTCGAATATAGACTTACTTTTTGCATAGACGGAGATGAGAAGAGCATGGGGGGGGGGCTTGAGCCCCCCCAAATCATTTTCGTGCATATGTTTCACTCAAAAAAAAATCGCAAATACCTAATTTTCAAGGAATAAACTATCAATATTTGACGAATTTCCTGTGTTTTTTTTCAGGTTACTAAATTTATATCCACGTTAGATGACTGGTGACACCGAATGATACCAAACCATCCAAGTTTTCTAATACGAGACACCATCAATGAAAAGCAACGATTTTAGTGATTTGGAGATCATGAATATAGGTCTAGGGCAACCAAATTTGGAAAAATGTACTCTCTCAAATTTTGGAAAACAATCTTGTTGGTTTTCCGGGACATTTTTTCAAAGTTATTCGTAGATAGAGTACCTAAGTAGAGCGTAAAAAACTATGGGGTATTTTGTTTTTGTATCGAAAAATTATCTCATTTTTGAGAAAATTTTATTGTAAATAGGCAAATTTGCTGACTTTTTAAGAATTTTGTTCAAAAAGTCTGTAAATCTTGTAAGTTGCTTAAAATGGTACATTTTGTATGGGAAAATTTCTAAAAATGAGCCAATTTACAACGAAATTTGGCAACTTTTTGAAAAAAAATCCTGCAAACTTAAACAAAAAGGCACGAATTTTTACCATACCAAAACTGAATTTCGTATCGAAATTTCTACACCAAAGAAATGGAATTTTTTCAAGCAATGAATTATTAAAAAACAAGTTATTTTCTTTCTGAAAATCAACAATTTTTCAAATCTTTGCCCTCGCTTCGCTCGTGCATATGAAGATTTAAATGAATGCCTATATTTATTAAGAATGACGGGTTGAGGATTTCGCCTCCATTTCGACAATAAATTTTTGATTTTAAAAAATGAAGAAATTTAGCTTTTGGATTCCTTTTTCATCAGAAATTTTCGCCCTCGCTTCGCTCGGGCTCAATGAATTTACACAATTCATTCTCAAAATGATGCTATGAACCATATTTTCTTCCATCGATTCTACATGTTGAAAAAAAGTTGAGTGAAAATCTCGTAATAGTGAGGGTAGAAAATTTTTGGAGGGTTGAAAATGAACATTTTTATTTTTCTTCTTTTTCAACTGGGGCTCAAGCCCCCCCCCCCCCCCCGCCAAAGTTACAGTCCATCTCCGCCTATGACTTTTTGACTGACCATTTCCCCTAAAAATCGTATTTTTCACTCATTTTCTTTTAAATACTGATCCATGCAAGTAATGAAAACAAGTCGTAAATAATCAATACGGGCTTGAATGTTTTTAAAAAATGTTGAACAAACATCCTCGAAGTACATGTATTTAATATGTCTGCAACGTAAAAAATAACAGGTTCTAATCACAGAATATCATTTTTAATAAAACAAATAAGACTTGTTCTCATTCCTTGCACGGATTAGTATTTAAATTAGAACGAGTGAAAAAAAATACGATTTTTGGGAGAGAATGACGGACGACGGTTAGAGCTCAGCAGGGTATAGGGTCGGTCAAAAAGTAGCACGATATTCGAATTCTGGCTCCCATCATTATTGGCTACCCGAAAAAAAAGTAATTAGGTTCTTGGAAGGATACGGAGACGTTCAGGTATCCTGAATACAATGGTCGCGGGATGTTTTCGGGATCGACTTATTGTTATCCTTCGACTAACGGTACTGTCCGCCATCGAGGTACTCGCTACGCCCGTGCAACCTGTTCACGTTAACAGCAAAAGCTCCATCAGTTCCTCATATATGATTTTGTCTTCTGCTAGTAAACATCTAGCTGCTATTTTCTCGTGTCTAAGTTTTCTGTATTTCGTTTCGATTTACCTACTTGACGTATACTTTCGTTCGTTCGATTCTTGCGTTTAATTTTTGCCAGTTCGATCGTTGAAAATTTTCCGATTCGTCGAATATCAACTTCGTTTCACCTTCGCTCGTTCAGTTTCGATTTTTTATTCGTCGATTACGTGATACGTGATAATCGTATACGATGGCTTCGCTCGCGAAATTATTGAAAAAACAAAAGTGCTTGAGTGACCACATTCTATCCTTAAAACCTCAGCACATGAATACCGAAGAAGCAGCCGAGTTATCGTACAGCGTTCTTTGTAAATTTGGCGAATTACTTCGCTCAAATGAAAGAGAAATCGAAAAATTATCCAGCGAAATCGGTCGCGAAATATGTATGGAAGTATATCGCCGTTCAGAGGAAAATTTACGTCATTTGAAATTCGTCTGCATAAAATATTTGCAGTCCTATGGTAAATCCAGGCCTACCTTTCAGAGATGCACCGTTGTATCTCAGCAATTTGAAATAAAAAAGCAGATTTGTCTTCTGAATACTGTCGCCAAAATGGAACCCGTTACCGCCGTCAGTGAAGAAGAAATCGAATTATACGAAGATGTGTTGGAATATTTCAGCAGACAATTTAACGAAATTCAAAATAGTGTCGAAAATTATATGCGACTGGAAGATTACGATTTACAGTGTGATTTAATTAAACGGTTCAACGACGTGGTGAAATCTAAAAAATTCGTTTTAAAAAGTAATATCGCCCTTCTGCGAAATTTGAATTCGTTGTGTTCGTGAAGTTTTGTTCGTTCGAGGTACAGAAATGATATTTTTTCAAATGGTTACTTTCGTTAGATACGTAAAATGTGTAAATATCGTTTATTAATAGGTACCTATTAATTTTTTGTGATAATTTTTAAACACGTTCTTAGATTTAAGTATGTATTTGGTGAATATTTTCGCAATTTCCGGTGATATCTAGATATTAAGTATGTGTACCTATTTTTTCAATTTCCGGTGCATTTAGTCTGTAATTTTTATTTTGTCTTTATCTTTTTGAATAAATTTTTTCTATGATCAAAAATGTGTTATCTTTTGCAAAAGGTACGTTTCTAATAATTGAGTAATGAATTTTGGTGAAAAATTTGGTAAATTTTGAGTAAGTAATTGGGTAAAGGTATTTGTGAAATTTCGACCAGATCAATTCCACGAGAAGATCGTCGAAAGACATTTGAAATGGTAAATATAATAATTAATGGATGTATAAAATCACGGTAATCCAGCATTACGCTTTTCAATTCTTTGTGAAGTGGACTTCTGCATAGAGCTGTTATGAATATCGATATTTACCGATATTATCGATATTTTGTAATATCGAAAAGTATCGATACTTTTCACGATATCGAATCAGTATCGATATTTTTGTTGTTTTTTTGGTCTTTGGTCTATTTTTGTTTCGACTGTTTTGTTTTATTCTCATTATCATTTTGTTTCATTTGATGAGTGAAGTGAAAAAAAATTAAATCCAACAGAAAATGTGAATTGTAAATTAAAACTAATTCAATTTTACTCTTTTCCAAGGGAAACCAGTGATTGATCCTCTCCGTCATTCATCTTCTCCGTTATTTATCCGTTCCCGTTCGTTAGAAAATTAATAAAAATAGCAAAATGCATTCATCCTCTCCGGCATTTATCCTCTCCATAATTTATCCACTTTTAAAAAAATATTTGAAATCAAAATACATTCATCCTCTGTTCTCAATCTCCTAAAATGACCAAATGAAATATCGATATTTTCCGATATTATCGATATTTCTGAAAAAATATCGATAAATATCGATATTTAAAATTTCTCAAAATAACAGCTCTACTTCTGCATTGATTGAGTGTAAGTATTCACTAATCGACGTAAGTAAAATGTTTTATCACATGATGTCTACTTACTGATCATAAATTTCTTGAATTTTTATTTAAAAGATTGATAGAATTTTCAATGAGTACTTTTCTCATTTATTTGGTCATCGAACAAAAGTATTCAGTTTCATTTTTCTCTTGCTCTTGTTTTTTTTTTTACGTTCCTCGCAACTATAATTTTTTCTGAAAAATAGAAGTTTTAAAAGAAAGATAGAAAATTTTGATAAGAATTCAGTAGACAGCTAGACACCCTGTTGCAAGGTGTCTAACAGGTGGTGAAAGTAGTGAAAAGGGGTGATTTTGAAAATTAGTGGCGGATTTAAATCGTGAGTTTTGGCTAAAATTTCAATAAAAAAAAAGTGAAAAAATGTAGAAGTACTAAATCACAACATATTTTTCTCCCTGATGACCAAAATGATGGAAAAATAATGAATTTTTAGCTCTCGATGGTCTTTTTTTCACAGAAATTTTCGTCCTCGCTTCGAGCTTAATAAATTGATTCATTATATGATGGATGTAAAAATTACAGGAGTTTGTGTGGTATAATGTCTAGTACTGGAACCTTAAAGCACAAAATAACGAAAAAAACACACATTTCGTTGAAAAGTTGCGAATAGCATGAAATATTAATATTATTTTCCCACTTTTTTTGTGTGTTTTTGGATGGCCATCGATTTGGGTTTTTCGAAAATCAAAAAAATAACGCGAAAAAATCTTAAAAATTACGATTTTTTATTTTTTGATTTCAATACGAACCCTGGGAGTTTATCAAATTCGAAATCAGAAAATCTGCAATCGACGTGTGCAAACTTATATCACGAAACCTTGATTTTTTTTCATTTTTCACTGCATGCAATCACGGAAGTGCATTTTCACCGGGAGTCCTGATTTTTGATCAACTCCCTCGAGGGTTAGAAGGGAAATAATCGTGGTCAAGTCAATAGACCATCATGAGGAACTCGTAAAAAAAAATTGTACGAAATCGGAACACCCGACTTCATTTTTGGTTCGAGTTGGTATGGAATAGTCCAACAGTAAATTCGTATTTTACTATTGCTGATTCTCCTGGAAACCGAGACAAATGTGGTTCGCTCGTATTAAAACAAGATATTCGAAAGAAATCGAGGATTAAAATTGTAGCACCCCCAGTTGATTTTCACGTATTATGAAAAAATTTGAAAATAGGTACTAAAGAAATTCGAAGTTTCGCCAACGTTGTAGAATGATTGAAAAAAGTAAAATCTGATTTTGAAAAGTCTTATGTTCAATAACATTTTTATCAATTTGATTGGCAAAATACTTATCTACTTATTCAAAAATACAGTTCTGTAAAGAAATCTGATTTTTTCAGTTCTTAAAAATTCTCCATAAAATTGAAAAATCAGTTTGCACCGCTGAAACTTAGATTTCGAAGATTTTGGAACACGTTCAGCAGAGAGCGATATCTACTCGTAGCTCCCCTGAAAATACCCTTCAAAAATTTTGAATTTTCACAAGTTATTTTTCTTGAAATATTATTACGAAAAAACGTTAAAAAAATTGTTTTAAATATGTTTCGATTAAAGGGTATGGCCGGATAAGTGCTGAATTTGGCCCCAGACGAGTTTGGGCTCCTAAACACCTCAAGTGGTGTATATTGACTAGAAATTTTTTTCACAAAATTTCAAACCTCTACCCTCCTTCCTATCGGAGTTATGGCCATTTTATTGCATTATTTTCAAGAATTTTAAATTTCATCGGAAGCATAGGAAATTTTTTGTTCTTTAGCACAAAGTTAGATCTCGTAGAGGTGTATTTATGATAATTTTTTCAATAATTTTGGTGCACTCCTTCGTGTTTCTTCGGCTATTTGATGTTTTCAATCGTAAAAAATACCACATAAGCGAAAAGCGACCATCCTGGAAAAATTACTTAAATATACGGTTTTTTATGTAGAATTTTGATGTGTACTTGGTTTTGGCCATTTCTTTGAACTAAAGGCCGAAAATTGCGAAAAACTGTACAGAAATGTTGTCATTTTTGCAGATTTTTCAAATTTTGAGCATTTTATCCAGAAAGAAATAACTAAATGAAAACACCAATCCCATATTCGTGTTCAACAGGTCAAAATACCCCGATAAACACCCTTTTCGCAATAGTTTTGCTAAAAGTTTCAAAATTTACTTTTTTCACTAATTTTTCATGCACTCAAAAAAATCAAAAATAAATTTTATTAAACGTAATAATAAAAAGGCACCATTCACAAAACTAGTAAAATTTATTCAAAAAATAATAATATTTATCGCAAAATTGACAAACTTTATTTTCTATGCAATAAACTTTACCAAATTTCGTGATAAATTTTATTATTTATTTTGATAAAAATTGCTAATTTTGCGAATGGTGCCCCGTTATTATTTTTTTTGGATAAACTTTATTTTTTTTCGATAAAATTTATTATTTTTGGATAAAATTTATTTTTTTTTGGATAAAATTTATTTTTTTTGAATAAAATTTATAATTATTTGCAACACTTTCTATTCATTTTTCATTCTCCATTTTTCTCAGTGTGGCGAAAAAAGTGAATTTCGAGTCTTCAAGTAAAAAGATCGCGAAAAGGGTGTTTATCGAAGTATTTTGACCTGCTGAACACGAATATGGGATTAATTGTTTCATTCGGTGAATTTTTCCCGTAAAATTCACCATTTTCAAGTTTGTATAAGGTGTCTCGGATAAGAAAATTACAATAGACAATAATTAATTCTATATTCGTGTTCTATGACCCAAAATTAGTCAGAAATGAACATTTTTTCCGATTTCAATCTTTTGAGTCACATTTCGTAGATATGCATGAATAAGTACCGACTTAAGTATTCCTCTTTTAGCTGCTACAGAACCCGTCCAAGAAGAGTGATGATGAAATTTTTTTCTCCACGTATCCTCCACTTCTTTGACATTAAATCGTGCCAAAGAGTGACAATATTGCACGACCAGAACTCGAACAGACATTTTTTGAAATTTTTTCACTGAGACCAAATTAAAACCTTGAAAATGGCGAATTTTCCGGGGAAAAAATCACCAAATGAAAAAATGAATCCCATATTTGTGTTCAGCAGATCAAAATACTCCGATAAACACCCTTTTCGAGATCTTTTTACTTGAAGCTTCGAAATTCACTTTTTTCGCCATGAAAATCAATGAAAAAAGTGAATTTTGAAACTTTTAGCAAAACTATTGCGAAAAGGGTGTTTATCGGGGTATTTTGACCTGTTGAACACGAATATGGTGCTAAAATGACATTTCTATACGCTTTTTCGCAATTTTCGGCCTTTATTCAAAGAAATGGCCAAAACCAAGTACACAGCAAAATTCTACATAAAAAAACGTATATTTAAGTAATTTTTCTAGGGTGGTAGTTTTTCGCTTATGTGGTGTTTTTTATCATTGAAAACTTTAAATAGCCGAAGAAACTCGAAGGAGTGCACCAAAAATATTGAAAAAATTATCATAAATACACCTCTACGAAATTTAACTTTGTGCTAAAGAAAAAAAAGTCTCCTTCACTTACGATGAAATTAAAAATTCTTGAAAATAATGCAATAAAATGGCCATAACTCTGATAAGGAGGGGGGCAGGAGTCCGAAATTTTGTGAAAAATTTTTTCTAGTCAATATACACCACTTGAGGTGTTTAGGAGCCCAACGTGCGTGGGGCCAAATTCACCCCTCATCCGGCTATACCCTTTTTTTTTTTCAAAAGTACATCATGTCTCCTCATACTGTTTTGAAGGTACCTAGTGCAAATCTACACGTCTATGTGGTTTTCTTACAATGATATCTAAATCTCTCCTATGGCCCTCTCATTGAAAACCCTGTATGAATAATCGAATGTACATTTCAAGACAATCAAAATCATCAAAAAAAACTCCACGCTCAGTTTACACTTATTTTCAGAGTAAGAAATTTCGTACCTGCAATAGAAAAATGACCCTATAGTTCTACATTAAATTATGCATACGAACGACTCCGAGCTTGGCGAAAATTTTTATTTGTAAAACAAACATTTACATTATTTGGGCGAAACGAGAATTCGGGTTACAAGTATATTAAGATAAAAACGGAAGTCCTCTATTGTGTGAATAAGCGCGTGGAAAGATGGAAAGAGAGTGCAAGCAGCGGCAGCGCAAACAGTCGCGTCAGCGTCCTCCGCATGCTTAAAGAGGGAAATCAACTTCACGAGTATGGATTTTTATGCCAAGAGCAGCTTTTACGACCAAACTTTAAGTTAGTTTCGGGCCAGGAGTTCGTAACATGTCGTACGAGGTTGGTACGAAAATTTTACAACTTCCCCCTTTTTTTTCGTAGGTACGCGCGGTATTCGCTGGGCCTCGGAAGAAAGAAACAAGCATTTCGCCTCGTTAACTTTTTCGGCGTATTTGAAGCTTCGTGGCAGCAAATCGAAAGCTCGTCGGCGTCGTGTCGAAAAAACAGGGACTTACGAAGGTACCGAAAAAAAAAAGAAAAAACAACAGACGCGCATATTGAGAAACCATACTGAAGGAGACCCTCTCGAAGTGCTGGGCGAATACGTGGGTGGTGTGTTTTTATTATGTAGAACGAATAGGAGTATGCGTACGTGCGTGTATGTGTGGTAGATACGGCGACAAAGAGGAGAGCGCGGAGATTCGTGGGGAAAAACAGCAAGCAGCACACCTCTAGGCCTCGCTATACCCAAGTAACCTAACACAAAGATTCATTATAACAAAATGCTGACTTTTTGCTTAACAGCGGTAAAACTAAAGCGCGAGTGGTAGGTAGATAGATATACATACGCGAGCTTTTTTCAAAAGAGCGAACCTGTATGAAAAGTTTTATAAATTTCTTCTTTCGTTTCGCTTTCGGACTCTTTACAAATGACTGCTTTGATCATCAGTTTGCGTTTGTGGAATGATTCCAAAACGTTTTACGCCTCCCCGCTTGCGGCTCTTTAGCCAAACGTCGCAACGGAGGAGAGGTTTCTTTCAAAAGCTCGCTCTTGTTTTTTTTTCGTTTTCGTTTGCAAAAAAAAAAAAGAACCTGCATAAAATACACGAAGAATTATCTAGATTTTTTAGCAAATTAACGTTTTTCTGCGTTACCGAAAAAAATAAACGCCATGCCAGATCTTTCTTTTCGGTCTCACGTAGGTGGGTCTGCAGGATGTAGGTACCAGTTGATTCGAGATAAAACGTAAAAATAGCGGTTTAAATGATAACAGGGTGTCTAATAAAATTTGTTGAGCAAAAAGCTTTTGGAATGAATTTTTTGAGGGCACTCCCTCCCTCCCAACAAAAATTCTATGCGTCCGTGTGCCTGGGGCTATTTCCCCCCTCCCCCCACCATACATTTGAGATCACCTTCAAATCTTCTAAGAAATTAGAACGAGGCATTTTTTCCGTTTCAAAATATTCAATTGCCTGAGATGGAAGAGAAGAGTTTTTATCATAATTTTGAAAAAGAATTGTATAAAATTACTGAGCCCGAGTGAAGCGAGGGAAAAAATTGTTGAAAAAAGAGCACCCATGATCTGAAATTCTTTTATTAAAATTCGTGCTTTTTTCGTGTTATGTTTCGACTTCCAAAAAAAACTATATCAAGATGTCTAACAAAATCTCAAACCCCAAAAGAAGGACTTTAGAAGGACCTTGGAAGGACTTTCAGCATAACCTTTTCAAAAAAAATTATTACCTATTGTACCACCCCCCTCCCCAACAAAAAATTTAAACTCATTTTAGGAGGACAAATTTTTTCTGTTTCAAAATATTTCATTGTTTAAGATGAAAGGGAAGAGTTTTTACCATGATTTCGAAAAAAAAGTAAATTCACTGAGCCTAAGCGAAGCGAAGACGAAAATTTTTGAAAAAACGGGCATCCAGAATCTAAAAATTTCTTCATTAGGTAAAATTTGTGCTTTTTTCTGTGTTTTGTTTGGACTTTCAAAAAAAACAATATCTATGGACTCGGTTCCTGATTTCCTTCCAAAAAATCAAAACATTTTTGAAAATTGCAATGGAGATCGTTACGGTACCTCCTTTGATAAGTGAGAAGGACAATTTTTTCACTTGAAAATATCAATTGCCTAGGTTGGGAAAGGAAGAAGTTTCATACCATTATTTTGAAAATAAAATTGTGTAAATTTACTGAGTCCGAGCGAAGCGAGGGCGAAATTTTTTGGAGAAAATAGCATCCGAAAGCTGAACTTTTTTCAGGTACCCATATCATCTTTCACCATCTCACACAAAATTGCCACTAGCGACATTTCAAATATTAGTGATTTATTTTAGCTTTTGGCGGGTGAGTCCCAAAATTTGAAATAGGAAGGTCTTTTTACTCAATATAAGGACTTCGGAAGGGCCGGAAGGACCCTTTAGCCAATATAAGGACCGGAAGGACTTGTTAGACACCCTGTATATCTATGGATTCGTCTCCAGATCTCCTTCCAAAAATCGAAACATTTTTGAAATATTCCAATCGAGCTCGTTACTGAGTCTTTTTATAAACGAGAAGCACAATTTTTTCACACGAAAATATCAATTGTCTAGGCTGGAAAGGAGGAAGGAAGATTCATACCATGATTTTGAAAAAAAAGAGCGTAAATTCGCTGAGGCCGAGCGAAGCGAGGGCGAAAATTTTTGAAGAAAAAGGCATTCAAAAGCTAAAATTTCTTCATTATTTTAATCAATCTTTTAGCATTAAAGGGAGGCGAAATCTTCAAACCTTATCTCTTGGATATATTTTAGACCTTATATGCCCGAGCAAAGCGAGGGCTAAGATTATAAAAATTGGTGATTTTCAAAAAAAAAAAGAGCCTCAAAACGAATATAAACTAAAAATTTTCTATTTTAAAACTTTTTTTAAAAACTATTTATCAAGGGTAAATGGAAGGTTTTTTTGATTTTTGAAAAAAGCTCGACCTTTGAGTTAATTTGAGTAAATTAATCAAAAAGCTTGACTTTTCAGTACCCGTATGACTTTTTGAAAAAATCTTGACATGATCAGGACCGTTGGACACCCTGGATAAACACGCATTATATCTCAAAATGACGCTACCACAGGGTTATTTTTCCAAAAGAGGCTGCAATTTCTTAAAAAGGGAGGATTCTTATATTCTGGAATTTTTCAACGGCGCAGATTTCCGCAAATTCGCGCAGTAAGTATAATAAAATAGTGAAAAAGCGGTGGAAATAGGATGACTTGGCATCGTAGGACGAAAAAAAATCAAATATGTAAATTAAGTCATAAATATGTAAATTAACGCGGTCACAAAACCTCATTTAAATATAGTCTTCGAAATTTTTTGAGTTGCACGACGATGGTTGCGAAAAAAAAGTACACGTAAAAAAGGAAAAGCCGCCGCAAAAGTATTCAACTTAGTAGAAATAGCTTAAAGGCTATTTGTTCAATTTACATTTTTCCCTATTACGTTGTGCGCGCATACGAGTACACGTATGTAGAGGTGTAGTTAATACGTATAACTTACTGATGTCGTTCGTGTAGCGTGCGATTTTTTTTCCAAGCGAATAACTTGCCAAATAAGTCAGTGAAACGAGATGCGATTTTTTTCGACAAGGGTCGAAATTTTGGCGAAATTACTGCGCGTAAGAGTGTAGAATAGAATATTACGATGTTACGCAATCATGACGTAGAGAATAGAATGAAAATTTTATTGTTCTGCAGATTTTTTCTTTGAAATTCTCGACGCCATTCTGATTAAAACTGAACATTTGAATTTTTCATTTTTGTAGAAAAATTTGCTTCACGTCAGAAAATTTGAGTACACATTAAAATTGTTCCACAACAATAAGACCTAGTACCTACATATTTTAAATTTTGAGAAAGTTCGAAAATTTTTTCAATTTTTAGGCTAGTTTGATACAATTATCTGTACCATAGGCGGAGATAGAGGGAGGCATGGGGGGGCTTGAATCCCCCCCCCCCATGTTGAATTAGTCCTCTCAAATTATTCTCGTACAGATTTTACTCAAAAAAAAAATTGCAAATGTCCAATTTTCAAGGGATAAGCTATCAATATGTGATGAATTTCCTGCTTTTTTCAAGTTAAAATGGTCTTTTTGACGAAGAAATTATTAGGCACTTGCGTGTAATTGATCGAAAACGGAACACAATTTTATCAATTGTTGAAACAGATTATTGAGTTTATTTTAAATCCACGTTAGATGGCTGACGACACCGAATGATATTAAACCATCTAGGTTAGCTAATACGAGTTGGACACCATCAATAAAAAGCAACGATTTAGGTGATTTTGGGAACCATGAATACTTACAGGTCTAGGGCAACGAAATTTAGAGAAATTTCCTCTCACAAATTTTGAAAAACAATCCAGGAGGTTTTTCGGGAGATATTTTAAAATTTATTCGTGGATAAAATGAAGCGTGAAACACGATGGGGTATTTTCTTTTTCGCGTTGAAAATTTTACTCAAAAATAGGAAAATTTCGTTGTAAATAGGCACATTTGCCGACTTTTGAAGAAATTCTTTCAAAAAGTCTGTAAATGTAGCAAAAAATACTAAATTTTATAAAAAAAACTTCGAAAATAAAGAAATATTTGCACCAAAGAAATGGAATTTTTTCAAACAAACTTTTTAAAAACGAATTATTTTCTTTATGAAAATCGACAGTTTTTCAAATCTTAGCCCGAGCGAAGGATTTTGCCTCCATTTCAATACTAAATTTGATTGAAAAAAATGAAGAAATTTAGCTTTTAGATTCCTTTTTCTTCAAAAATTTTCGCCCTCGCTTCGCTCGGGCTCAATAAATGCACATAATTCATTCTCAAAATGATGGTATGAAACCTCTTTCCTTCCATCTATTCTTCATATTGAAAAAAGGTCAAGTTAAAATCTCGTAATGGTAAGGGTAAAAAATTTTTGGAGGGTCAAAAATAAACATTTTTGTTTTTCATTTTTTTAACTGGGACTTAAGCCCCCCCCCCCCCAAAAAAGTTACGCTCCATCTCCGCCTATGATCTGTACCCGAAGGAAAAATTTTATATCCGTTCACATCTGTTCAAGAAAACTTATCAGAATATTTATTTAAAAAAATTAAGTTAAATTCGTAATCTACGATCTCTATGAAAATACATTTCGGTGTAGGGATCACTTGAAAAAATACCAAATTACAATTTACTCAAGGTCTCTCCCCGTCACCCTCCGCCCTAAATACGAAAAAAATATTGGTTAATTCGTACCATTAAAATCGCAATTTTTAAATTCTGCAACACTTACGTATCTTTATATCTTTACACTCCTAATTTTTTAATTTTCTTCAAGAAAAAATTTCCAAATTCATACATTATATTCTCGAAAATCTGGATTTCGATTATCACTACGAAAAAATGCAAAATTGAAATCTTTCAGATATCATCCTCTCTCTTACTCCAACCCTACATCCATGCGAGACAAATATTGTCAATTTTGTATTCTATACCCTCAAAAATATGAAATTCGATAAGTGTATTACTCGAAAATTTTCAAAATTCAAAATATTCCTATTCTGACCCTGCCCATCACCCCAACCTTTCAATCCTAGAAGAAAAATATTGTCAAATTCGTATCATTACACTCTTGAAAACATCGATTTCGATGTAAGTATTACTCGGACAGGTGAAATTCAAATATTTTCTAGTGTCCCCTATCCCCTCCATAAATCCTTCATTCCGATGAAAAAAATATTGCCATATTCGTATTCTACACCCTTGAAAATATAAATTTCGATATATTTACCAACTCGGAAAATTTCAAAATTCAAATTTTTCCAAATTTTACAATTATCCTTCGCTCTAACTTTTCATCTCAAGGAGAAAAATATTGTCAAATTTGAATTCTACGGCTTCGAAAATATAGATTTTGATATATCACTCGGGCAAATTGCAAAATTCAAAATTTTTCCTCTTCATCTTAATTTCTTGAAATTTATTCTCGCAGATTTTAACTTTAGTTGAGATTCGAAGGAGAAAAGAAGGTCGTTTAAATGTTTTTTCCTTGATTAAGCACGCATACATTAAACTGTACGTAAAATAATGAAAATATTTAAGAAACGACTTTATTAGAAAAAATGTCTCGAATAAAAACTTTTTACTTCCAGGGATGAAACGAAGTGGAATGAATGGGATGATTCACCCCCCCCCCTCCGGTTCAAAAATCGTTGATGATCGGAAATTTGACCAAGAATTTGGGCTGTGTTCAAAAAATGGTCAGCAGAACAATAGATCAACAGAGACAAATTTTATTTTCAAAAATTGAATTGAATATAAATCTTAAATTGGAAAAAATTGTATTTCTTCAATCAAAAAATTATTTTTCATTTGAATTAAAGCAAATTTTTCAATTGAAGCCACATAACTGTTTCAATTTTTGAAAATTAAATTTGTTGACCATTTTCTGAACGCAACCCAAGTCATTCCGCAAATAAGGATAACCCATGCACAAAAATATTCGACTTATTTTCGATCAAAATTTCAATAGGGTAAAAATTTCCTTAATTTTGAAGAATCGTGAAGGTTTTTTTTCGCATTCCTAAGGGTAAGAAATCACGAGAAATTTGTCAAAATTCAAAAACATAATTTTTTTGAGTTTTAAATTTCGTTGTTCCAAATCATTTTTTTGCACCTCGATAATTTTCTCAGGAAGTAGATATACCTGCCCAATTCAACTATTTCGCATCGAATAAGGGCAAAAATTCATGAAATTCGTTTTGAGCAGTTGTTTTTTAATGTTTAAAATTTGGATTTTTCTCCCTTTATCAAATTTTTTTCGTCACAATCATGTAGTTTAGCATAAACGAGATGAATTAAAGCAGAAATTTATTTTTGACGAATAGAAGTTATATTATTAGTAATTTTCAATCGCTGGGGGTTTTCAAACCTACGTTTCATTTTATAAAAGGGACTGTGGTCATTCGAAAGAATCTTCACTTCTAGGTACTATAATTGGAATTTCATTTCTCAGAATTGAGAGTTGTTGCAAGAACGCAACCCTATAGAAAAAATAATATGAAACGAAGTGCTCATTAATATTCGGACGTATTGGACGACTCCAGACCGTCACAGTCCAGACGTCTACAATTCACACCTCAACAGAATAATGTTCTTTGTTCCAGGTACTGGACAATGGCGTCCGTAGCCTTCGTAGGTGTACCTAGATTTTTTCTTATATTTTACACATAAATCTTTTCTAATTTCTGTCCAATGTTTTTACTCGGCGACAAAAAAAGTCGATAATGGCGAGTAGGACACTGTCGCCGTCTGAAAGGTTGTATCGAATAGGCTCAGACGAGTTGGTTTGTTTTCTTTGCCGAATCCTAAGCACCAAAATCCATTAGATATACAATTAGAAATTGATATAGCCCCGACATCATGGCGTACAACGATGTGTTACGAAAAATTGGCATTGTATTGGAATCATCTTGAAAAAGTTGATTTCGAAAGCTTCGAGGTCGAGGAGGAAGTCAAAAATTTCCAATAGGTATGAAAAATAAAACGTGAACTTCAAATTTACATTCATTTCATATACGTATCATCGAGTGGATTGATTCGCAAAATACCATATTTTCAAGAGTTTCGTTTCACTCAAATCGGCATAAGCCACGAGTAATGAGCTTACTCTCGTGTTGTTTGAATTCAAATAATTTGACGAGAATTTTCAAATGAATATTTTATACAGCCATTTGTAGTAAAATATACGAAAAACATTGACACTCGCAATAATGGTGGAAAAAAACTTGCACACTGCCATCATACTTTCGAGGCCACTCCCGCAGAAAACATTAATTTTGGTAATTTACTCTTCATCGTGAGCCTCATGTACGAGAATACCGATCACCCGAGGCAGAGAATCGAATTTCTCATGTCTTATTAAAATGGCTAAATGCAAATATCGTTTAACGCGCGTCAATTCCGTTGGCGAAATTAATCGCCCATGTTGCTTTGTAATCGAGAAATTGATGCAGTTTCCCTAAAAACATCCCTGTCGTTGGGTATTGTTTTTTTAATGATGTTGTTCTACCCGCCTATTTTTAAATTTGATGTCGTTCGCGATTATTTTTACGTTAGGGAACTTGTTATTTACGGGTGGAATATAACGCGTAAAGTGTTTCGTGCCCTGCTTTAAGGTATGCAACTTACAGGGCAGGGTGGCATGACATAGGGAATCAGCTCGTTTCGCAGTATTTTAAATATTGATAATTTTACATATTCTCAAAATGATATTAATTGGGTTTAAAAAAAAAAACATAAAATAATCAGTAATGTTTGATATGGAAGAGGCGTCCATTCGTATGACCTTGAATCGAATTATAACTTCAGGAAGGTTTTAATAGTGAAAATATCGAGTAACTTGAAACATATCTTTAAACAAACGAGACAAAATCCCCCAATAACAAAGCCAGATCAGAGTGTCCACAATATTTCACAAACTAGTTCCCCTGACTTTTCTAGGTTTTCCAGACCAGTTTTTTCGAAGTTTTCCAATATGATGCTCAAGAAGCATGGAGCAGAGGGTAATTTTTTCGCTCGATGTCTAGAGATTTTTTTTCAAAAATCATTACTTTTTACGAAATTTTTAGATGCTCTTTTTTTGACCACAAAAACGACTCAAATACAATTGTGAAAATTTCTGAACCTCCCCAACCCGCTAAAAAATTGTGAACTTGAAAAAATTCTGTTTTGAAACAAAATTATAAGGCTTTGAAAAATAAAATAAATTATGCCAGGGTGTCAGCCAAATGGTATGATTGATAATTCCGATTCAATATTCGGACTGAAAATTCAAAAATTTATTCACAATTCATTGCTCCTCTCCCCCATACCCCAAAAAACATGTGCTTTAAATTAATAAATTCCACGCAAGCCCTAGCAATATTTCCGGATGGTTTTCAAAAAAAAAAATTATGAAAGGGTAAAATATCGATTGTTTTATTGAAATACCTACCTACTTATATCGATGCGTTGAGTGCAATCGAAGGGAGCTAGGATACAATTTTTGAAAGATTTTTGATAAAATAAGCAAGGAAATACTTTTCTAGAGTATTTATCCTTCTTTTGGATTTTCAAAAAATTCCAAAATTTCTTGACTTTTCCTGACGATCAAAATCCTCGAATTTTCCAGGTTTTCCAGGCTTTTCAGAAAGTCGACATCCTACGACCAAAGAAAACAAATATTCGACTAGAAATTCAAATCAACAACTACCAAATTCGTGGTAAAACGTCTCGAAAACTTTTTTTTGGGCACCATCGACCACATTCCTCAAGCAAAAAGATGACCTACTAACGACTGTCGACGCGTGGCCCCAAAATCAACCTTCTCTTAGGTTTCAAATTACGTACGTGTATGGCTTATAGGATAAAGGTGATCTCTATTTGTATATGTAATACCCTATGCAAATGTACGCAGTGTATAAATCGTCAAGTGCACCGTCTATGAAAAGAAAAAGGGGCCCATTTAAACCCGTTCCGCGACGAAACGTATAAGATGAATATTTTTAAATCACCGCGCCGCGAATCAAGTTTTTTTTTTATGAACCTGTTTTCCTACCGCGAGGGTTTTGGCGATAAAAAGGTCGAGTGTTGATTTTACCGTCGTTTCACTTGTTCGATATCCGAAAGTATTCAATATCACGATATTTCATAAGGGCACTAACCCCATGCCCATCCATCATCAGAAACATCAGAGAAGTGCCATGCTCATTTATTTCACAAAACGAGGGGAAGAGATTGTTAAAAAACTCGATGTGAAATTTCGAATAGAATATTCGATTTGTCGATAAATTCACAATTAAAAAACAAACGTAACAAGGAAAAAACAATTTGAAAATTCAAATACCCGCAATTTTCTTCATTAATAAAATATCTCGAGAAATTGACATCCCCCGTCCCACCAATTTCTCTGTCCTATTGATTGATTGATAATAATAAACTTCAACTATTTCTCAGAAATGATTTTCTTCCACTTTCCCAGATGTTCTCAGACCTTTTACACGTGATATTTTAGGGAGGAGGTAATTTTTTATGTGACGAGCAGGCCAAGGTGGTGCAGAGGAATGATTTGAAATGATACCTACTCATAGTAACACTGTGGTCAATTGAAGGCTACAGGGGAAAAAAACAGCCAATGACAAAAATTGTACAATAGAAAAGGGACCTAGGGGTAAATTTAAAAAAGATTACATTCAAGTCCCTTTTCCAATATACAATTTTTGTAATTGGCTGCTTTTTTCCCAGTACCCTTCAATTTTTGTTTGACAATTCAGATAAATTTTTGAAACATCCGCTTTTTTCTAGCTATATGTTTTTTTTTTACAATTTCACACTTTTTTAATGTTCTTAACAAATTTCTCCTTTTAAAAACAAAATTGTACAAATTTATAGCCTTAATTTAAAAAATGGTAAAAACTCGTGAAATAACCCACATGTGGTTGAAACGAGTATAATAACTGAATAAATAATAATAATAAAACTAAAAATTACTGGGCATATTTGATCGCCTTCATCATTACATTATTACATCACCATTCCCTTTCCATATCATGGCTTCAAAAATTTTTCCCTCAGAACTTGAAATGCTGGTATTTAAAGTGCCTACTGATTCAACCAAAATTTCGTAATCTACGAATAAGTTTTTCATGAGATCAATGTCTTTCTTCCATCTTGGAAAGGAAATAGAATTTTCCAAAACGTGACCAATAATTTCTTTTTGTTTTCTCTTCCACTCTCTCTCGCTTCTTTCAATATCATGGTACTATTCTTTTCTCATTTCGGCTCCAAAAAAAAGTTTTCAATTCCATAAAAAAATAAACTTCAAACTTTTATAGAATGAAAAAGTGTAAATTACATTCGAGTGTAGCGAAAGGGATTTTTTTTTAAATTCATAATTTAATGGACAAAAATATGCATTTAAATAATTTTTGTACATTACAGTCAACATCAAATACCAAATATGAAAATTACCTATCAATTAAGCGATGTAATAATTTGGCCTGAGTGGAGGGAGGCCGAAATTTT
Organism: Pseudococcus viburni; assembly: GCA_033439095.1. Taxonomy (NCBI): domain Eukaryota; kingdom Metazoa; phylum Arthropoda; class Insecta; order Hemiptera; family Pseudococcidae; genus Pseudococcus; species Pseudococcus viburni. The sequence continues at coordinate 38,201 of JAVBJF010000482.1, read as the reverse complement.
CTTGAAAAATGCGCAATAAAATGTATAAAGAAACACTTTCCAGATGAGATGAATTATCCCTCTTCAAGATTTTTAAAAATTTAGAAGAATTGCCTGCCATTTCCAGATTTCTAAAATTCCCCAACCAGACATCCCAGTCAAAATTTGAAAAAAAAAGTAACTTTAGGAACCTCTGACAGTCGGAAAAGTAACCAAAAAAGTCCAAAAAAGTAACCTTTTTTTAAATTTTAATTCGTGATTTCACCTAGAAAATGTAAAAAAGCCATTCGAATTTTTACTTGGAGGGTTCGTAAAACTAAAATGTCATGGTATAGGTACTTTTTTCAAATCATTTTTAAAAGCAATTTTTGATTTTTTTAAAAGCAAAATTTTTTTCAAAACAATTTTTTTAAAAGCAAAAACCAAAAAAAATGATTTTTGCTCAAATTTTTGAAAAAAGTAACTTTTTTGAATGAAAAGTAACCAATAGTAACTTTTGAGTATAAAAAGTAACTAATAGTGACTTTTCTTGAAAAAAGTAACAAAATTTCTTTAAAAGTAACCTATTGGGATGCCTGCCCTACCTTTCTATCTTGAATTATTACAAATCAAAGTAAGATGGAATAAAGAAGTTCAGGAGTAATACAACAATATTTTCAATTTTAAAACATGAAATATTTGAAATTTTCAAGATTGATTCCATTGAAGCAGGTTACGATGGCCAAGGAGTAACAAAAAAATAAATTTCACACTTCGAACTAAATTTTCTTTTTTCTTTCCAAATAAACATGTCAGTAATTGATTGTTTTTAGAAACAGGTAATAAAAAAATGATAATTAGATCCATTCAAAACGTTGACATTCAAGACATTATAATTTTCTTACTTTTTACCAACGCATGGGAGCTTCTCATTGCTGCTCGTTCTACGAATTCGGTACATAATTTGAATTCAAGACTGGTAATGCAATCTCTCTCATTTTAAAAGAAATGAAACTTCAAGTTTAACAAAGGGGCGTTCGCGGCGGCTATTACAGTTCGGCGAGCATCCGCGATGTGTACTCAAAGGGTTAAATTTAAACGCGGAACGCTCTCTATACGTTCACATGAAGAGTCATGCTCCGAATACATTAAATGCAGAGCTATAACAATCAGCAATTATAATGATTTTCGAAGAAGATATACCAATGAAAAATGTAGAAAATGGCTTAAATCTCTCTTATCATTCATAATTACGCCAATATATCTTAAATCATAAAACCCTCTGCATTTTTTCAAACGTCAGTTGTCGATTACAAGCATTCTCATTCAATAATCATTATTTAAAACCATTTGCGTTCTTTCAATAGTGGTACTTGGGTACAAATATTCAAAGGTTTTATTAAAATTTCAAAGTGTAAGTACCCAATTCCTATGGACACCTGCCTAAATACCTAATGAATACACCGCCACCGCAAAAAAATTCAAAAAATTATCACATACCTTGAATTGGTTGATGCTTCACTTTTAGACGAAGAAATTTCTTGTTTTCAAGTAGATATTGATGATAGATGTCGTTGCACGTTATCGTCGGAATTATGAAGATGCCAGGAATGAAATCAAAACGTTGTAAAATCCTGGAAAAAATTATCAAATTATAGAATAAAACAAATACTGATTACAAATTATTTATACACAGAGTAAACGGTATCAAAACGAGTAAGGACCTATCCAATTATTTCAATTTTACAATTTTAGCAGTGAAAAAAACTTATAGGTATTGTGTTCGCAATTTAAAAAATTTTCGATCCGCGGGTATAGGTACAGGTAGGCACGATCATAAGCGCACCCAACGCCCCCTCCCAAGCTCGGATAGGGGATTTTTTATAACAAAAATGTAAAAAAGTGCATTTTTTTGCTCTTTCAACACGATTTTTCAAAAAAAAATTCACCCTCGCTTCGCTTAGACAGTATTTTAGTCATTCTATTTCTCGAATAAACATATGTGAGCCTGGATATAGAAACCACCCTTAGGTGTAAAAAACTGGTTTTTGAGTGGAGGTTCTCCTTTGATTCTATACCTTCTGAAACACCCAAAATCAGTGTCAACTCAGAAATCAATTTTTTACACCTAAGGGTGATTTCTATATCCAGGCTCACATATATAATTCTCTGAATCTGAATCAGTCTAATGAAATTCTGCCTTTGAGAATCATTGGAATAATTTCATTACAAATTAATAATTTTTCACTGATCTTTCAGTCAAAAATCACTGATTTTTTAATCAATTCCCAATGTGTCAGAAAAAATTAATAATTTTGACTGAAAGATCAGAGAAAAATCACTGATTTTCAATTTAATTTATTTCACTGATTCAAACAGGTAAATTTTACTAATTCGGATTTAAGGAGTAAGTATGTTGATTGTTTGTTCCAAAAAATTCCGCAATTTTCCAAATTTCCTTCCCTCAAATCTATTTATGCATAATCAGCCTACTGAAAATATCCGGACTACGCCAGCACCCCTGAAATAGGGTTACCCAATTTTTTCGTTGAAATTTGACCCCCCCCCCCATTTTTTTGAATTCTCCACCTTTACTTTAAACAATTTCTGGGTGCACTTATGGGCAAGATGATTCTGAAATAATGTTTTTTTTCTTAATTTTTTCACTCTTCATCATTCATCATAGAAAGAATTTTAAATCAGTTCGAACTTCGAAAATAGCAGATGAAAGTACATAGGTACCGACAAAGATTGTTTCCTATTTTGACCACATACCTACACTTTAATAATAATAAAAAAAAGTGATCTCATGACACAAGATACTTAATTTATGTTCAATGAAAGTAGATTTAGTGGGCTCAAATGTCTTGGTTGACATTGAGAACTAGTTGAAAATGAAAAATGATAATTTTTAATCATGTAATACGTGTGCCAATTTTAGAAAATTTTCGCACTCTTATCCCTCAATCCACCCATTGACTTTTGAATATAGAAATACACAACTATCGTGCTTAAATATTTTCAGTAACCTTTTCATTATCAACATTCAAGATGGTTTTTCACGGTAAACAAGTTGTATTCTTTAAACTGCAGGGGCTAATCATGCAAAATTTTTAATTTCCTTCCTATCGGATTATGTACTACGTAAAAATTGCAGGTTTGGGGATTTACGGTACGTAGTATTACTACATAAAGTGAGAAAACCCATTGTTATCATCAATTTTAAAAAAAGAGGGTAAGAATGGGGAGAGGGTAATGTGCCATGCTATCCAGGTGCTAAGGAGTGATATTTTGAATAAATTAATTTTAAATGTGATTTTTAGTAAGTAGATATATCAAACTTCGAAGTATACACACAAAAAGAGAAATATTTGAAAAATCGTTCCTTGGCACCTAGACCTATTCGAATAACATTAAAAGGAACGTAATTGCAAAAAATGGTGCTGTTTTGACCAAAATTGGTCATATAAAGCCAACTTTATGACTGAATAAATATAGTACATAGTCTTTTTCATGCAGTCATACTACGCAGATACATTCTTTGAACTGGCAATTTTTACATAATATTTCGAAATAAAATAAGCTGAAAATTTTACATAAGTGTTCCTGCCTTTGAAAAAATATTTACGAATTATTGCCCATAAAGCCCATCCTCAACCCTAGAAACACCACATTATATTTATTGATCATCAAAATAAGCAAAATAATATTCGTCCATTTTTAAGGTAATTTTTTACTTATTCAAAAACCTAGAAAAAAATTAATAAAGCAAATTCGTATAGAACTGTTAAAAATTATTTAAAAATTTCAAATTCTACGAATTGATCGTTTCTTTATATATCTGAAAAAATTCATTTTCACAAGTTATCAAAAGAAAATAAGAAATTCGTCATTTTAATAAATTGAAAACGAATCACAGAATAAAAACTGATCTCTGCATAATCGTAATAATTATGTAAATTTCCAAAAATCAACTACATCTAATTCGAACATTCGAATATTTGTAAAAATAAAAGTAAAAACGCCCGAAGAAAATTTTTGCAAGTTCAAAAATCTCTTAAGACATAGGTAAGTTCGTGTTTACATAAACATCAAAGGGTAAGTAAAATGGTGGATTTCGTATAGGCCAGACCGTAGCGTAGGTATAAAAAACGTACGCTACACGAAGGAAATATCACCTAGACAAAATGCGTCGGTACCTAACGAGCAGAATGCGACAAATAAAAAGGCACCGCCATATGGAAAATGTTTATCGCATATGAGGAAAAGTTGTAAAAACTAAGAGAGGCGAGGGAGCCTAAAAACATTCGCACTACGAATACCATTGTCAGGGTCAGTTTATGTGAACCTTTTTACCTTTTCTGTCCCTTTTTAAATAATGTCCGTCAAAATAAAGCTGAATCATTTCAGTGGCAGAAAAATATCCGGAAAATGCTGTTAAATAATCTCGCGTTATTACCCGCGTTCCGTATACTATACATACGTACGTATAATACCTACTCTGTAATAGGCCGCCATCGTCATAGGTATAGCTTGCGTTAGCTATATGCTGCGTTTCTGCAAGACGAATTTCACGCCTATACGTTTCGAATATTATTTTATCGTTGAAACGTAGACAAATGACAGAATTTTGGTGGTTTGAACTTTTTAATCATAAAATTTACAATCGTAAATCGAAAATTAAAAAATTAAAAAAATTCATGAGTTCTGGTTGAGAAAAACTGAAATTTTATAGCTTTGATTGTACAGACAAGGACATGAAGGTACAATGCTAAAAATATTTCCAATTTTTTTCAAATGGACGGGTCAAGTCGTTGCCTAAAGTAGGCTACTTTATGGGTACTTGCAAAATTTGATTAAAAAATCTCAAATTTGGAAAGGTCGATTTTTTGAATAATTTTTGGTCTTAGAATGAAAATTAGTCATTAATTTTTGTCTTCCTTGATTGAAAATTTAAAACGACAATTTTTAAAGAAGAAAGGACGAAAACGGACTAACAAATTTCACATTTACAAAAGTGAAATTTTGAGTTGAAACAAAAATAAATCGAAATTACATCATAAAAGAACCCCATAAGTATCTAAAATTTTAGATGTTGAAGTTCATTTCTCAAATTTTGGCTAATTTTTGAAATTTCAAAATTACCTCATTGCCTTGCAAAATATAAAAATTTGACGTAATCAACAAAAAAAAAAACTGAAATTTGGTACATTCCATTTCCAACACATCGAATCGATTGGAAACGGTTTCGAAACGTTTCGGAGCCTCCAGAAAATTTTGAAATTTTCCAACGCTGGAGATAAGACCATTAAAATGATCCATGTGACGAATTTAGCACCTATAATCGTGGATTACACATATTGGTGTTCCGGAGGTCAAAAATAGGGTAGGTAATAGGTATCTACCAACTTTCAGCTCTTAACCTAGATGTGCATGCTGTCGGTGTATCTTCAAATTATGCCAATAAAATTTTCTACCAAAAAATTTAGATTTCAACTCGAAATTACAAATTTTGAAAAATTGTGCTTTAATCGATTAATAGGTGCCATAGTTCTTATGGTCCATTTTTGTGGTATTTTTTCCAGGGGCTAGATAATTCCAAATTTTTCTGGAGGCTCCGAAACGTCTCGAAACTGCTTCCAATCAATTCGGGTGGTCGAAAATAGGATATTATACCGAATTTAAACTTTTTTCATTGATTAGATCCAATTTTCATATTTCGCAGGGCGGGCGGAGGTAATTTTGAAATTAAAAAAATTCGCCACTTTGAGAAATAAACTTTAGTTTTTGAAATTTTGGATGTGAGGTTCAAGCACACTTCGTGTGATCACCAATAATTTTACGTAGGTAAATTCTTAAAATTCATCATTTATGGTCCGATTTTTAAAATTTGATCATTTCATGTAAGAATAAATGAACTACTTGACGTCGAATTTTGTGTTCAACCAATCAAAATACCTCGATAAATGCTCCCTTCGCAATTAATTCGAATAAATATTTTTTACTGGCTGACGATCAATTGAAAAAATTTGGGTAAAAATCTAATAAATTAAAAAAATAAACTTTTCAGTTAAAAAAGTAAAAAAGATTTTTCAAAATGAACATTTCAAAAATCATCATCATATATGTACCTACCTAGGTACCTATCTAAAATCTACTCGCTTCGTGAGAAAATACTCATACTGCGATTTGCACACTGAGAGAAAAAATTGTGGTATAAATCAATGGATTTGCAAATCCAATATTTTTCCATAAATCAACTCAGGAATTAAAGTTTCTCTTTCTAACAATACAATTTTTTCTCAATTATAAAAAATCAATCCAGTCGTAATTTTTTGCTTTCCCTGTGAAATTCAATCAATGTAACCAAGAACATTTTGAAAAAAAACTACGTATTCTGAACTGCTACAAGTTTAAAAAATGCCACTTCGTTCCAACTCGTACCAATTACTTCGCAGATAAGTTGGCCACAAGTTTGGAAAACGCCGACCATAGTGGACGTTATAGCGTTATACTCTCGAACGAAGAACATTACAACGCTTTCACACGAATTAATCCACTTTATTTTGTAGCCGCCGATGTTGGCAATTTCAGTTTCATTAATTTTCAAGTGTATGAAAACGTTTTATACGGATTTCGAAACTTTGAATGACAATTTAGGACCTGCAATTTTCATCCAATTTTAGTGCAACTGCTCAACTACTCAGGTAGGTACGTACAACTCGCAAAATGCCTAAATACCTAGGTACCTATACCAACATTCGTACAATATGAAAAATAAAATAGCCTACGAAGTTATTAGTAATCGTTAATTGTAGACGTATGTTCTACACTTTGGGTAGAAACATGGAAATTTTCTTTGTCGATAACTCGGGTTTCCAAATCAATTTCGTGAAGCTAATTTATTCCCAAATGAATCGCACACACGTTCTATATCGTAGCGATAGAATAATCAGCAAATGAAACAAGATTTCGACAATATTTATACGCTACTACGTCAACCAATATTTTCAATAATTCATTCGGAAATGAAATTCGAACAGTACAAAACCACTCGACGATGGGACATGATGTTGTAAAATTACATGTACATAGGCTATGCGCCAACTAAAAGTGATATCATCAATAAACCAAGTATCAAGTATCAAATCGCAGAATCATGACAAAATTCGTACCTAACAGAAGCCTGGCTATTCAATAAGTAAAAAATTCATAGCTTTTGGAGCTAAGAGAAAGGGTTAAAACAATGTTTTTTTGGGTTTCGTGCCACCATTCATATCCATGAATAATTTTTTACGTAGATACATACGAACTTTCGTAGCCTCTTTAATTTCGAATTCACATTAGACAAAAAAATGGCGACCAAATTTTACCTATTAGTACTTAAAGTACTATCAGAGAGGGCCTTCTACTATTTCCAGGGTTTCCTCTTCAAGCACTGGCTGGCTTCATCTTCGAGGCCAGGCTTATAGTATTGACTTTTTTTTTAAGATCAGGCTTCCTATACAAGCTCGAGCTTCAGGCACTTGCTTCCGCTTCGAGCCCAGGCTTCAAGCACCGACTTCCTTCTCAAGCCTGGGCTTCAATCATGAGCTTTCTCTTCAAGTATTCACTCCCTCTTCAAGCCCGGGCTTCAAGCAGTGACTTCCTCTTCAAGTATGATCTTCAAGCACTGAATTCCGATTCCCTAACATTTTCCCGAATACGTAAATCCCGAATTAAGAATCCCGAATAACTAATTTTCCCGAAAACCTAAAGACAGCTTGCATTGAAAACGAGGAGGAATGTTTGCCAAAGTTTTAAATTTCAGGGATAAAAATCGACTTCTTGAAAATTTTTGTAATTTTTGTAATTTTGTTTTTTAGCATTGACTGCAGAATTCAGAGACGAAACTTGGACGGAAATCTCGGAAAGAGGAGGAGGAGAGGGGAGGGAAAACCACAATTCAGTCAACTCATATTTTTAAAGAGAGAAATTTTCCAATTAATCGTACTGAAATCAAAAAACAAATGAGCGTGATTTTTCGTGCTACTTTTTCAAATTCCCCCCCCCAAAAAAAAAAGGAGAAAAACTATATTCCTTCTACTTCTCTTCTAAAAAATGGGGATAATTTTGAAAAATTCATTCAAGATCACCACATTTGAATAGGTATTTCAAAACTTTTTTCACCCTCTGACCAGTATACAGCATTTAGTACAATCAAAGTTCGAAAAACAGTTCTGCTTTATGTAAATGGTAAAATTTGATAAAAAAAATTAAAATTTATTCGGGAACAAAATCGTTCGGGAAAATGGGATTCGGGATTTACGTATTCGGGAAAATAGACATTCGGGAAAATGGTAGGGAACGTTGAATTCCTCTTCAAGTAAGGGCTTTAGGTACAGGCTTTCTCTTCCAGTTTGGGCTTCTCTTCAAGCACTAGATTCCATTTCAAGCCTGGGCTTCAAGCACTGGCTTAGTGTTGCCATTTCTAGCATAATTATGCCAAAATTATGCTAAATCACACAATTTTTTTGTTTTGTTTTTGACTTCCTGGCATTATAAAATTATGCCAGAAAGCCAAAAACACCAAAGAAAAAAATTATGTTAAATTAGGCATAATATGCTAGAAATGGCAACACTGCACTGGCTTCCTATTCAAGCTCAGGTTAAATTACATCACAAAAAATACCATACTCATGAGTAAATAAACTCGAATCGATTGCAAATATGAATAAGCAAACCGAATATATAATAGATATTAGGTAATGTACATGCACCTAGCTTCACCGATTGCTCTACAATAAAATGAAGAAATAATGCTTCAATATTTTTCCTGATTCAGTATGAATCAAACTTGGAGAATTTCGACTTCGAAGGAGGGTCTCAGGGGGCTCGAGCCCCCTCCTTAAGCTCGGCAAGCAGATTTTTTTTATCATAAAAATATCAAAGAAGAGTAGGTATGATTGTTTTTTTAAATTTTCGCACTCGCTTCGTTCGGGCAGTATTTTAGTAACCATTTCTTAAATAAACATACCACTCTTTAAATGTGAATTAGTTGAATTTTCAAAAATTCTGTCTTTTTTAGTCAATAAAATAATTTTCATTGAAAATTAGTGATTTTTCGGCCAAAAATTACTAATTTCTCAGTCAATGTTCCATTTATCAAAAAAAATCAGTAATTTTGACTAAAAAAAAATCAATAAATCTCAAAATCAAGAAAGTGAAAAATTAGAAATTTTTAGAAAAATAAATATAATTTTTGCTATAATTTCAATTGGAATTTTAGGATTTATTGTATGAGCTCATCACATATTTACCATCATTTTTCAATTTTTTTTCGCTCAAATCTGTAGGTATATATTATTTGTCTTATTGTCTACTGAAAATACCCCAACTACTCCAGCTCCACTGAAATAACCGGTTACTTCATTTTTTTCATTGATTTTGACCCCCCACCCCCATTTTTCTCAAAATCTGAGCCCCTCCGTTACACAATTTCTAGGTGCTCCTATATTCTTCAGTTTTTTTGTTTTTAATAAAGTATTCGAGGGCTTTATTTTCAGATAGAAATATTTTGAATCCTTTTTTTAAAGAAAGAACTTGGAGCATCTGTTAATAAATTTTGGGAATTTTTTTGGACATCTATATAAAAAATTCAAACCTATACGTAATCATAGATACTTTTTGAAAGCTGATTAGCTCAAGTGTACAAGGTATAGGTAACAGGTGAACCAACTGAAGGCCAGCCATAAAATTTTGGACCAAAATAAAAATACATCGAAAGTACATCATAAAAGAACTCAATATCCAAAATTTCAAGTGCTTAAAGCTCATTTTTCAAATTTCGACGAATTTTCAGAAAATCAATCTCAATACTCCACGATCCTGCAAAATCTGAAAATTTGATCGAACCATTGAAAAAACTAAAAAGTATATACTCCATTTTTGATCCCCAGAATCGATTAGAGGTGGTTTCAAGACGTTTCGAAACCTCTAGAAAATTTCAAAATTTTTCAGACTTAATAAATCCCATAAAATTGTTGTTTATTTATGAACTTGATAGTACGTAACTAAAAACGCGGATTACCCATATAGTTACCTATTTGATCGATTATAGCACAATTTTTCAAAATTCGTGCCTGCTGGCTCAAATTTTTATTTCTTGACAGAATAAGCTTTTTTTCAAGGCTGAAAATTCCAAAATTTTCTAAAGGCTCCGAAACGTTTCGAAACTACTTTCAATCAATTCGAGAGAACAAAAATAGGATACTCGTATAAAATGTATAAAAAATTTCAGCTTTATTCTTTGATTAGATCAAATTTTCAAATTTTGCAGGATTATAGAAAAATTTAGCATTTCCAAAAATTATCCCAATTTCAAAATTTCAACAAATTTCGTATAAATGCTACTCACAACCCGGAAGGAAAGGACCCAGAGAAATCAATTCTTCCTAAAAAAATTGTAAAAATACAAAAAATGGAAAAAATAGAAACGAATTCTAGATAGGTAAACGTATGAAACAGCAACGAAACAAAATCATCATCGCCATTATACAAACGAACGTAAAATTCGTCGGTCGGTTGTGTGGAAAATAACGAAAACGCCGAATACTCGCAGCTAATGGTACAAATGCGACTTGAGCTTGTAGATAGTTGCGGTACCTCGGAGTTTCGGGTCACGTCGGAGAGTAAAGCTCGATCAATACTTATCGTCTTCGCTTATAAGAAACGGAATTTTTCTTAGAAAGCTGTAACCAAGGAGGATAGTGGTGGGGTTTCCATTTAAGGGAACTTTCTGCGGTTTCCATAGCAACTTAAGATGGCCGAGTGCTCGAAGGGCTTTAAACATCGGACGTTTTGTTGATTTATTTGAGTATACGGTACCCTTTAACCGTTGACGATATTAATGAAAGTTTCGTACAAATCAATGACGCCAGTGTCCAAATACGAGTACAAATAACTACCTCATTAAAACGCCTCGCCAGACTACTCTATAATAACATCGCATTCCGCAATAAGAAGAAATAAATTTTCTTTCATTTAATTACACCGCACTGCGTCGTATTCAGAGACGAGTGTTAATTAAATTTTTTTATTTTTTTTTTTTAGGAAATTAAAGACGAGCTACGAATACGTTAATTTCATCCAAAGGGTGTTCCCTCGGATCTTTTCATCGGATAAAAAGTAAAAATCACCGCGTATCCGGATTAATTAGAAAGATTCGAAAAAAAAACCACCGCCGACAGTATCGCAAAAGCGCAACAATTCTCAGTCTCACACTGAAACAAGTTCAAAAGGTGAGTAGAAAAAAGGATTAGGTTATTAAAAAGAATGAAAAAAGGGTCATCGAAATCAGGTGAGATTCACCTGGGAATTCTCATCATGAAAAAGATGCTGTTATGGACCAGTCATCCCGTAAGCGGACGAATTAAATGCGAACAGGTTAAAACCGTATCAGGTTTAGGTACCACATCAAATGACCACTCTAGTCACCCTATTTAGGGGTGAAAAAAAATTAAATCGTAAATCATCGACGCGGTAATTGTCCCGTTTCGAGAAACCGGATTTCACGGCGGTAAAGGTGTAGGTATTTGTATTATACTCGCATATACGCACTTTATTTTATTCTAACACGCTGAAAAATTATAGTTTATCGTTCGGTACATCGCTCAGAGTGCGGTTCTAACCTTAACAAGTGCTCCGAATTGGTATTTCTGCGCGTAAAGTTGAAAAAAAAGGCTAAGTGGATATTTTTTTAAGGTGATAAGTGTTTTTGGTGTAATCTGCGTGTCCGTGGCATAAAAAGAGCACGCCAATTTTTCATTGTAGGTACAAATGAATTTCGAAAGTGATTCAGCTGATTACTGAAGTGAGTCTGAATTCTGCATAAATAAAAGTACATATATATATAAGAGAATTTTGCGATTTTCTGTAAATATGGAGGAGGGAATTAGTAAAAATCCTAATTCAAAGTTTGAATATTCTCGACTATCAGAAAAAAATCGAAGCTATCTTGTGGACGGGGGAGGGATGGGTGAAGCTACACACTTTTTCAAAATTCAAAACAAAACTGGAAACGTAAAATTTTTTATAATTATTGATTTTTTTTAAAAATTGAAATCAAATGAGCACCAGCGAAGCAATAATGAATTTTTTTTACAAAAATTACGTTTAAGACAAATTTTTTTCCAACATTTCAACCTATTGAGCCGAATTTAATCAAATTTTAATTTTGATACGGGGATAGTAAAACAACAAAATAATGTAGAATTTAAAACACACGACTCGGCCATGGCGACGTTATTTTTGTATTCATTCTCCAAGATCTTAATTGAATGTTTTGGAAATCAATTCATTTTGTTCCAAAATCTTAAATTAAAATACCTATAGTATAAAAATACTACAACTTTTCAAATTTCTCAACTTTTGAGTAGGAGTTACAAATTTTCCGTATTGAACAGTGAAAAATCCCAGCAGGGGCCATATTGCACTCAACCCTGTCTATTCAACCAAAATTCATGAAACAAATTTCTAAAAATTTATTGGAAAATGTTCTAAAAGAATTTAAAGAAAAAACAGGGAAAATTATTCGAAAAATTTTGAAATTTAAAAAAAGGGCAGAGTAATGAAGTATTACGTAGGTAGTTTCTAATCCTAATAATTATTAGGTAATATTACGAAAATTCTGCTTATAATACGATAAAATGTTTGATAATTAGCAGAATTCTCAAACCCCAAGAATAATAAATAATAAAATTAAATTGGGTTTTAATTTGATGAAATGAAATTGTTAGGGTTAATCCATAAAATAGCTGGTCAAATTTTCTACACCAAATTTTGGTAACCAAATTTTGTACACCATTGACATATTGCTAGACTTGGAAAAAACTTGAAAAAAATTTTAGAATCCAAATTCTGACATTTTCTGTTACTCTTTTTTTTATTTTTTCAGACCTTTAAAAACTTAGAATCATTTTCACCAATCGAGATAATGACTTTTTGTTAGACTTTTATAAACTGGGGAAAAAAATTTATATTAAAATTTCTTAGTAATTTTAAAAATGATGAAAAAAGAAAAAAAAATCAAACATCTGATATTTCAATCAACTGAAAAAAATTTAAATACCTATCAGCTGACATATTACTAAAAATTCATCTTTAATCTGATAGGATTTAAGGGAAAAGAGTGAAAAAATATTAAAATGCTACACAAAAATGTCAAATTTGATTACAATAAATTTTTCAATTCATTGAAATTATGCAGCAATATTGAATATTGAAAAAAAAAAAACTGAAATACCCACGTAATATTTTAACAAAAAGTGATAGGAACTGAAAAAATTTAAACATCTGTCAATTTAACAACAAAAAATCGTCATTAAAACATCCATGATTCAAAAGCTTGTGCTCCAAAGCAAAACTTGTCTTCATTCTTGATTTATAAATATAACCGTATTAAAAACATAAAAATTTTATATCTCCACTAAAATTGAAATACATATTTCAAATTTTTACTATCAATCAATATTTTTTTTAACGTTTTTTTTTTCTCAACTTTAATACCTACCTATATATGTAAATTATAAGAAAATTTAAAGCTTGAAATCTTTTCTTTTCAAAAATTTTATCCTCAAATCCCTTGAGTACACGCACATATCATTACCATGAAAATTATTCAATTTTAACATAGGTAATTTTAGCCGACAAATTTTTCACTTTATGACAGTTCAAGTCATACCTAACGTTATAAGTGCCCATAGATTTTTTTGGAAGTTGCAAAAGAAAACTAGGGCGAGTGTAATTTTACACTGTTTTACCTCAGATAGCAAAGACGTATTCAGATAAGAAATTTACAGAGGGAAAAGTTTCGCAAAAAAAATATTTTGGGTATTTGAAAAAAAAACATCAATTTTTTTGTTAATATAAGGAAATTCAAGAGTTCGGGTGGAAATTTCAATAGAGCAGGACATTCGAAAATTGAAATTTAATAATTTTTCCAAAATTTTATCAATAAGGAAGAGCAAACAGAGCAATTGCGAAAATTTTCTGAAAAAAGATGATACAACAGGGTGTCCACTATATTTCTGAAATGATTTTCCCTGGATTTTCCAGGTTTTCCAGACTAAATTTTCGAATTTTTCCAGACCTTTTAAATATGATATTCGTAAACTAGAGGAGAGAGGGGGTAATATTTCACATGATGTACTTACATTTCGAAATTTTGCATAAAAATGATATAAAATTCATGGGATCTAACAATTTTTTTTTTCAAAATCACTAGATACTTTTTACGAGATCTTTAGATGCTCCTATTCGGGCCAAAAAAAGATTCAAATTCAATTCTGAAAATTTTTGAAAACACTCAACTCCACCTCACCACAAAAATTTGAAAATTTGAATTCATTACCTACAGAATAAATGTCAAATAAAAAGAAAAAACCAAGTATTTCCAACGCAAAATTAAGTTTTGAAAAATGAAACAAATTATGCCAGGGTGTCTACCAAATCAAGCGAATGAAAATTCGGATTTTTCCTGGCTGAAAATTCAAAAATCCCCCCCCCCCCCAAATTAAAAAACACATGCCTCAAATTTATAAATTCACTCAATCCCCTGCAATTTTTTAGTTGGTACCAAGAAATAGAAAAATCAATGAGGAGGTAAAATATAAATAATTTCATGGAAATATATAAACGTGTTGAACCCGCGCGAAGCGAGGGCGAAATTTTTTGCGAAAAAAGGTCTTTGAAAGATAACCTAAGATTTTAAACAAATTCTATAGAAAGAAAGAGTATAAATTGTCCCAAGCATGATGAGGAATTTTTTTTTGAATTATTTATAACTTAATGAACAAAGGCATGCATTTTGAGTATTAATAAAAAAATTACATAAAAAATGTAATAATTTATCCTTTTTTTTTGGATTTTTGAAAAATTCCAGAGAAAATTCCAAAATTTCCTGACTTTTCCCGGTTTTCCAGAGTATGAACACCCTGTATAAAAAAGAAGAATAACGTTTATTTTGAAACCTATGACCAAATATTTCGACAAAAAAAAATTATCTGCAATAAATATTAGAATTCATGGAAGAATTACAAAGAGTACAAATACATCCTCTGCCACCCTCAACGGACGTTCATGACAAGTGCCATAAAACGTGATACTTTTTCACCACCTTCAATGAGCAAAAAAATAAAAATAAAATAAAAACGACGATAAATCGAGTTTGGATATTCTCAAACAAGATCATATTACCGTTGACGAAGTTAAATAGCTCGACGAAAGAATTTCAGCGTGTAATAGAATAACCCTAAGTAAGTTTATTCAAAGAAAAAAGAAAGAACTCGTACGTTTAGTACCCTTTCAAAAAGAGTACCTACGTACTCGTAGATACAGCGTAGGTAGTAGATACCCAACGTCGAGTAAAATTTAAAAGGACAGCAGACGTACAAATGGTAGTTTTTTCGGAATAAGCTATTTTCAAGAGGTATTCAAGCAAAAGGAAACGGATTTAATAATATTAGAGAAAATGAATAAAAAAGGAAATACGAAATTTCAGCAGGATTTACTTAGGAAATTGAGTTTGCTACATTCGAAGGCGAAACGAATAGAAAAGCAGTTTACTGAAAACAGGAACAGATAATACAATCACCTAGAGTTCTACAGCGCTCAATTAAGTCCCATTCTATGCGAATGTTTGTTGCTGATTAATTTTCCAAAACTGAAAACGCCCTGAAAAGCAGACTTTTAATATAATCGCGTGTTTTTCTTTGAATGAGAAACCTTTTTCGACGAGGTAGTTCTTTTAAATGTATTCTTAGCTGATGATATTGCGGCTACGTACTGTACAAGTTCTATACATATATACGTGGATATTTAGTTTGTTGGCTGCGAGCTGCCTTTTTACCTACATACGTTAGGTAATAGGTATTACGCTACATATGTAGATGTACGCTTGTACGCAGTGTAGGTACGCTGTACAGTACATAGACACGTATTTTCGACGAATTAAGTTAATTAAATTTATCGACGCGATGTATCTGTCTGTAGGTATGAGACTATTCGTTCGGGTAGCTAGGTAGGTATCTACGAGTGTTTGGATGAGAGAAAGACGAAGGGAAAGCGAGAGAGAAACGGCCAACGGAGGCGAAGAGAAAAACTACCTTAAATGTTTACCAAACACAATAGATGAATCGGTTATCCTATATAGTTCATTACAATTGGCGTCAAACGCACGAAAGCCATAACTGATATGCTGATATGGGTTTGCTGATGGTTATACTCGTAGCTCGTACGTAGACGTACTATGGGCACTATACCTACTATTTAAGTACATAAACATATGTATAGCCTACGAGTAGACATACATAGATGGACTATGGTATACCATACGTTAACGTAGGCCACATATACATACAGGGTGTTCCGGGAGTGAACGTCCATACTTCATTTTTGGATATAACCGGGTACCACTAAAAAAAAAAGTTAGATGAACAAGTTGCCTATTTTGACAATTGAAGGGGCAACTGCTGTTTTTTTAAAAATCACGTAAAAATTTTTTTCAACCATGAGAATAGTACTTTGAAAACTGAATAAATTTTCATTATATGACTTTTTGCCTAACATGAAAATTGAAGGGGCTACAAAAAATTTTGTTCAAAAAAAATTCCAAAAAAATCAACTAATCAAGGGAATGGATAGTACGTTGAAAATTGAACAAATTTTATTCTGAGAATTTTTTGCCTAACCTAAAAATTGAAGGGCTACAAAAAATTTTGTTCAAAAATAATTCTAAAAAAATTAACTAATCAAGGGAATAGATAGTACGTTGAAAATTGAACAAATTCTGTTCTGAGAACTTTTTGCCTAACTTGAAAATTGAAGGGGTTACAGAAAATTTTGTTTAAATAAATTCCAAAACAATCAAATAATCAAGGGAATAGATAGTACAGTAGAACCCGGATTATCCGACCTCGAATTATCCGACATCTCGATTATCCGATCAAAAAATATTAACCGACACTACTGCATTATCCGACACCCAAATGTCGGTTAATAATTTATTATCCGACATGTCCTAAATTTAGCTCCAAATATATAGGAAAATGTGTTGTAAACGTTGTGCAGCAGTGTAGCATTGAGAATTGACACTATTTAGTAGGGTGGGCCGAAAAACCAAAAATTTTGATTTTTGAAAAGTTATCCCCCACAAAAGTTGTTGGCTGGATAGACTAGAAAAATAAAATAAAAAATTTCAAAATCGATTCATATCTTCCGATCGCGCATGAGCCTTCAATTCTTCAGAAATTGTCAAAAATTCAACATTTTCATAAATTTTTAAAAATTTAAAAAAAAAATCAAAATCAATTTTAGAGCTTATTTAGGGCCTATTTAAAGCAAAAAGCACAACTTTTTTGAAAAAATCCATGTTTTATAGTTTTTTTAATTTCTCATGTTTCTTTGCCTCTGAAAAAAATTGAAAAAAGTTATAAAACACTGATTTTTTCCAAAAAAATGTGCTTTTTGGTTTTGATAGTCACTACAGAAGTTCTAAAATTAATTTTAGTCAATTTTAAATTTTTTCAAAATTTTCAAAATTTTGATTTTTTGGCAATTTTTGAAGAATTGAAGGCTCTTGCGCGATCGGAAGATATGAATCGATTTTAAAAATTTTTATTTCATTTTAGTAGTCTATCCAGCCAACAACTTTTGTGGGGGGTAACTTTTCGAAAATCAAAATTTTTCGTTTTTCGGCCCACCCTACTATTTAGTTCTAGGACCGATTGTTTTCTTTATTTTTAGAAAATTTTGAAGTGGTACATAGTGGTTAGGACATAGTTCTACCTAAAAGTATGTTTTATTTGCAAATTTCGACGTGATCAATTTTGTTTGCTTTGAACTTGTTAATTTTAGTTTTATACTAGTTTTTTCCAATATACATATGGGTATCGAATTCTTTTTTTTGATATCAAAAACTCATTTATCCTGTGTTTTGATCGGAAAAACTCTACTTTTCGATTATCCGACATTTCAGGTTATCCGACACCTCCTCCGCCCCGATTATGTCGGATAATCCGGGTTCTACTGTACGTTGAAAATTGAACAAATTTTATTCTGAGAATTTTTTGCCTAACCTGAAAATTGAAGGGGCTACAAAAAATTTTGTTCAAAAATAATTCTAAAAAAATTAACTAATCAAGGGAATAGATAGTACGTTGAAAATTGAACAAATTTTGTTCTGAGAACTTTTTGCTTAACTTGAAAATTGAAGGGGCTACAGAAAATTTTGTTTAAATAAATTCCAAAACTGATCAACTGATCAAGGGAATAGATAGTACGTTGAAAATTGAACAAATTTTATTCTGAGAATTTTTTGCCTAACCTAAAAATTGAAGGGGCTACAAAAAATTTTGTTCAAAAAAAATTCTAAAAAAATAAACTAATCAAGGGAATAGATAGTACGTTGAAAATTGAACAAATTTTGTTCTGAGAACTTTTTGCCTAGCATGAAAAATTAAAGGGCTACGGATAATTCAAAATGAAAAAAAAATTTCAAATTTTTTGAAGCCCACTCATTTTGAATGACCCGTAGCCCCTTCATTTTTTATGCTAGGCAAAAAGTTCTCAGAACAAAATTTGTTCAATTTTCAACGTATTATCCATTCCCTTGATTAGTTAATTTTTTTGAACTAAATTTTTTGTAGCCCCTTCAATTTCTAAGATAGGCAAAAAGTCATATAATGAAAATTTATTCAGTTTTCAATGTACTATCCATTCCCATGGTTGAAAAAAAATTACGTGATTTTTTAAAAAAACAGCATTTGCCTTTCAATTGTCAAGATAGGCAACTTGTTCAACTAACTTTTTTTTATTGGTACCCGGTTATATCTAAAAATGAAGAATGGACGTGCACTCCCGAAACACCCTGTATATGTACTTAATACGTATTATGTAGTATGTAGTCTATGTAGGTAGGTATACATATTACATACGTCGGTCGTGTATCTATGATAGAAGTTCAGCCATTTCTTACGTTAGTTTCACGCATTCGACGTGATAATATTCATTAATTGTGGAATAGTGTAGTCGTACATAATTAATCATCAGTGAAACTGTAAGCTTATACCTAATTCTGTAAAATAGAACACTAATATAGTAAGCAATGTTTGTATAGGGTATACGTGGAACGGACGGATAACATTTTAAGGGCGTTATTCGCTGCTAAATGAAACAAGAAAAATACCCTCGCTTGCATGTGTCCACGAGGGTTTTGTTTTAAATTATGTGTTATTGAAGCCAGAAATTAGCGGTTATTAAAAGCGGTCGCGGCAGTCGCGATGTGTTTCCATTTTTATCTGTTTATTTCTTGGAAAAAGTTTTCGCTTTGGTTTCTTTTAGATTATCTAAAACGCGTTGTTGCAGAAAAATACGTTAAAAATCGCGAGTAGATGGCAGTTGGAAGACATATTGCTCGGGTTTATCGTACATGTGCTCTCGTGAGCACCTTTTTGCCGAGAATACGAATCAATTAAACGATATTTTTTTCTTATACGAACAAACTGGATTATTTTATTTTGCAGGAAAAAAGTACCCTGCGATTTCGATGAGTTGAAGATTAAATTCAACGCATTTAAAAACATGATACATACGTAATAAAAATCAACTTTTTCAAAATTTACACATTTTTTTCAAAATTTAAGAACAAAAAATTTATATTGAATTGGAAGGAGTAGCACCAGAGTTGTGTCTATCCTACCTTAAAAAATCAGTAAAAATTTCACCTCTCCAACTCTAACCTTTTCCTTCTCCAATCGACTTCAAAATCTATTTTCAAAAAATGCCCAAAAAGATGGGTCCAACAAATATTTTTATAAAGAAATGTCATTCAACTGGATTTTCTCTTCATTTACTCAATTTCTCAGTGACCTGCTTGAAAAAATTGTTTTTTCGAAATTTTCAAAATTATCAGTAAGAAAAAAGAAAAAATTATTTATGGAAAAATTCTTCATAAAGTGACCAGGTAATAACTACTTTAGGCTATTCCATACCAACTCGAACCAAAAAAGAAGTATGGGGTCTTCCGATTTCGTAAATTTTTTTTTACGAGTTCTTCTTAAGTCTTGATGGTCTATTCACATAACCACAATCATTTATTTTCTAACCATCAAAGTGCTTGGGGGGGGGGCTCGTAATTTTTATGCAATTGCGATTTTTTACCGAATTACCCAACTTTGAAGTTTCATTTCTTAACATACTTCTTCCCAAAATTGGAGGAGGGGGAGCTAGAAGGGCACTGAAGAGTCAAATCCAAAAAATGAGTAAATATTCGTACTCAGTGCCCTCGTGAACCTAACAAACGACAGGTCACAGTTATTTTTCATTTTTTTGAATTTTGTCCTTACTAAGGGGGCTAATGGGGGGGGGGTTAGGGGGGTTCAGAGGGGTCGGATGAAAAAACTGAGCACATATTTGAACTCAGCGCCTTTGAATTAGTAGAAATCGATGTGTTACTTTACTTTTTTGATTTTTTTGAATTTTGGTCAAAATTCTGGACCTTTGTAACTACCCCAGAGGTGTAGAAATCCCATTTTGAAAATTTGTTGGTTGAAAATAGGGTAAAAAGGGCTATTTACTGTAATTTTTCAGATTTTTAAATGGTGGCTTTCATCTTTTGTACTAATCATGAAAGTTCAGCTTTCATCACCAAAATTCAACTTTGAGATTTCAAAATGTAGTTATCGTAATTGAATCTCTTATTAATTCTTTTTCAAACTCTGCAGACAGTTTTCCCCCAAGTACAGCCGACCTCGAGATATAAGCCTTCAAAGTTGGATAATTTGGCAAAAAATCGCAATGGCATAAAGATTACGAGGCCCTCCCCCCAGGCCCCTTGAGGGTTAGAAAATAAATTATCGTGGTTATGTGAATAGACCATCAAGAGTAACTCGTAAAAAAAATTGAGCGAAATCGGAAGACTCGGTCTCATTTTTGGTTCGAGTTGGTATGGAATAGCCATTTAAAAAAATCATTGGAGGAAATTTCCCAGTTTTCCTAAATTTTTGAAAAAAATCGTATACACACAGCGTGTTTCTGTTAATAAGTTCTGAAATAAATGGCCAATGAAAGGAGAGTCAATAACATAGTGGAGGAAAATCGCCACCAATAATATTAGTGGGTAAAAATATCCACATTTAGATTGCTTCGAGAAAAATACTTTTTTTTAATTTTTAATAGAAAATTTTAAAGATAATATGACAAAAGTGATTTTCCAAATAACCCTGAAAATGGGGAAAATGTGAGGAGTTGGTTCGAGGAAAGTGGTAAAAAATGCACGTTTGCTTCGGACTTGTGGTTTTTTTTCGAAGATTAGGTCGAAGGCTCAAAGAGAGTCCACAAAATATGGGGCCTTTCAAAAATTCACATAATTCAAAATGTACTTTTTAACCAATACAAGAGTCCATCAATTCAACAGAAAATCACCAATGGGATAAAATCGATGAATTTTCAAAAAATATCGACGAATTTCTGAAAATAAGCAACCAAAAAAAATTGAAAAATTTTCAAGAGAAATAGAAAAATCGTTGAAAAAAGTAGCCAGAGATCATAATTGATGACATTTCAAACACATTGTTCAACGTTAGAATAAAAAATTTGATTTTAGGGACATCTGATTTGGAAAAATATTTTGTCGAGAACGTAAAAAAATATTTTTGACGAAAATTACTACCGGATACTATTTTCATATTTTGAGAATGGCAGAGGGGGTTAGAGGAAAACGTTTAAATTTACAAATATTTCATTTAAGAAAAAAAGTAGGGTTGCACATTTCTCCACTGATTACTGATTTCGTCTTCATCAAGATCATTTTCGTTAAATTTTCACGTCAAATGATCATTTTGAACTTGATCAAACTTTAAGAACCAGGAGGGAGGGAGGGGGAGGGTTCAGTCAGAACCATGGAATTCTTACCAGGTGTTTTGGAGTCTGAACACCCTTTTCGTACTAGTCCTTTTTTTCGAAGGCAGAATAGAAGAAGTAAAATCTTTTTCCTTTTTTTTTCTACAAAATTATGTACTAGATAAACCAAATTATTTCGAATAAAAAAGCAACGAATTAGGTACATCTCATTCATCCCCCCCTCCCCCCAAGTTGAAAATCAATGAAATCATTTACTATGGTTTTCTCATCTTCTAGAGAGCGGAACTTGATTTTTTTAAATTTAAAACAATTTAAAGGTTTAAAAGACAAAAAATAAAACTTACCAGCATTTTTACCGACGACGTGAATTTTTCTCCTATCATCAAGCAA
Source organism: Pseudococcus viburni (assembly GCA_033439095.1). Taxonomy (NCBI): domain Eukaryota; kingdom Metazoa; phylum Arthropoda; class Insecta; order Hemiptera; family Pseudococcidae; genus Pseudococcus; species Pseudococcus viburni. Next base: position 15,956 of record JAVBJF010000482.1, on the reverse strand, counting down.
CTCGAGTGTTCCCATTCATTGCATTGGAAAACTTTCGCACCATATTTAGATATTGATTTCTGAAAAAAAACAAGTATTATTCATTAAGTAAACAATATAAAATCGCACAAAAAATTAATTTCAAATACTTAAAATAAGAATTTTTCAAACACATTTTATTATTACACACGTTGTCAGGCAACGAAACGACGAAGTAGGTATACGTAAATTTGGTTTTCCATAAATCTAGCAGGTTATCCTGCGGTTCGTTGCGTAAATACCAATAGGCTTTTGGAAAATGCGAAGCAGAAGGTAAAGTTTCGCGGTATATAGTTTAGATATAAGTAATTCACAAAGACAGTCTATATCAGAAAGGGATTTCGTATTCACTTCGGTGAAATTTAAGAGGATGAAAGGCCGAAGAAGGGGGTTTCAATTTTGAGTTTGTGGTAAGTACTAAGAAGCTAGAGGAGGTTTCCGGTTTTGCTTGTGAAACTGATAAATTAGATTTTCGACAAAGGCTCTGAGAAAAGAGCTTTTGTTTCGGGAATAGGTTCTATATATACCTATTGTGCGATAGGAGCAAAGGTCTATTTTCGTACCCAAAAGGTTCTTTCGCTGTTTCTAATTTCAGCCTTTATATACTTACAAATTCGGAGGTATTTGTCAGTACAGGATATCCGACTTATGTACAATATATATTTGCAAATAATGAACTGTATTACTTTGTTTTTGCTCGAATATCTCCTCTCTATATACCGTATATAATACCTAATACGCTGTAGTCGACCAGCTATAGGTATTCAACGGTAAAAAGGTAGAATTTAAGTAAATTAAACCAAGTCGTCGCGCGATCATTTTTAACGTACGTTCGATTAATTTGTAAAATAGGTACCTAGGAATAGGGTATTATTTCCAATTGGTTAGGTATCGACTATCTACCTATTTTTTATTCGTCTTCTTCGACTAAAAAAGGCCTCGTTACCAAATTCTCGATAAAAATCGTGGAAAAAAATACGAAAAATTACGTCAACGACGTGTGCAACTTGAAATTTCTTCATTTCTGGCAAGAAAAAAAGCATGGTGATGGTGTGCTATCTTCGTATTGTATGGTGCCACTTGAACCATTACGACGAGACCGTTTTCACCACCAAAACCATATTTCGCGGTAAATCGCCGAAAAACGTTTTATTTTCGCAACAGCAGGCAGCAGCGAAGGAATTACGGTGATTACGACGCCTTTTTATGCGAATTTCATTAAATTTTCGACGATGACGACCGTACATCCATAAAGTTAAATGACTTGAAGACTATGAAAATGGCGAGGTACGTCATTAAAGAAATGTTTAAAGCGACGTGTTTGAACACAGTTATGTTTTAAGAATAATAATAGACTTCTCGTTGCGCTGATATTCGAGTTCAACTATGCACCGGACAATGTACTTCATTAAAACAATGGTACTCAAAGTTGCGTTGGAAAATCGAAGGGGAGAAAAATTAGAAGGGCTGAACTTGCAAATATGAATAAAACAAGTTTTGCAGGCTGTAGCCTTATAAGTAGGTATCAATAAATTACACAATCAAGTTGATAATTTTTTTTTTTAAATAAAAAAATAATAATACGTGATCTGACACGCATCTGATCTCGTTATCCCACTAAAAAAGAAGAAAAAAAAAAACACAAAATAAAAACACGTTTGATCAAGAATTTAACCAATCAATCCCCGTTTAATAATTTTTCAAAGTTGACTGAAAGAAACGAAATGGCATTCTTATAACAATAATCATCGCTCTTACACTTTTCACATTAAACTTTACGGAACCCTGTATTCACGAAGCTGTTTTGCAACGCATATTAAACTTTCAGCTTTTTCAGTCGTTACATTTCAGTGGTAATTGCGAGCTTTTACTGTTAGGTAGAATTCATTACGATATAATGTTTTTAATAAACTCGAAGACATGATTTCGTTTCGCGTCGTTGAATAATTTTCTAAATTAAAGAACTCGTGGCTAGCTTAATTTTTCAGATTATACAAGATTTTATCGCCTTCAAATGAGATTTTAATTTTCTAAAAACGAGATAGGTACCTTTGCTAAAAAAAAATGTATAATTCGTACTTTAACGGTTACTTACTCGTGGTGGATTTTGCGGTGCTATGATTTATCACGAAGTTCTTCGAGGTTCAAGTACCCATTTTTTGTTGTTTTGTTGCAGGGTTAGGTCTTATTTTCTTCAAAAACTTTTCATTCTGGTAACTGCAACAAAAATACGATTTCCAATTAACAAACGAATAAAATAAATATAGATGAAAATTTATTCGCAATTCTTTTTCATTTTAAAAACATGATTGTTTCATCAGGAACCACGAATCAGAAAATTGAAAAAAAATGGACATTGATTTGATGCAAATCTATACAACAAATCTTAAAACCAATAGGTATACCTACTGCTAGGGAGAACATAAGGTACGGGTGAAAATCTTAATCAACGTTTAGGAGGGAGGAGAGGGTTCGTAAAAAACTAATCCCGTGTAAAAATAAAATAAAAAAAGACGCTTCATTTTTTTATTGACTTGAAATGAGAGAATTTTTAGAGGCCGAACGAAAATTTGTGCAAAAAACCATTCAAAAAGCGAAATTTCATAATTTTTTTCTACATCTCTTTATTAGGGGGAAGGAGGGAAGTAGAGCAAAGGAGAACATGTTTGGAAATGTGCTGTGATAAAAAAGATAAAATGGATATTTTTTGGAACATTCAACAAGATATTATAACTTAAAGTAAAAAAGCCAAAAATTTAAAATTTCTTGACAGTACTGTACCCTCTTCAACCCTTTTTGAAAGCCCATGAGGGTAGATAACTTCACTATTTTTTTACTGTCGAGAAGCTATGTCTAAACGTCAAAAATATTTGGTTCTTTATTGGAAAATTGAAATTAAAATTTGGAAAATTTATTTGAACGATCTTAGTAAGGTGGGTATTTTTTTTATCCAAAAAATCATCGACAACAATTTCAAGGTGATCAACAAAATTTCATGATGAAAAAGCAGGACTTCAGCAGGGCATTTTTCAAACATTTTACGATTTTTTTGAGAGGAAGGAAGAGGCAGATGACAAAAATTTCCTTTTTACAATATTTTTTTCTATCGAATGAAAAAAAAAAAAATAAATTGAAGAAATTTCAAAAATTAAGTAATTCCAAAATTCTGAAAAAAGTAAATTAAACATATTAAATTTTAAGAGAAAAAAGGAAAGAGCAGGACATTTTGCACAAACAAGCAAGAAAAAGCAGAATTGAATTTTTTACCATTACCCTCTCCTCTCATTTTGGTCATCTTTCAAAAATTAAAAAAAATTCATTATTATGGTGACCGTCCAAGAAAAAGGGGACCTTAGGGGCCATTTTTACCAAAAAACACTTTTTGACAGATTCAGGACATTAAAACTTCCCCGACGTCCCTATAGGATGCAATACAATCTCTTAAATCAACATTTTGTACGAGAACTTTTTCAAGTTTTATTGCGAAAAAGTTTATTCATTTCAAAAACCTTGTTTTTACCTCTCAGGTCCCTTTTCTCCTGGACGGTCACGATTTTTTCCCAAATTACAAAAGGAATTGTGGAAAATCAATGTCGATAATTTTGTCACATAAAAGTATTGATATCGAGACCATTTCAAGAAATTTTTTTACAAAATGATTTTTTTCGTTTTTTTTGACAAAAAATTTAAAAACATGAAAGAATAATTTTTTCCAATCCCTGAAAATGAGGTAAATATATTTGGAGAGTATACATTGATGGAATTTTTAGCAAAAATTTTTCGAAGAATTTTTGAATATACCTAGTCACATTTTAAGGAAAATATTATAGACAAAAGTACCCGAAGAATTGAGTCAGTGGAGGAAATTTTTATCAGGTTTTCCGAGGTCTAGACACACATTTTCCCTCCCTTCACCCTCATTCAACATTTACAGAAAGGCAAAACAATCTCCCCTTATAAAAACATCGATTGGATCGCAAAATAATAATATATTTGAGAACCGTCAACATCACAACCCAGGTAAAACATTTCCTTTACTCAGTTTAGAATGATACATAGAATTCTTTCATGGGTCAAAAAAAATTTAAAAATTCTCTTCCACTCATCTTTTATCTTTTTCACTTTCAAGTCAAACCTCAAAAGCATAACTACACCTCGCAGAAAAATAATATAGCTGTAGGCTTCAAAACAGAAAATTCACTTAATTACGACAGAAAAAGCTTTTAAAAACGATTCAACGAAGTTAACAACTCTCAAACGGTAATCCGATCTGACGAGCTTTGGAACGTGGAGACTTGGAAACCAAATCAAAAAAAGCAGGTAACTATATTATGATCCATGTCACTAGAAAACTAAACCTTGGCGGTTTCAAAGTGAGCCCCCTTATTAATTCATTACGTACGTAATGAAAAAAAAATTAAACGTACATCGCCTAATACGATTATTTACATAAAAACTAACGAAAAACGTCACAGAAAAACACGAGCTCCATCAAATTTAATTTTTCGTTCAATCAATATGTGGTATCTAGATCTACTACCTACATAGAAAAAATACCAACTCAATTGCCAACCTATTGTACCCAAGTCCAACAAAAAAAAAACTAGTTGAAAAAAAACAAGGTGTTTACTGGATTTGCAAAAAAATTCTTGCCATTTTCATACAATTTTTTTTTGTTTTCTTGGCTTAAAATGAATCCCTATTTTTTATCTTTCGATTAAAGAACTCAAAGAAGAGTAAAAAATGTTGAAAACTATTGTTTTTCACAATAAAATTATTAAAATCGTAGCTAAGTTCCGGGTTTTCTTGTTTTTCTTGCTACCTACTAGAAATCTCGAAAAACAAGACTCTAGGTACCTGTATCTATGCGAAGTGCTTAATTGAAAATCGCATTCGGGTGGGTATACATCATAGCTCACAGCACCGAGGCAAAAATCATCTTTAACGGTGGCGCGTTTTACGATATTTTATAGAGAATGTAATAAATAACACCGTGCCGGAGTTTCTGAATTTTATGATTAAATGGCCGATGAATAGCACCGCATAAAGTTGGCAGAAGTTTGTATATTAAACTAACTCTAACATGAATTTCGAAAACATGGAACGACGAAGTGTTCCAGAGGGTAAAGAAGGAGATTATAGTTTGAAAAGTTAGTATTAGAATTTCTATGGTTATAAGTTTCGTCAATTTCAGATTACAGCAGCACTTAAAACTACTCCGAATCAAGCAAGTTTCCACTACCATCAGAAAAACTTTCTTCGTTTCCACCAGAGTTTCCCAAAGTACTGTAAATACAAGCCGTTTAAGAACGCAAACAAAGGAGTCGCTTTGTTTCGTTTAATCAATGGAAAAGTCGCATACCTACAATACGTATGCAATGTACCTTTAACTGTACGTAAGTCGGTGTGTACCCGAGGATATACTGAATTACATTTTCTCGTAGTTGACGGTATAATAAATAAAACATTAAAACTCCAACAGAAACAACGATCACAGACGGGAGGGGGGGCACGTGCACGGGGCCCGGATTTTTTTTCAAAAGTTCGTGAAATTTGATCGGGGCCAAACGGGGACAAGAAAATTAGAATAGATGTGGAAGTTCTTAAAAATTAATGAATTTGTCTCAATCTCATCGAAAAGTAACGAAAAAATGAAAGATCTCAAATTTTTGTCAACTCATTGTTTTTAAAAAAAAATAGAATTCTGAAATAAATTTCAGTTATATTTTTTGGGAAGGAAGAAAATTTCCAATTAATATTGTGTGAAAATTTTTTAAAGTGAAATTGCACTGGGAAGGAAGGCTGCCAATTTTTTTGAAAAACTTTGAAAAATGGTGTTTTTTGCAAAAATTATACCTAAATGTTTTCCTTCAAGGAAGATTTTAAATCAGGAAAATAGTTTTGAAAAAATCTTTAATTTTCTTTTTAAATTTTCATGCCTGGAAATACTAAACAGGCATCATAGCGAAATTTCGAAGAAAAAAAGTGACTTTTAGTGAGCAAAAAGTGACCAAAAATTCAATTTTTTCGGGAGGGGGGAATTTTTTTGCAGTTTTCTGCAAGCATTTCAAAGATGAATCAACTGAAACGGCGTGAATAATTTCATTCCCGGTATCATAGCGAAATTCTATCAAAATTAAGTAACTTTAGTAACTTTTTTCGAACAAGAAGTTACCAAAAAGTAATCAAAAAACGAGCAAAATGTAACCAAAAATTCAATTTTTTAGATGTGGGGGGGAACAATTTTTTTTGAAATGTCCTGGAATCATTTTAAAGATGGGCGAGAATTCAAGAAGAAATGTGGGGAGGGGGGTCAAAATTCAATGAAAAAATTAGGTAATCTAAAAATTTAATTTTTTTTTAGTGGCACTTTAGGAGGCAGATATACATAATTAATTTAATTACGCAGATTTGAGGAAAGAAAAATTGAAAAATGACGAGTTTTTTGGAACAAACAATTAATATATGACCTATATAGGTATTAGGATCTACTCTCTAAATCTAAATCATCAATTTTCGTAAAACTGTGCCTTTTTGAATCAGTGAAATGAATTTATTTGAAAATCTGTGATATTTCAATTGTATGATTGATTTATTTTAGTCAAAATTATTGATTTATTCTGTCAAATGGGGAATTGACTCAAAAATTAATTACTTTACTGATTTAAAAAAACAGAATTTTTCAAATTTATAAATATAATTATTGAAATACTGCCCGAACGAAGCGAGAACAAAATTTTTTTGAAAAATCATTATCAACTTTTAATTTTTTTCTTGAAGAATTTTGAAAAATAACAATTTTTACGTGAAAATTTGAATTTTCACTTGAAAATGCGAAAAAAGTGACTTTTAGTGACCTTTGGATGAAAAAAGTGACTTTTAGTGACCTTTGGGTGAAAAACGTGACTTTTAGTGACCTTTGGATGAAAAAAGTGACTTTTAGTGACCTTTGGATGAAAAAAGTGACTTTTAGTGACCTTTGGATGAAAAAAGTGACTTTTAGTGACCAAAGTCGAAGAAAGTGACAAACACCCTAAAAAAGTGACCTGTTATGATGCCTGTGTAAGTAACTAAAATGCTTTTCCCACTAATTTTGGGTTGAAAAAGTCAAATTTTGCACCCAATTTGACCTATCTCGAAAAGTGAATTTTTCCACTTTTCTCTCGATTTAATTTTTCTGGTTCATTTCTCAAGTTTTCGAAAAACGCCTTACGACTCGAAACCAACGCCGGATTCGTGTCTAGCAACCTCAAATTAGCCAGGAACAAACATTTGTATAAAAAATATCGAGCTATTTTTAGTTTTTTTTCAAACTTCCTCTGTACTTTATTTTCTCAAGTTCCCTACGTCTGTTTATCATTTGACCGTGAGAAAGCCGCAGAAACCACCACTTCCTCCTACAATATTACTCATTCTCAGTATGTCATTAGGGCCCGACTCAGCGTGACTATAGGTACCTCCGCAAAGAATGAAATTCCCAATTTTACACCACTTGCAAATAACATAACCGAGCTGTATCTCTACCGAAGAAAAAAATTGGCGTGGAAAACGAACGTAGGCGTAGATCGTATTAGATAGGCTTGTCTATTGACTTATTTATTTTCTTGTAGGTTGGGTACATTTCGTTAGTATTTTGGTAACCAATACGACGCGACGCGTAGAAATTTTGGCGTACAAGTTTGATAATGGCCATAGAAAGTTAGTACCCTGTGTGTATCTTTAACGGCGAAGATAATAGTATCTACATGTGCATATACATACATACGAGTATACGCTTAGTATGTGTGTATGGTATATTATGTATGACTGAAAACCCGCGGGATATATTTAGGGTTGTTATCTTTAACAGTAAGATTGGGCTGAAGCTAAAACTGCCTCCTCCGCTCTTATTTCTGATAATATCCCTTCCAAGGATAAGACGGAGTACAGGGAGTTGTATAAGGGATCCTTGTACATTGTAAGAGACTTTACTACATTCCTTTTACCAAATTACAATTGAAAACCCTCGAGAATTGACCCGAATAATACGTATACACATACACTCGTATACCAGAATCTAGTTCGCTTTTCCAAGATACATATTATTACGTATTGTATACGCGTATGTGTACAGTACACGAATAGTATACTCGTTATACATTCGCGAATACGAGAGTACCTAGACCTATACGTATAGCGTTAAAAACGTACAGCGGTACAGCACCTCAACGTACGATGGTATAGGCTTTGCTCATATTAAACATGCATATCTGAGGATTCAATTTACACAAAAAACCCAGTGGTATGCCAAATATTTTACGTAGGTAAAAATCGCTCATCAACAGCTGGGTAATTCTACCAAAAACACACATTTTGGCGTACATGCAAAAAATTTCGTGTACAGCACATTAATGAAATGTTTAAATATAGCTGGGTCAATCATAGTGACCCCCTCTACCAATTTTATAAATTGTAATGTGTCCACCCATCCCCCTTCTGACGTAGAGCCCCCTTAGTGGGCAAAATTTCCATCACCGTGGCTGTAGCACACCTCGTTTTTCAAAGTTATTTTTACGATCAGCAAAGAGTGATGGAAGTTCCGTTCTCGCGACTTGGTTTCCTCTGTTCCTTACACCTGTACGCAGATCAAGGTTTAAACAAAATTCATTTTAGTGACAATCTCAAGCTCTGAGGCGGCCTTGAAGCTCTGTAGCACGAGTTTTGTTCCTTCACCGTGGTCAATTTTCATTGCTCATGTATGGCTTACTGTAAATATTTTTTGCGGATGTATGAGTTAACATTTCTTTGGATGCTGGTCCAAAATCTCATCCACTGATGAAAAATCAAACCTGAGTTACCCTGTTCCTTATATCAAGATAAATCAATAAAAAATGCCGAAATTACTTTTTTTCGTTCCATCACCGTGGGTCATCAACTGAAGGAACTATGAGCTGATGAGATCAAAAAAATACAAAAAAAATATCGTTTGGGAAGTATTGGTTCTAATTATGTTGAATTTTTTTTTTTAAAGTATGTTGAGTGATCATTATACTTAATCATTTATTTAGCTTTTTTCCATCACCGTGGCTACAAATTTATTTTCCTTCACCGTGGTTGATTAACATTGCTTTTACATAAGGCCCTTTTTTATGTGAATATGAATTTGACCCAACATTATTTATGAGGTCTTGGGTTGGTATCCAAGCAATTCCCCCTAAAAATTTAAAAAAAAAAACACTTTTTTTTCAAAGAAAAAATCATTTTGAAAAGTGTGTTTTTGGTAGAATTACCCAGCTACACAAAATAGGTACTAGCACCCGAAATTTCAAAATAAGTTATATTTATAAGTAGTGGCTGGGGGAGTGGGGATATTAAATACTGAATATTGAAATTTGGACGCTGTTCTTCACTCTGACCGATTTTAAACGAGTCCATAGAGGAGGTGGTGGCGTAGATCGTGGTTTGAGTTAGGCGTCAAAATGACCTAAGAAATGGATTCTGGGAGTCGAAAAACATATTAACACCACACTCGATAATTATGGGAAATTTTCAATTTGACTCCTTCCCACCGCCTCCCCTATGGACCCATTTTAGGGTTTTTGTTGAAGGGACGTCGGAAACAAATTCTTCGGATAAAAACCCATTGATTTTGATACCACACTCGATAATTATGAGAAATTTTCAATTTGACTCCTCCCCACCACCTCCCCTATGGGCCCATTTTGGGGGTTTTGTTGAAGGGACGTCGGAAACGGACTCTTCGGATAGAAAAACATTGATTTTGATACCACACTCGATAAAATTATGGGAAATTTTCAATTTGACTCCGCCCCGCCACCTCCCCTATGGGCCCATTTTGGGGGTTTTGTTGAAGGGACGTCGGAAACGGACTCCCGAGTAAAAAAACACGAATTTTGATACCACACTCGATAATTATGGAAAGTTTGCAAGTTTGCCCCTCTCTGCCACCTCCCCAGATGGGCCCATTTTGGGTCCTGGTTATAGTTCGAATTCAAAATGACCTCAGAACTGGATTCAGAAGCTCTGAATACCTTCTGGAATTCTTTTCCCCCGAAAAATCTTTTATGCATTGCGATTTTTAGCCGAATTACACAACTTTGAAGGCATAGGTTGTACTTGGGCAAAAACTGTTTGCGGGGTCTGAAAGATAATTAATAGGAAATTCAAAAACGGTAGTCATATTTTGAAAAGCTCAAAGCTGAACTTTGGTGGCGAAAGCTCAATTTTCATAATGAGAACCAAAGGATGAAAGCTACCATTTAAAAAACTGAAAAAATTACAGTAAAGAGCCCTTTTCACCCTTTTTTTAACCAATAAATTTTCAAGATGGGATCTCTAGATCACTGGGCGGAGGAGGGAGGGGTAAAAGGTTCCACAATTTTAACCAAAATTCAAAAAAATCGAAAAAATAAAGTAACATATTGATTACTATTAATTCGAAGGCACTGATTTCGAATATTGCTCAGTTTTTTTATTCCATCCCCCTGAGCCCCCCCCCGATTAACCTCCTTGATAGGGACAAAATTTTAAAAAAATGAAAAATTACGTGTGCAGTAACGTAACTGGACGTCCCTTCTGGGGGGGGGGGGGTCTGAGATATAGTGGCGTCGGGAGCTTTTTTTGGGAGGGTAAAAATTGGGTATGGAGACTTGGAATACCAGAAGGAGGGGGGGGGGGGTAAAAGGGAGCCTTTTTTCCCACGTCGTCTTAAATAGATGACATAATTGTGATTCTGATCATGCCCGAGCGAAGCGAGGGCCAAGCTTTGAAAAAATTTGGTTTTTAATGTCCAAAAAAAGACATTTATTCGCGTTTTAATGCTTTGAAAATCCCTACGTGATGTAATTTGGGAGGAGGAAGTACCTTTGATATTTTGTACCCTGGTCGCGATTTCGGGAGTACAACGTACTCCTCTAACTCCATTTTCCGACGCCACAGGTACATTTTTCAACGTTCAATTATCAGTTTTTATTACATAACAAAGAAAAGCGAAAGGGAGAGGGTTGTGAAAAACTGACATGAATAGTTTTCTTACGTTGAATTCAAAAAATTGTTGTGAGAAAATGTTTCAAAAGTAGATAAATTGAGGTGATTTTGATTTTTAATGAAGTTAGGAAAGTAGCAAACTCAGCCCGAGCGAAGCGAGGGCAAAATTTTTTTGTAGAATATACGTTATTGCTATTGAAAAAATATGGTTTTAAGATCACAAACACTTTCGAATAAAAAATTCATTTTTGAAGGGCTTCTGGGGGGGGTTTGTCCCCCCCCCGTATTTACGCCACTGTACGTGTGACCTGTCGTTTGTTAGGTTTTTGAGGGCACTGAGTTCGAAAATTTGCTTATTTTTTGGATTTGACCCTTTAGTGCTCCTCTAGCCCCCCAATTTTGGGAAAACTATGTTGAGAAACGAAAATATCGTGTGGCATATCGATTCTAACTAATTTGAGGGCGCAGAATTCGAATATCGACTTACTTTTTGATCCGGCCTCCTCCCCGTGCTCCAACTGACCCCTTCCTACAGTCATCGGTGATCAATACGGAATTGAATATTTCAAAAAATTACAGGAAGTGGGCCGAATCAAAAAGTAAGTCGATATTCGAATTCTGCGCCCACAAATTATGTAAGAATCGATATGCCACACGATATTTTCGTTTTTCAACGTAGTTTTTCCCAAAATTGGAGGGGCTAGAGGGGCACTAAAGAGTCAAACCTAAAAAATAAGCAAATTTTTGAACTCAGCGCCCTCAAAAATCTTTGGCTAAAAATCGCAATGCATAAAAATTTCGAGGCCCGCCTCCCCGCCCTCCTTGAGGGTTAAAAAAGAAATGATCGTGGTTTTGTGAATAGGCCACAAAGAGGAACCCGTAAAAAAAAATTGAGTGAAATCGGAAGACCTGACTTCATTTTTGGTCTGTTTTAATATGGATTAGCTCATGCATCAATCGAACTGAAATTTTTTGTGGCACCAAACTAGGGGGATCCCGAAAAAATTCCAAAATTTTTTTCCCACCAAGTGCATAGAAATAAGAGACACCCTGTCCCTCAACCATCCAATTTTCATGTAAATTTTATGTTCATTCGACTAAAATCAGGACGTCAACAAAATTTCAAACGTGGACATTTTAAGGTATAGAGAAAAAACTTCCTAGGAATTCCGTTTTTAAAAACTAAAGACTTTCTGCCTTTGGACAATTTTTAGTCAAATTCCACAACTTTTTCACAACTTTCACAATCTGGAAGGGCTATTCCATACCAACTTGAACCAAAAATGAAATCAAGTCTTCCAATTTCGCTCAATTTTTTTACGAGTTTCCCTTCATAGTCTATTCACATAACCACGATCATTTCCCTTCTAACACTCAAGAGGGTTGGAAGGTGGGTCTCGTCAATAGTTGACTCGTAAGTCTTATTGAAATGATTGAAAAAAAATCAACGGAATTCAAATAGTAAAATTATGGAACTGAAATTGAAATTTTCACGGCTTCTCGTTCATATAATTAGATCCAAATTAATTTTGAGTTTTGAGGTTGTTTAGAAATTGAATTTTTTTAGTCCCTCGATTCTCCATCTTCAAATATCTACGAGGTATAAACGTTGCTAGGTAAGGAATTCCAACTTCGATAACGTTATTGGAAGATACGTAAAATAATAAGGAACGTGCTGCGCGCGTCTACCCGTAAAGTTTATTAAAGACGCGTTCGAAATGATTAATTTGAAATATTTCGCTTAATTCGATCTACGTTCGAGAATAAATTTAAAGTCCGTCTTTTAATGAAAATTTAAATTACGGTACATTCCGGCAGCGGCGGCGCGGCGGTTTGACATGAAAGGGAAAATGCACCAGAGGGCGCAACTCTATATTATCGTCTTGTCGCCCAGTTTCAGTTACATGTGCGGTTTTCCGCAAAGGCTCCATCAAATTAATCAAAGTATTCTGGTCGCTTTTTCAAAACTATACATCCGATCGAGTTTTAATTAGGTGAAACGTTGCTGCAACGGCGAGCACGGCGAGCACGACGACCAGAACGGTAGAGGTGTACGGTTTCTCTCGTCTATAACGATCTTACTTGAAATTAGACGCTGCTCAAATTCCACGAACGCTTTCCACCGTTTCGCCCAGATAATGAAGCGAATGAGAAAATTTATCGACGAAAAGGACCCGAGCGACGCTAAATTTTCCTATATTCGCAACCTTCTACGACTATACGTATTTGTATATAGCTTTAGACGATATACAAGTAGGTATAGGTACTCAATTCAATAGACGCAGATATCGACGTATACGTTAAGTAAGTATAGATAGGTGGACCTTACCTATACTTAACTAATCACACGAATATGGACGTTGTTCATAGCCGGCGTTTCCTTTATAGCATGTATTGCGAATGCTACACATAGGAAAATTCATGTGTAGCAAAGCAACACGCAGGAAAAATGAAAAAAAGCCATTTTTTAAATTCAATCATTCATTTACACAAAAATTAATTTTCAAGAACGATAACACTGTCAATTGCCTTCCAATTTTACGAGTTACAGCACCTCAACATTTCATTTTGTTCTCTTTCTTCAATGCAAAATTGAAAATTCTCGACTGAAATGGAAATTTTCCGGATTTTTTCGACCCGAAGCACAATTTTTCCAAATTCAGAGTGTCCACTATATTCCAGAAATGAATTTCTCAGACTTTTCCAGACCAATTTTTCAAATTTTCCATACCTTTTAAATATGAAATTAGTAAACCGATTTTTCATATGATGTACTTACATCCCGAAATTTTGCATCGGTAAAAATGATATAAAATGCATGGGGTTCTAACGAATTTTTTTTTCAAAATCACTATTAGATACTTTTTACGAGATTTTGAGATGCTCCTCTTCGAGCCACAAAAAAGATTTAAATTCCTGAAAATTTTTGAACTTACCCAACTCTCCCGCACCACAAAAATTTGAAAATTTGAATTTATTACCTACAGAAAAAATTTCAAATAAAATGAAATAAATTATGCCTGGGTGTCTACCAAATCAAACAAATTAAAATTCAGATTTTCCTGGGCTGAAAGTTCAAAAATTTCAGTAAATTTTATCCCCCCCTTCCACACACAAAAAAAATGAAAAACACAGGCCTCAAATTTATCAATTCACTCAAACCCTGGAAATTTTTTAGTTTGTACCAATAAATAGAAAAGTCAATGAGGAGGTAAAATATGAATCATTTTATAAAAATATATAAACATGTTAAGCCCGAGCGAAGCGAGGGGGGAAATTTTTGCGAAAAAAGATTTTTAAAAGATGAAAATTCACCACTTTTCCCTCATACTTACATGTTTTCCAAAACATGGCCACTAATTCTGTTCCATTCCTTCCCATTTCTTTTCATCATCGTGGTCAAGGACATCATGACATTCCTTTCTCATCACAGCTCATTAAAAAGTAAGTTTCCGAAAAAAATGGGATTTTAGATCAATTCTGTAGAAAGTTAGAGTGTAAATTATCCCGAATTTTTTTTTGAATAATTCATAACTTAATGAACAAAAGACAAACATTTTAAATAAATAATGAATAAAAAAATCAGATAAAAGGCGAAATTTAAAAAAAAAATTTAAAAATAAAACAAGCAAAGAAACACTTTTCTAAATGATTTATCCTTTTTTTGGATTTTCGAAAAATTCCAGAGAAAATTCCAAAATTACCTGACTTTTCCAGACCACCAAAATTCCTTGACTTTTCCCGGTTTCTCCGATTTTCCAGAGAATGGACACCCTGAAATTTGTTTTACCTCATTACGAACATTAAGGTTATTATTTTCAAAAACCTCATCCTTGAACCTAATGTTTGACTTTGAGTGCAATTTTGGGAAACCAAGTTGTCCCCTCCACCCCCTCCCGCATAAACTGGCGATAAATACTCCATCAAAAAAAGATAGTACTCTCAAGAACAAACTGAAATCGCCTCATTGAAGAGGGATGGATTGTTTCAACTCGAAATATGATTTTTCTCAATTTTACTCCATTAACGTGAAACAAAGATTTTTCAAAAAAATGTCACAACTTTCAAAAATTGTCTGGCCTAAATCCAATTTTCTATCATAAATTTTTATTTTGCCATTAATGAGAGGCAGCCCCTCTCCCGCTCAATCTGGCTCCAAATATTTTATTAAAACTAATCACAATCCTAAAAAATGATAGGAAAGAGTAAACTTTTCAAAGTACTAAAAACTTCGAATAAGCTCTACCTTTTTTTTCCATCCCCTTACTTCAAAACAAAAAAATATATTTTTTCTTATGGGAGGAAAGAGAGGTAAAATTAACATTTTTTGCCTGGGGTAGGTTTTTTTCTGATGGTTTTCGATTTAAAAGTACATATGTACGATTTCCCCTCTTTTTTCAACTCGAAACGAAAATTTTCAATAAAAAGGTGGTCATTTTCAAAAAATTCAGATTCAACTCAACCATTATGACTGAAGAAGGAATTTTCGCCAGGCCAGAGGAGTTTCCCCTTCCCGTTCGGAAACCCCATTTTTTTTATCAATTATGTTCCATTTGAAATTTCATATTAGAATCTTCAAAAAACCTCTTTAACATTTTTTGCACCCTTCAAAATCTAAACAGAAGGAAACACTGTTCGAAAAGAACCAAAATTGGCTTATGAGAGGGGGAAGAGGTTGAGAATTTTCGACTAAAATGGATTTTTTTCTAATTTTTGCTATTCAAAGAAGATTTTCTGCAATCAGTCATTTATCTGCCTTCTAAATCGGAATCAAGTCAAAATTGACTGATTAAAAAGTCGGAATCATGTCACTGTAGAAATTAGTAAAAAAAATTACTGATTCAATCAGTGAATTTTATTATTGAATCGGTAAAAAATAAAAAATTCACTGTTTGAATCAGTAATTAATTACTGATTCACTGATTCAACAATGAAAATTCACTGATTTTCAC